>VZTI01001042.1:783856-856375 GCA_013397865.1 Struthidea cinerea | reverse complement strand
TATACTGCAACCCAGGACAACTCTACACAACCCATGGTTCAGAGTTGCAAGAAGGAAGCAAGCTTGGTGTACGTGAAGCAGTATGGAGGTTGTTTGCGTTTTGGGTGCCCAGTTCTGAGAATCCTTTTCTTGCTATAGCTGCCCCAGCCAAACTTGCGTCCTTCCTTCTATGCTGAACTACGTCAGGAGCAATAGACATACAAAATGTTTAATGTTGTTGAACTAGAAAAAGGAAATTTTCCTGAATTATGGAAACAGAAGAGGGACTCAGAAGTTTCTTCATAGTTCGGCTAAAAGTCAATCAACTATGTGACACTGTTCTATTAGAAACTAAGCTTCATTAGTTCTGGTGCTCATGGTACTACTTGTTTTTAATTAAATTACTAAATGAGGGATTACGTGCAGAGACTGCACTGATACTGTAATTGCTTCCAGTGATGAAATTCAGATTTCAGGCCGTGAGCTTCTGTAAGACAAATGGATTCTTTATCTAGCCAGAATGTAGAGCTGCAGCCAGTTACAAATAAGGCAATATCTTCATTCACAGCAAAAGGGCTGTTCTGGCATTAGTGCTATGATTATTGTGTGACCTTTTCAAATAAACATGCATTTAAACATGCACTCATATCAATGCATGAGTAATACAGAAACTAGAGCCAAACTTTATAGTAATAACAGCCATCAGTTTTCTTCAGTTATTGAGTATGAGACATAAGTATCCATTTTAACAAATTCAGAGTTTGCAAAGCTAGTAAGGAGTGGCATGAGCATATCTATTCTGACCTCTATATTAACACCAGCTGTAGAACTTCAGTCAGTAGTTTCTGCATCATGTGTAGTAATTTATGGTTGAATTAAAGCACAGCGCTTAGGAAAAAGTTGCAGGAAGAAGATGCATCCTGCCCTTTTATGTTCTCAATACAAAACAGGCAGTGAGGCAGGTTGCTCCAAAGCTGCAGGCTCAGGAGCTGAAAATGCCTGAGTGCGAGAGTGAAGCATGGATACAGACATTCACTTGACAGAGAGTTGGCTCAGCCTTGTTCTTAAGAAGACATCAAATCTTAATTTAAGAATGCCATATAACAGTCAATTATTGTCCAAATTATCCTTGATAAAATTTACCCCCACAGCTTGAAGACCTTTCTGTTCATGTAGAATGTATTAAGTCACTGCCTCACTTTCTTTTTTTAAAAACTAAACTAAGTACTATTTACATATGTCCATTAGGATATACTCTTCAGTTTTATCTTTATTTTGATGGTATATTATATATNATATATATATACACACACATATATACACTGCATATGCCATATCTATTGTGGTGCATCTAAGCATCCGCCAGCTGCTCACTCACTTGTCCTGCAGTGGGATGGGGGAGAGAATTAGGAAAGCAAAAACTAGAGGAAAACCATGGGTTCGAATGAAGATGGTTTAAAAAGTGAAAGAAAAAAATCACAAAGCAAGTGATGCAAAGGCAATCACCTTCCACCAGCAGATCCATGTTCATCCAGCCTCTGAGCACGCTTGGACTATTCCCCAGTTTTATTGCTAAGCATGACATCATGTAGACCATCAAATACCCCTCTGGTCTGTTGGGGTCAGCTGTTCCAGTTGTGCCCCCTCCCAACCTCTCACCCACTCCCAGCCTCCTCACTGGTGGAGGGGACAGTGAGAAACAGAGAAAGCCTTTGAAGCTGTTCAAGTGCTGCTCGGCATCCTCTAAAAAATCAGTGAGTTATATACACTGTTTTGGTCACCAGTCTAAACCACAGCACTACATGAACTGCTATGAAGAAAATTAATTCCCTCTCTTAATGAAGAAAAAGAAGCTGGGATTTGATTCCTTTGGTTCACAGAGAACAGATATCCTGATTCATGTATCTGTGGAGTAAGGCTACAAGCTGAAGTACCTACACCAACAATGCATCCTAAATTGCAATGGATGATACTGAAGCTGAAGAAGCACCTGCCTCCAAAGGTTGACAATTATATTTCTTCTGAAACAGAGAACAAAAAATAATGCAATACCACTAGTATTGGAGGAAGTGTATAGAGTCAAGAGAATACCTATCCATTACACCTCAGTAGAAAAAAAATATATATATATAAATCACTTTTCTGATTGCCACCACATTTTAAGTTAGCTTCTTAAACAGACAATTTTGATCCCGTTTCTTTTTTTTTGTGGGGGACACCATTTTTTCCCTTCAAATCCTGTGGCTATCTCTGCCTGCTTCCTTAAAGACAGCTGTTCAAATTCCTTAAGTATATAGCTCATCAAGGTACTAGTCTGTGCTAGGTTATGTGATAAAAATCTCACCTCTACAGGCACAAATGAGCAATGGTAGCTGGGGTAACCCAACTAAAATCCTGCCTAGCAACCTCCAGCCCCATCACGGACGAGATGTCAGCCCCAGGGGTGAAGCCTGTCACCACCAGTCAAGGGAAGCAGATCTCCAGAGCACCTTTTGGACTGAGGGAGATCACTTGCTAGGGACATGGGCCATGTTATGGGATGCAAGGGAAGAATGGTTTGGGATTTCACAGGCCCTGCTGTAGGATGGTCGGGGTAGGAACTAGCTGGTGAGTAGGCAAAGTGGCCCAGGAGCCGGGTGGTATCTAAGGAAATGACCATGGGAAAAGCTGGCTACTGAAAGCACCATGGGAGTCCTGTCCAACTGCTGGACAGACCTTGTGGGTTGGCTGAGAGACGGGTGTGGAGGTGTACATGAGACACCTGGAGACAAGAGGATCCAGGGGCAATTTACTGGACAGGCTGTGTGTCCAAGCCCAGCTGCTGGAGAGATCCACATTACATTAATATCTGTATTTTTCCCACAAGCAAGCCTTCATCTTGATCAGCAAGAGAGAACAGGATGAAGCCACGAGTGCCATTTGTGTTCATTTATGTCTGCCTGTGTTGATCTGTGTGGTAGGACAGGTATGTTTGTTTGTACACATGTATTGTATACATGCATTTTTGCGTCTGCCTATTGGGAATACAAATCCAGCCTCATCACTGCTCAGAGCTGGGTGCCTGAAGCTGTGTCTCTTTGGAGACCTCAGATTTGGCAACCTCTATGAACCTGTACTGACATTGTGACACGTTTTACAAATATTGAAGACTTCTGGATTAACTGTGCTCTAAAGATACTACACATACAGAAGCATAGCAGCAGCGATCTTTGTTTTGTTCCTGTTGAAGTGTTCCTTTTTATTTATCCCTTTACTAATGGATGCCCTTCTGCCACATATATGTATTTTAGTTTGAAAAGGTGTCTGGCGACTTAGTTTGTTAGAATAGAAGAACTTCTTTCTCTATGTTGGTAAATATCATCCAAGTTCAGAGGCATCTTCTGCCAGACAGGTAAGAAACTCCTCTGTCACTTCTGGTGTCTGTCTCTTCGTAGCACGGTGGTGGCACCGCATGTGGAGGGAAAACTGTTGAAATCAGCTGCTTACAGCATACACAGATCCCACCTATTTTATTATTCATATTAACCTCAGTTCATTTTATGTGAATGTTTTGATTCAGGTATAAAGCAATTTTTTATTATATAATATGTTTTATTATTATTCTTCCACCTTACACCCTGAAAGGTCCCAGAGGACTCCATTTCTACCATTTGACTATTTGCAGTGTTTCAAAGTAACCATGGGGTGCCTGTCCTTTTTAGCGTCTAATTACACTTTGTAAGGGCTTGATTACCAAAATGCATTAAACAATAATTAGATAAGGATAATTTACATCCAAACAATAAAGTTGAAAAGAACAATATAACTGGTAATTGGCCTTGACCAAGGTAAATAATGTCCTCTTTTTTTATTTACATTTGGTTTTCCCCATAAACTGCCTACTGGGTTGTACAGAAGTAAGAGGCTAGCAAAAATCTGAATCCCCATCCATCAGTATTAATCTCACACTTTACTGAGGCCCCATCCATTTATCTTTCCGACACAAATTAGAAATTCAAGAGTTTTAACAAATGAGCCTGCAAATGTAAACTTATTAGGCCATATATTTTTACTACACACTGTGCAGTGCCCTCCACAAAGCTGTCCCTTCAGAGAGTGTTTTCCTATTTTGTGTTATTGATGGCAGCTAACTAATCACATTTTTAATGTTGTCTTTGGGGAGGGCTGTTTGAGTGAATGTGCAAACTAAAGTACCCAGAATAAATCTACCTTATTAAATGCTTGAAATTATGTGTCTTTTACGATAAAGAAACTCTCGAGCATTGTTACATTTGCTAACCTTCTTTTTTGTAGAAATCAAAAGACTGGGATTAATTAAAATAATACATCAAAACAGGGGTTTGTACAGAATGTGTCTGTGCATGAGAGAAAGGCCAAGAAAAATTGCTTAATTGGTCTCTTCATCCCTTCTTTCTTTCCCTCCATTGAAATATCTTTTAAAATTGCTTTTAAACTAACCTTTGTTAGCTAAATGTTGTCATTATCTATGCTTTTGGAGAATTTACTAGTGAACAGATCAAAATGCAAACCTTGAGACACAGCCTTTCTGCACTTGTCACAAGAGTTTTTCAAAGCTCCTGCATAGCAAGGAGACTCTCTGAACAAAGCATTTCAGATTTTACAAAATCTGGTTATTTTACTAATATTTTACTGATTATTTCACTGAATTTCTGGAGGTTTCTGTTAAGTGATACACTCAGTGATCTATCTGGTTTTCTAAGGCATACTTGTATGTCTTTAAACTTGTATAATTTTAGAGAAGACTGGGAGAAGAAGGGACTGATCTGAAGGGCATAGGCTTTTCCAGAAGATAATGTTTAAAATCCTTTAATACACACAGATAAACATCTTTGACCAATAACATTCAAGATGTTTTATCTCATAATTCTTAGCATTTAACAAAATGATGTAATTACTTTGAGAACCTTTACTACTTTGCTAAAAGATTGGCTAAATAATTTTAACCAATCATCAGCAGAAATGCTAATTGCCGTTTCATTGCCTCCTTCCCAGCAGCAAATACAAGTATGGGTGATATCTGGATTCTTGTCTTTAAAAATAAGGCCTATTATCTGTTTCAAAGATTTGAGCAGTGAAGCTGGTTTGGTTTGATGAGGACCTCTAGGACTGCTCAGTGTACATTTCATTAGTGACTCCTCTAGAAAAGGCAGAGAACATTTTCTCATTTTTCAGATAGATAGGAAATGAAACTTGAGAGCTAATAAGTGATAGTTTCACAAAGCAAGGCAGGGAATGAAGTTCAGTTTGCTTTACATATGTAACAGTCCAGTGCCTACTTCTGCCCTACTCATCATTTAAAATCAGATTTCATTTGTAACAGACATTTTATGGAAGTGTTTCCATGAAAATGAAAATTATGCACTGCAGTTCTTGATATCAGGCCAAAGAAGAAAGATCTTCAACACAGGACAAGAGAAGCATTGTGGAAAGTATACAGACTTAGGTTTAGTTTTCTCTGTGTTTGCCAAAATACTCCAGTTGGTGCCATGGACCAGTCGGTCATCATTTTTCTTTTCTTAATTAGACTTCAGATTCTACAGTAGTCGGCAATTAATAAATTGTTTTGATTCTGTTATATCAACTGTGTTTTTACATTAAATAGATGGTTTTGCAGCTGTTGTCACAAGCAATTTGCTCATCGGATGAAGTCACATTTTTAGCAAATTGCTTGAAATTTTGTATGATTTTTTTGTTATTAATATGTACCAACAGAGAACCCTGTAGATAACACTACAGTAGTAAAATTATCCAGCAGAATTTCAGAGCAATGAATATTCTGCCATTTCAATACAATATATATCCTATAAATAGCACTTTAATGGATATGAAATTACAAATACTCTTATGTTGTCGAAACCCTATGGCTTGTGCTATAGAGGAGGTCAGGCAAGATGATCATAATGGTCCCATTTGGCCTTACGATCTATGAATTTCCAAGAGTTATAGGTCTAGTTTAAGTGCACCCTCAGCATGAGTTGCCTTATTATTTAGCAGAAAGGGGGGAAAAGTAACCTTGCTCATGCTTATACTATAATGCAGTAGGTCAACACACATTTTACCCATCAGGTAAATAAGTTTACTTTTTTATATAAAAAGAACAGGCAATTTAACATATGACTTTCCTCATATGCACCCCAGACCACAGAGATGTGTATGTGTAACCTGCTACTCATGTCTGTGTGTGCTTGTTCTTTTGCATTTAGCTATAGTCAAGAGCTAAGCTCATGGGAAGGAGGTCATCCTTGTATAATAAAATATATAGGGAGATGGAGCAGTTGTCTCTCTTACATGCTGATGAAGTTACTTGCAATCCAAAGCAAAACAAAAAGCAAGTTAATAGAAGTTTGTTTGTTCTAACATCCAACCTAAGAGACTGAGCCAAGGAGAAACCTTTATTTACCCAAGCAGACCTGGGAAAATGAGAAAATCCCCATGAATTACATGAAGGTACTTACAGAAGCAGGGGAGACTGTTTTTAATCACACATCAATAGATATGTAGTAGAAGGATAAATGAAAAGTGTACATTTTATTACAGCTGAGGGAATATGGCAAAACATTTTTCACTAGTACTTGTTCAAAATTTTAAACACATTTAATGCCCTCACTCTTTCATGTTTCTCACTTGCCTAGCAAAACATTTTATGGATAAGGATACTGAAGGATATAGAACTTAAAGAAATTCTGCAAAGTAGTTTCTGAAATTATAAATCAGACATTTACATCAAGAACCAAGCCTGGAGACCTGCATATTCCCATTTACTTAGGACACAGATTAACTTAATGAAGAAAGTTCAGAACCTAACTTCCCTCTTCAGAAACTGCCTTTAAGCCCTACTGTCACAGGTATTTTGACTGCAAAACTCACCCTGAGAGCTGATATTTTGTTTTCTGGCTGTTTAATTTGCTCCCTTCCATTCTCAGTTTCTCACATTACTTCAGAATAAATAAAACACTACACATAACTAAGTTTGGAGAAAAGCAGAGGAGGTAAAATAAGGGATGAGGATTACTTTTTTAATGAATGCAAATATTCCAGGATTTAACAATAAAATTCCCATGCTTCAATAAGTTAAGTCAGAAACAAAGAAAGACATTATTTTGTATTGTTTTCTGGTTAAAATCTGAGAACATAATCTTATCCATAGGCATAGTTTTTTCTAAGACTGATACGGCACACAAGCCCAAATACTTAATTCAGTTCTACCTGTTTTAACATATCTGTGGGGTTTTCAGATCAAATCATTGCATGGTAAAATGAGATAACAGTTTAGCAATAGACATTAACCCTGCTGTTAAAGACCAGGGTAACATAATTTTATTCTTCTCTTTATCTGAAGAAAATAGATTTTGAAAACACTATGTATTTTCTTGAGTAGATAAATCTCCTTCTGCCTCTTTGGTCACAAAGATATCTCAGGATATTTCAGCTCCAGGGATGTACTTTGTAAATGAGAGAACCTGGGAGGGAATATTAGATTCACTCTGGACCATCTTGTTGAAGGTTACTCAGAATAACCTAAAAGATGTAACAACATTCTGGAAATTCACAAGCAATCTTTTTGTTCTGGACCAGGAGCTGCTAATTCATTGATTTTCGGAATCAAACCTGTTGGCAGCATAGTTGCAGTTTTTCAAGTACAGAATGAAGTTTTTTGTTAATTAACTTAATTTCTTGAATTTTTGCCGCTTCTCAGTTTGATGATGTGGGCTTGCTATGCTAATGCGTAGTCTCTTCCAAATATCTGTATCCCTATTTTCCAAATATTTTATTTTGCAAATATGATTTGTGTATTTAGTGTAACTCATTGGCAAACTTGAGAAAGAGGGCAGGAAAGGAGGTCACCTTTGAAAAGCTGTTGATGAGGAAGGAGATAAAGTAGTATGATGTGAAGGAAGGATGAGAAAAAGGAAACTGATAGTATTCTAGTAATCACAAACCAAATGTAGGAGCACAGAGTACATCACAAGTTACTTCTCCAGATGCATTTTTACTGACAGCAGAACTCAGTGTCAAAAATGAGGAAAAGAGCAAAATTTAATGGAGAAGGACAGTGTTCTCCAGCATACTGATTTGTGAATGTTACAATCTGATATTGCTGCAGTTAAATACACCAGGCTTTGTCAAAGGCCTTTAAGGATTCAGCCCATTTAGCCTTGTGAAATGAAGGCTGTGACTTGACGGCTGATGATGAACATATGAAGGAAGTAAACGTCATGAAGGGAGAAAAGCCATTTAAAACGAAGGACAGCTAACCACGGATAACCTGGATTTAAGTCGGTTTAGGCTACAAATTATATAAATGAAAACAAAATATCGGGAGTTTTTGTTCGGTTGGTTTTTGCTTGGGTTTTTTTTTGTACAAACTTACCAGAGTTGGAAACCTGTTGGAAGTATCCTACAGTTTTAAGATACATCTTGATCAGTTTACAAAAGAGATTATGTTCTACTACTACAGCTGTTTTCAGTGAACTTCACTTGACATGAAAATCACTTTAGGGGCTTCTACCTCTTCACAGACACAATAAAATGAAATTATAAGGATTTTAAGAAAAATAATTTCTTTTTTTTTTAAAACAATATTTCAGCCATAGCTGCTGATGAATAATTTTTTCATTTGAAAACAATTATTTTGATATTTTAGAACTTCTAGAAAAATAAAGATTTTTGCCATATATCTAAATAATAGTTTTTCTTATCAGGTTGTTTTTAGAAGCCTTCAGTAGTCTTGATGGATTTAAACCCACTACGCCCATGTTATCATCCACCTTCTTAAATGATGACAGCTACGGGCATTCAGAATATAACCAACCAATGGCAATACCAAAGGGATGGATGATTTGGATTTGTAGATGATTCTATATTTTTATAGATAATTGTTTGGCTGAACCTCCTTTCCCCTCACAAGAAAGCAGCGTGATATTCAACTCTTTTAATTGGTGATCTCTTGGTATAAATCATAAATGTTTACAGCTAAGTAAAGTGTTCTGAATTAGAAATATAACAGCAGTTGTAGGCACATTTGGAAAGCAAAGTCAAACCCCAGAATTTTGAAAAATCACAATAATTTGAACAATACTTCATCCACAATCTTTCAATGCCAGTTCAAAAATGGGTCTAATTTCAAATGAATACAGCACCTCTGTAATAAGCTGCCACAAAGTATCCAGAAATAAGAGTATGTTTTTATTTACTATTTCAATTTCAGAAGAAAATATTAGTTTTCATTTTGAAATAATATAACTCTGTCCTATATACAATCAAAAGCAAAGACATTTTCAGGGTTTACAGGAGGACAAGATACAAATGGCAAAATGCAAAGGCATATACCAGTAATAGACTGCAAAATCAATTTAAGAAGTGCAAGTGCAGTTGTCTTCCCCAGGTTTTTAATTATGTGTTTGTTTGCCATGGTGGCCTAATTTAGTCAAGTAGATGAGCCAACATTAAAAGCTGGTAGGAGAGGTAAGTAATCCCCAGGGTGGGCTGCTTGTGTAGAGAGTTTAAAAGCTACATGTACAGAAGCACAAGCCAAGGCAAATTTGAGAAGGGGGTCCACATGATAAACAGTGAAAAGCCAGCAAATCAAATTTTTCACAATTAGTTGAACAACAACTGTGACAGGTTCAGCGCTTAGCATTTTCATTTGTGTGCTCAAATTTGGTTATCCGTCCTCTTTTATGCAAATGTGATGTGACAGGAGAAGCTGGGAGCACTCAAGCAGGCCGATCACTCACAACAGGAGCTAGGTCTGTACAGCTGAGAGGTCTGGATTAAATGGACTGAGTGCTGATGGATAAATGACATAACCTAGGCTGAAAGCCTCATGAAGTGATTTAGAAGTTCCACAAGATGATGCCCAGAATATAAATTGTATTTTATCCTCAAATGTAAAAATAAAGGGGAGAAAAACATCAGCTTCTGCTAGTAAATAACCATGCTTATAGTCTAGCTAAATCCAATATGCTTGTTGTCTACCACAATAAGGAACTTGGGAAAACTCTAATAGGTATCTCTAATAATTGCTTATACACCACCATGTAACTCTACAACTCACTGTGATGATTTTTGTGTGTGCATGGGAGACTTGGAAAGCTGATTAGGCAATTAAATCATTCAATATATTTTGACAGATGGGAGGATGGCTGATGAAATACATGCATGGACACAGAAAATGTGTTCACAAGGTACCTGCAAGTAATTTGGCAGCAGGAATTATCGAGCCAGAGAATTCTATCCTACTGCAGAAGGGATAATACTTAAGGTGATGTACTGTGCTGAAAGCATACTTACACATGAAAGGCTAAAGGATGAATTATCTGTGTAGAGCTCCCCCTTTGTCAGTTTATAGGAAACTGAAATTCTAGGGGAAGGCGTGCCAGAAAAGTACTGCAGCTTGCCCTTTCGATTACACCACTGCATTATTGCTAGGTTAATTTTCAAGACTGTTGGTAATACTCAGGGATAGTTCAAAAGACCTCCAAACCTTTTTAATGATAGGAAAGTTTGAATAAAATCGCCTACATGAATTTCAACTTGAAGATTACTATTCATTTTCTTTAATAAGATTTCTTCTAACTCTGTATCTCACAAGACTGCCAGGTATTTTACACTTCTCATTAAATCAATAGTTACTATGGTCTACAAAATTTTAATTGTTAATTGCCATTTATTTGTCCATTAGCTAAAGTACTAGGATTTTTATTTTTTTAGCACCCATTCCCTCTTTCAGTTAGCGACATTCATCTCTAGACAGGATGGACTCCTTGTAGAACATTGTTGAGAATTGTCACTGCTTTGGAAAAGAACAGATTTTCCTTAAGGCCCCTTCATCTGCCAGGGGAAACAAATCATATTATCTGCTGTTGAACAAAGCTTGCCAACTCAGACACAGCTGAATTAGTGAAACAAACGAGTCCAGCATACATCATAGGCACTGGAACCCTATTGTGGGTTCCACAACTATTACATTGTTAGGTCACAGCACCTCAGAGACCCAGATCAACTATCCCAAGACAGACTATTTCCAGCAGAGAATGTGGATATGGTTGTCCTGTTTTGAAGCCTAATAGCGTGTGTGTGAGAGCCGTTCCATGCCAGTTGGCCTCAGCATCAGAGAACGGTCCCAGCCATGTTTAATTTACTAGTATTTATGTAGACCAGGAGGCTGAGTACCAACATTCTGACAGGGAACAAGACACTGAAATAACCTATGTCTCTAGTGAGTTCTACTAAAAAGCAAAAGCTATGAAGACATGCTGAAATGTGATAGCACTGGATAGGCAGCAGACCAAACCACAGCATTATTGCATGACATGAAGGTATTTGGAAAGCCATCACAGTCACCAGCTTGCAAGATCTTCAGGCAAGTTGCTGCAGGAGGAAGTTGGTGTTTCAAGAATATTCATGGGCTTTTCTCACCACTCATTTGGTTGTTAGGGTAGAAGAAAAATTCAGAAGGGCCTAGGATACCCACATCAATCTAAAATACCATTCAAAATTCATGCAAGAGGGTTCCTAACACGTTGTGCCCATAACCACTATACAATACTAAGCAGAGTGGTTAAAGAAGACTATTCATTCTTTGTTCAGACATTTCGAGGAAAACAAACAAAATGCCGAGTTCTTCAAAAGCCAATGTGTACTTTTGCAAGTAACAGTATATATGGCATTTGAGGATATTTTAGAGATTTGCATATGGATCCATGGAGATAAAAGTAGATAATTACTTTTCATTGTGATTTTTGGACTCCAATAAAGACTCAAGATTACAGTCTACCTTTTCTTTCACATAAATATTTTGAATGGTTTTCATTATCTGATTTTAGAAAGCAGTCATCAAAGCATACATAACCTCTCTCAGATAAGACGATGCTAGGGATGGCTCCTAACACTTTAAAGGTTCAGAACAGATCCAAGTCAGGTCAGAGAAATAAGGTCATGACAAGACCACTGGTTCTTTGTGCAGCTGGAGAGATACCTGAAAGGAGTTAGGTACTGAAATTCTTTGCAGAAGTGTCCACTTCTAAAGGTTTAATTGACACAAGTTCCTGTTAATGTAACCATAAGAGTTTAGACGAGTACCTTTCATCATATTCTGCAGCTATGATAACAAGAGAGGATTCCCTTGTCCTGTATCATGACAATAACTCAGCATCATGCAATTTCCTACCTAATATGATCTGCCCACTAAGTTGCTCATGTAACTGCTTCCTAATTTGTTCACTCAGGCAACAGGTAAAACAGCTTAAAAAACAGGAGAGTTCCATTACTTAACTTGTTGATGTTATCCTACCTTACTTGCATGAACAGGTTTGAAAACACCCGTAGACTGGAAAAGTAGTCTTTCAAAAGAGAAACTGACTATTGACACAACATACTCCACAGGGACTCATAACAAGGAACACTAAATTCTGCAATCACTAAGCCATGCAGAAGTAATCAGTAAAGTGAGGCTTCTCTAAACTTCTAGGTATCTTGGATGATACTTTAAAGCTCCAGATGGAAGCCTCTGTGAAAGTACTAGGCAGACAATCAGTATTTCCTGGCCCTGTTCTCTGGATTTAGCAGTATTTCCCAAATATTTTACAGCATGTCTTGTCTGCAACAAACTAGGCTACCCACAGGTGTGGCAGAGAGAGGGTAGATTGCAGGAAAGGAGACCTGCACATAAACAATTGTTTGGTCAAGAACTTGAAACCTCAGCTTCCATCTGCCTCAGCACCTCCTTCTAGAATTTTAATATTGGTAGTTTATTTTACCAACACCCAACAAAGTTAAACGAAGCCAGCCTTTCTACCATCTAACCTAATTTCAAGTCCTACAGCGCATGATAAATCCCTACACTTACTGTTTTCTTCCCACCTGCTGGGTTGTCTGACTAAGGTCCCTAAATGGTGTCAGAATTGCCTTTGCTCCCTGCCAATGGTTTAGCTTGTTGTCATGGTTTAGCATAGTTTGGGACCAAACCACTACACTTGTCTACACAGATCCATTAGAGAAAATGATCTCATCTTGCTCCAGCCTAGCCTCAGGGCTGCTTCATCCATCTGGCAAAGCTTAGTTTTCCTAGGAAGTGCAAGCAGGGTGGCTCTGCTGCACAATGGCGAGTAGAGGAGGAAACCCTGCTGCTGCTGCATTAGCACCGCACTAATATATGAGTCACGCAGCCTTTGACACAAAGCTACCACATTCACAATAAGCTAAATGAAGGTCCTAAAGGTCTGACAAAAATCTTTCATGGCTTCTCACACCTCTTTTGGAGGTGATCCTTGACTGATCTGAGACTGCCTTCCCCCTACCAGAACAACTGAGCAATATGCCAAAAGGAGTAAGAGCTCCTACAGCAAAGTCCCTGTTTGTAAGGCTATTAAGAATACAAACGGGTCCAGAGAGTCAGCTCAAATGCAGGGTCATGCAGCCTTCAATTTAGTAGGTCACAGATGAACCACAGCATGTCCTGTGTTTGTGATGAGTCCTGTGCAAGTGCAAGGCTTCTGTTCTCCACTGCTATTCTGATCTTCTGTGGAAGCACTTCAGCTTCCACATTCTGCTCACTAAAGGTTTTATTAAATGTTTTGTCCTGGCTCCTGTAAATCGGGGGAAGAGAAGAAACAAACCAAGAGTTGAAGCCAAACATAGGTAACCAAGAACAGCACAGTGGTGTGGGTTTTTCCAGTGAATGTAGCATGGCTTGAAACAGAATCACGGGATGAAGATGTCTACTGATCTCACCAGCATCCCCCACCAGTAACATCTTTTCAGTCATCTGGTAAAGTAGATTAGGAAGGTAATTCATTCGTACTCTCACATTTTTAAAGCATAGCCCAGTTCCTCAATTACTATATTATCACTCAAATACCTGCTGTGTCAAGCACAGAGGATGGGCAGGAGTGACTAGCCAGGGTCCTCTCTGATGCTGGCATGGAACAAGACTATTTATGAGAACATTTTTCACAACTTAGTCCTGGCCATCAAAGAGTTAATGCTGCTTTATCTAGAAAATGAATTCTTGAAAAACACTATGAAGTTCAACAGTGGGCAGAAATTATTTCACAGAAAGATTCAAACGCTAAAAACTAGCTCAGTATTTGTTAATTCAGGGTGACTCCAGAGAGTAATTCATAAGCTTCTAAATTAATATTTTTAAGGAGGTCATAAAATGTGAACTTTAGTAACTGCTACAGCCAATCAAGGTGCCATCAATCTTGCCTTAGACTACTTATACACTAGTAATTACCTACTCAAATTACTTTAAAAGTTTAACAAAAGCTTATCTACAGATAGTATTGTAGCGTGATATACTGCCATCTTAAAAATGGTAGTGTACTGAATGCTCCTGGTTAGTATTTTAGTTATTTCAGATTCCAATTTCTATAACTTATTCCCTATTTCTTCTGTGTTTTCCTGGTAAGCTGTCTTCAAAAAATTCAATACATAGTAGCTTTGCAGAGAAGAGCCAGTAAAGAGCAAAGACTTCAGGATTTTTAGTAGTGAAAGGATTACAGAAAACAAGGACGGAAAAGAAATAGTACTTACTTTAAATTCACTTGAAAGGATATTTGGAGACAGTTCAACACAAAAACTGAAGAAATAAATATATTTTAAATTATTTTAATATTTAAGTTATTAGAACACAAATTTAATGAAGACATGCAAATAATATTGTGGGAGTATACCAATACAAAACTGCAAATACAGAGAGAACTAACCTATTAAAACTTAACAAGGTCTAATATGACTTACATTCCTTAATTTTTCACTATATATTGACAGCAAAAAGTGCTCTATATCATTCTGTTGTACTGCCAATATCCTTACATAACTTCTAATAGAAAACTTATTTTATAATTCAGGTCAGGCAGTAAGTCTGCTGACCTACACTTTGCTTCTTCCACCATAAAGGCTACAGCTATTGCTTCTTGCTCTTTAATCTCACATTTTTCAGTAGCATAATACTCTCACAGATAAATTCAGCTACATCATATTAATACATCTCAATACACAGTACACAGGATGTTGCTTCTGGGAACAAAGAATTTCAAATACTAAACAAGAAAAGGTAGTTTTTCAAAGTAACTGATGAAATTTTACCAGAAAAAAAAAACCCAAACAAAACCACAACCCTCCCATCCCACCCAAAACCCCAAACCTGAAACCAGACCAAACAACAAAAAAGCGAACAAATAAACAAACTAAAACTCCAACAAAACTAACAAAAAAGCAAAACAAAGAAAAAAATCCAACAGAAGTAGCTTGTAGGACCACCAGAGTCCAAATTTCTGAATACTGGAAACAAATATTCAGCAATTATTGACTTAGTATTTTAAAAGTAGACAGATTTCCCCACAGATACTGAATATGTACTCTTGGATGTAGCAGCAAAATCAGATTTTTATTCTCTCTATAGAAAGATTAATCCATTTAAAATGTGTTCAAGTACATAAGCAGTTATGATTCCATATCCAGGCCCATTTCATTACTAGAACAATGAATAGAAGCAAAGTTTTCAAGTATGAGCAGGTAACATTTGCCTTCAGTGTGAGAACTTGTTTGAAAGATGGTCAAGATTTCAATTACTCTGGTATAGAAAGTCCACCTTTCTTAACATCTATACAAAATTCTGTGCTGCAGGAAAGTTTTCTAAGCCTGCTCACTTGCTTACTGGATATTTCTATTTTTGTGTTCTTGATAAAATTTCTAATTCTATTTAACCTTACACAACTGGTTTTTTGCCTAATATGTGAAGGATGGTACAACCAATAGGGGAGTTTTGAAAACAGCATCAATGGAAAAGTTTAAGATTGTAGAACTATGCAAATAAATAAATAGCATCCAAACACTCTCTCTGTTTTCTGAGGTGACGTAATACCACAGAGAAAGGAGATGGAAAAATATAATTAAAAATTGTATCAAAATACTCTTTTATTTCCTTTTAAACTGGTAGAAATATCTCATGGGGGATGTATCACTTTAAACATTACCTAACACCTCTCTGAGAGCAGCAGTGGGTAAATGTTAATAATCTATCAGATCTGAATGCAAAGAAATAATCATGATAAATAAAACCAAATAATTTTTACAATGAGAATTCCTCTTCTCACAGTCAGTTATGGTAAGTAAGTTTTCCATCTGTAGGTGAATTCAAAGATACTGACTTCTTGGAAGTCTTGCAGCATTTTGTGATGTTTATCCACAAGTGCTGATACAAGAGGCCCCCTTCAAGAAAAAAAGAGAGCATATGATAATCTCCACACAGCTGATTTTGTGAGTTAGGAGGAGTGTAATGAAAAAAAGTGCCTCAGCACTTTTGACATTGCACTAATGACTGAAAGGGAATAGAAAACAACACAGAATGAGTCACATACGTGTCCTGCATGGTGCTGGCCTACATATGATTCGTGTGCATGGGCATTGCACTCCCAGAGTTCCAAGTGCTCTATTGCACACTCAGTGTTCCAATGCATGGGCTACCAGCAGCTTCCTGGTGCACCCAGGCAAGACAGTAAGAGACAGTATAGTGAGTGCACAAGGATGAGCAAGTATTCCACATCATAGCTGAAAAATTGTTTTGTGTAATTACAGTGCACCCGTTGGTGGAGCTGCAGTAGTAATTACTTGATGTATTTAAGATGAATCTACCATAAAGCAAATATGACTGTGTACAGTGGTGAAATTTATTCAAACTATGTTAGGCTGGTGATTTCTTTTGTAGTTTGTATGAAAACGCAATGTTGTGTGCCATTTCTGTCTCCCTCCACTTACCAGCAATAAGTTTTATCTTTCCCTATTCCAGAGCACAAACACATGTTTAAAAGATTAATTCTTATGAAAAGCTTTGACACACAGGCTGTAGCTACCCAAAGTTTTCTATAAGTTCAAGCGTAATCTATCAAACCTAGTCCAACTCCCAGGGCAGAAAAGGCAACAGATACATGCCTCTTGCAACACAGAAACATTCTTCTGCTTTATTCAGATTTAATCACCTGGAGTCATGTTTTATCATTGGTACCTAAATCCAAAGAGAGACACTTTGTTGCAGTTCACACAAATAGAATTTCTGCTGACATGGTAGAGATGTATACAGGTTTTTGCAAGAAATGCAAATATTAGCATGAGAACTGAAACAGGAAAAATATCACAGAAGTGTTAAAATGGGAGCACTTTTCAGCTTTGGTGTTTGACTTGTGTAGCCATAGTGCCCTCTAGCAGCCGAAAGAGAAAATACAAGGCTATATCTCAAGGAAAAGAAAAAGAGAAAAAAAAAAAAAAAAAAAACCAACAACAAAAAAAAAACACACCACGAAATCAGAAGTGAGGGAGTTTTTTTAAGCAGGGAAAGGACAGTTTGCAAATGCGAGGAAGAACATTTCTTCATGTTAAAACAAGGTGCTTTAATGGAAAGGACACTTCTCTTGGCTTTTATGCAGCAGAGCTCTGCAGAACTGGGAAGCTCTATAAAAATGAGGGTTTTTACCCTAAAGGCATTTCTGTGCTTTAGTAGATCTCAGCTACACCATACATGCATTAGCAACATGCACATGATTTTAGCAAAGGACATGGATTTTTACATGCATAGATCAACATAAATTTTTGTGACGTCTTTGTTTTCTCTTTGGATCAAACATCTTTATTGCACAAAATTTTGTGCAAGACAAAGAATAAATTATGACCTTTAAAACCCAAGAAACTTTTCTCATTTCCCTAGAGAGCAAATTATTGGTTAGAGAGAAGAGTTCATATGCCTTAGAGCTGGGAAATATCCTGTCTGGCTGCAGACCACCACAAAAACATTTTTGAGAAGCTAGTGTTTCTTTTCTTTTTGCATTTAAAAGAACACTAGCTTTAAGAAAGAGAAGTCATTCTTCAGCAACTGGGAAATGAACATCTGCACTGTTGAAGTTTTGGGGCCTGTAAACATTTCTGATTTCAAATGATCTTCACAGCTTGTCAAGAGGAACTGTAACACATTTACTTTTCTTCCCTTTCTCTGAAAATAAGTGTAGATGGTAGATGATATAAAAAGATCTGATTTTTTAAAGAAAATTTTTACCCGTCAAATTACTATCAGAAAATTTATATGCATCCGCAACACAAAAAAATAAAATAGTGAAAATGAGTAAAAAGACTATTCTACTCTCTCTGTATCCAAGAGGTCAAAATGAAACAAACAGGCCTACTGCAGATGTTTTTCAGAAAAATGTATTTTGAAGAGTACACATCTCAAATTTTATTCTTCCATTTGCTGATAGGGAAATACTAAAATCCAGTTCATCAGCTAGCCCAGACAAATTTGCTAAATATGGTATTCCAGTCTTTGGCAGAGAGAGGTGAGAAACTGATTTAGTCTGTTCTGCTAACAAGGCAGGAAGGATCCTGGAATTCAAGAATTAAAACTATAACATCAAAATTACTACAATATACCACTCGGTCAGATGAGATGATTTTCAAAGACATCAACTGGTCTCAGGATTAAAAGCTTACTGCAAGGAGAAGAAAAAAAAAGTTAATCTTCACTCACACAGATCAAGAACAAAGTACAATCAAGATAAGTTTTAGCATTAACACATATAGAAGGATTTTACTAATAATTATCTATTAGGAAAAATAGATGGTATGGGTGGTATAGGAGTTCCCATTAGATCTCAAGAGAATTCAAATAAAGATTGACATCACCAAAGTCTATTTTTGTTGCAAGTATTTTTGATGTCCTCAGAGTTAAAACATGGTTCAGAATAAAACATGCAGAGGCATACTTAAATAAAAAATAGTTATTTTATAAAACTACAGTACTTTGGCACCTGTGTAACAAGCACACTAGTATGTTTATAAAGGTCCACATTGACCTCTTTACACTGAGTCCACAAAAACTAAAGGTTCATCATCCCCAAGGATAAGTTTACAGCTACATTGGCTCATTTGAAAGTAACCAAGTGCTATAACATCAATACAGTAAGATACAGCTCCACTCAGAACAGTATGATGAACACTGAAATTGTTTTGATTTTCACTTGTTTTCCCAGAAACCCCTCAAATTTGTTTCAGTTGCTCTAATCTTAGTTTTTAAATTGTAACTTACTGTCCTAGCTGCACTAAAAGATAAATAATGCAGGATTAAATCTGACTATATCTTCATTAGTTGCAACATAAAAAAAAAAAAAATCAATGTTGGTTAGAGTAAATGAGGCATTTCATTGAAGGTCTCTGCCCCTTTGTATTACTTTTATGTATTTGTACAACTGTAGTGTATGGTCTTAAAAGAAGGAAAAATATAAATAGTACTGGCCATAAGTGTTGCTTCAAAGAAATATTCTTGTTAATTTACTGTTTTGCAGAGATCATAATACAGTCTGAATTACTGACTCCCATTACTTCAAATTTTTTTAGTTCAACCAAATGCGGGTTTAAACAATACTGCCATTGAACTGCATGTCAGCTCACATCTTACTCAAGCTCTTCAGCATCCAGGTGGAAAATAAAATACCTTCTTATATGTTTACCTTTTATTCCATGGAAATTTTGAAAAGCTGTCTTGAGGAAAACCAAACCAGCAGGATGTTTGGTTTGTTGATTCAAACAAGGAAGGATGCTGCTCCAGGTGACAACAGGTGTCACTGAAAGCTATGTTAATAAGGATCTGACTGAACTGCAGTGACAAGCATTGGCTAAGGTAGTAGCAAAAAGATGGAGGGGAGAGCAGAGCTAGACCAGGAAAACAGAGCAAGCCAACAAGAAATCAAATGAAGAAAATAATTTGATAATGACAGAAATCTGTACAGAATCCATTCACACTGCAACTGGGACACCGTTTTCTTACGCTGAATAATACAACCACAGATTAGTTTTGACTGAAACAAACATTGGGGGTTGGTTTTAAAGTGAGAATAAACTAAGTCATTCTGATCCAGGTGTTTTTCAACCATTCAGAATGTCACAAGGTAACAGCAGGATATAAAATACACACCAGGAGGAAGTTTGCAGAAGGAAGGTGATAAAAAGAATTTTAAAAGGTTTCATCCCCTTACCAGTAGACCAGGGTGCAAAGTTTCAATGAAGTGAATTTTAGATGGATGCATTACCAGGCTGAATTCAAACAGGCAAACTTGGAACACAAGTTTTAAAATCATATGATACAGCAATTTCAGATGATTTGTAAGAAGCATCCATGTAAAAAACACACTTATAGTTGTCATTAGCTTGTGTTGAGTGACTGCAGTGAAAAGGCAGGTTTGAGCAGCAAAGCTTTTTGGAGCATGGACAGTGTTCGGTAAGACAACACACAAAAGAATTCCACCTCATGGACTGTCAATTTGGCACCCTTCAAACATACTAAATTAACTAAAAAAGTAAAGTAGGAAAGCTTGTACTTAATTCAGTGAATTAGAACAGCTCATTCAGAGCACTGGATAAAAAGATTCTTAAAATATTTTATTTTGCCTGAAATTCAGTGTAAAAGGAAATCAATTTCCCAAATACAATTCCTTATGGCAAAATTTAGAACTTAGTGTAACAAGCATGGCAGTCAATTGTGACATTTCAATGTGAAACTAGGACTATACAAAAATTTAAGTGCATATTTTTTGCAACAAGATATGCATACACATCAGGACAGAGGGGAAAACCAAACCAAATCAAACAAAAAGCTCAATAAAAAAACCCAAACCAGGATCCAGTTCTTAAAATCCCTTCGAATAACTGAAAAGCACAAACAAAAATCCTACAGCTGGAGCTCCTCTCTGGAATGCTACTAATTCTACTTTCCTCCATTCCTACTTTGGAATTGAAAAAAAAAAGGACAGGGACTTACACCAGTTCTCCCCCTCCTCCCAGCAAAAGAGAAAAACATGGACTAAAGCAAACACCCTGTTAACTGAAGTACTTTCACAGAATCATGGAACATTCTAAGTTGGTAGGGACCGACAAAAATCATAAAGTCCAACTCTTAAGTGAGCAGCGATACAGGCTCATGTCCATCTCAGAGATATAAAGACAGTGGTTTTATGATGAACTCATCAATGAATTAATGAGAGGGAAAGAAAACATTAAATCAAGACACCCCACCCACTACCTTCAGAACAAAAATAAAACCCAAGACTTTAAAACTTAATAAATGGGTTTTCTTTTGAAAACAGTCCAGCAAAACGCCACTAAATGGAAATAAAAACATGTCTTTGTGAGAGGTCATTTACTGCAAAGGAGTGGGGAATTCCCCTTCCTACGAAGCAAAGAAACTTCAGACCTCACATACCAGAATGACCTGTTAGAAAGAGCCAATGAAGATTTCCTGTGGAGTACACCAATATTTCACTTATTTTTGAATGGTGAATATGTGCTATAGTGTGAATTTAGGATTTTCCAAGTGTTACTTTTGAAATGAAAAAATGTAATCAGAGAAACACAGGAATATAAAAGACGCATTAGTTGTGTACTCAAATTTTTAGAATATTATCTACCAAATATTCCAATTCTCCTCACATATTTTTCTAAATTATATTTCAGTACTGCATGTTATTTTTGTGGGATCAAACTTTCTTCTAGAGTTGCACAGTGCAGATATAAAAAAATTTCCTTATTGTTGGAGTAGTATTCTATTTACCATTTGACTCGCATCACTTTAATTCAAAACAACCAAAAGTTTTTATGCAGAGTACACCATATGTGTTATTGTAGATAAAACACGATTGAGATTGGTTTTAGATATTCAGTATTATTTTAGTGTAAGTGATAGTGATTCAAGCTCCTTTTGTGAACATGGGGGTGGGGGTTGCCATTTGGAATGGTCTTTTCTCTTTTTTTCTTTTTTTTTTTTTTTTTTTTTGATAAAGGAATGTTCCTTTTCTTTTTTTTTTTTTTTGTTTTTTTTTTTTTTTTTTTTTTTTTTTTTTTTCATCATGAAGGACCATTGCCTTAGCTTTTTTGGTTTTTGCTTTTTTTTTCTTTTTTCTTTTTTTTTTTTTTTTAAGACCATTCCATTTCTTTATTTTTTAACATCTTAAAGTCATAAGGACTTATATGCAAAGCAGTCATACACTTTATCATTAAAACCCATAGGTAAAATACGTACACAAATCCAACAAAAGGCTAGTACATAGTAAAGCCTAAGCATACTACTATGCAATATTATGAATACATAACTTTAGAGACTTCGGTTTAGTACTGTTATCTATTCATTTCTGAAAACATTCACAAAGATTTTAAATGCAAATTTTCATTCCGTATCTGGAATAGAACAAAAATTATCTATGTTATAACAACTTTTGGTCATTTGTGTTTGACCAATTCAGTAAATTACAAAGAACCCAAAGAATTCTGTAACTTTCTGTAGAACTATGTAATAAAAACATTGCATATGTTCCTAGTATGATGTCTTTAGCAATCATTTACTGAAATGTAACTCAAACATCAATCTCTCAAAATGTATAACCAACCAGCTGCTTTTTAATCTATATCTGAATCCAACTTCATCACAAAACCCCTTTTAATACAAAGATGCAGAAGTACATTAGGTAATACTAATGCAACACAGGTGCAGTTCTAGCATTGTCATTGATCAGTTGAATCATCTTCTCCACGAACGAGATTCATTCTCCTCTTCCTCTTCATCATCGTCTTGAAGCAGTGAGTCATCCACCAAAGATTCTTCCTGAAACTTCAAGAGAAAAATGTGATACGTTATATCAGAAAATATTAAAAATCAAAAGGCAAAATACAAATCTCTGGTACTTGCACTTAAATAAAGAAAAAAATTTGGTTGTGAATAGGTAAACATTAATGCTTTCAAAAAAGTACACTGGATGTATATGTCTAATATACATATATTACTAAATGGCAAATGAAACTCTTTTCTTTTCAACAGACTTCAAAATGACCATGACACATGCACCTCATCCTTAAACAGCTCTTCTGATTCTTCAGCATATCATTCATGTCCAAACTGCTATGTTCCCATGAAATGTAACATGCTACACTGAAATCTAACAAGTTTTTTGCATGTTCATGGTATCTATGTTTTCATCCAAGAGCTTAATCTACCTGTCTCACAGTATCAAAAAGGTTGAATCTGGGATTTTCTGATTTTTGACAGCTTAATCAAGATTGAAATCAATATAAAAATTTAAATGATTGAGGCTGGGAGACACGTATTTAGAGAAATTCAGACAAACTATATTACTATATTTTCAATTCCTTTCCGTAACAATGTAAGAAACTTGACAGACTTCAAAGCCCTTGAATATAAGTTGCTTTAGTCTCTATCTACATATAGACACAGGGGTGTACATAAACTATCCTGTCTTGAAACTTTTTTGAGGATCACACCTAACACAGCAAACTCTGCACTAGCTAAAGAAAGGACTAAAATGCAAGGATATCTTTCCCTAGCAAAACTGTCCATCTGTTAGATAGCAGCTATGGTCTTCCTTGCTTATTCTTTGTGTCTAAGGAATTGCACATTTTTTGCTACAGTATTTCCAAATTCAGGAAGAGGTGTGAAGGTTGATTAGCAAAATTATGAAGTCTTCTGAGAGGTTAAGAGGCTCTAGGCTGAAGAAAGCCTAGAACTAAACCTTCTCTCTTTCCTGTTAAGCTCTTTAACAAGAGGGAGAAACTATCTTCACTACTCTTGCACACAGAAAGCACAGTTTCAAAAGGAGTTCTGTTGACACCTGACCCTTTGGTCAATGTATGCCTGTGTAGTCTAATCCTGACTAAATCATGGAAGCCTTCTGAGGACTTAGATTCTTTCCTGGTATCCCCTGATATTCAGTGAGCTAAAATACAACAGTGCTACAGTCAAAGAGGAGGAGTCCTGGACAGTGCACACTGCAGAACTCTACAAAGCACAAGGCTGAGTGGCAGTAGAGATGACCAAAAAGCCAGGCTTCCATATAGGGGAACAACTATAGGGAGAGAAAATAACTGAGGGGAAGTACGACAGTATCCCTGTATATTAAGTATCTTAAAGGAAGTGAAGAAAGAACATGTAGGTGGCAGATCCAATAGAACAATACTTGTTCTGGGTAGACATAGTTGAACAGTAGCATTCCCTGTTACAGGACATTACAGATGTTATTCTGATTCCAAAGGAATCAGATAAATTAATACAATAAACATACATCAACTACAAAGACACCATATCTCTGACTCAGGAGGTCCCTGAACTGCAAACCCCTAATGATTAAAAGCTTATCTCTACTTACACATTTTATACTCTTCCTAAGAATCAGTTGTTGACTCAGCAGAGTCAACTCTTTTGTTAGGCACCCAGGTGTAGAACATAAGGCATCGAGAAAGACCAGATGCTTTCATAATTAGCTGACTACTCAGCAGGGATTTTCTAAAGCACTCAAGTCCAAAAGACTTTCCTCTTATTTTCATAAATGGATTAGGAACCTTGTTTTGTTATTAATAATCTCACTCAGCTGAATTATACACTCCCTAAAATTTGTGTGTGTGTGTGTGTTTTTTTTGTTGTTGTTGTTGTTGTTTTTTTTTTTTTTTTTTTGTTGAGACATTAAGGTACTCAGTTTCATTCAAGACTTAAGCCTGCTACCCTCTATAGCACAGTACTCCTCAGCTGAACTAACATGGTAGTATAGATATGCAATAACAAGGAAAACCTTTTTCACGTATTTACAACAGCTGCTATAAAACAAAGTTAAGTAAGAAGCAAGCTGACAAAACCAATGAGCAGCTAAAAGTTTTGAGCCAAGTTCAACTCCTAGGTATTTTCCAAAGGAATAATCAGCTGAGGCGGTTAAAAGGCAGATCTCTCTGTAGTTCGCCTACCAACAAACCTGTACTTTTCCTTCCTTTACTCTGCTGAAATGTTTGCATATCCCTGCATGCCTTTCCTTCATTACACAAAAAGTCTCAGTGAAGTGGTTGCTCAAGGAGACCTCTCAATAATGCAGACTCCTCGCACCAACACACTACTGTTGATCCTCCCAGGCAATAACTTCCTGAAGGAGATGTGACAAAATACCTAAGATGCTCTGAAGATTCCATAATGTAGTCTCTCGTTCACTCACAGCTCATGACCATCTGACAATGCCTGAGGTTTGTGTACATGAGGAAAGTACCACTCAGTGAACTGGAATACACAAATGTCTAATATAAATCCACAGAGGTAGAGGTATCTGCCATCAACTGGTACACCAAAAAACTTAGCATTTTTGGGGACAGGAAGCCAACAGACAAAGTGGCTTTCTTCAGGAAAAAAACAGAAAGTGAACACCACCAAGTGTAAAAAAACTAACCAAATGTGGTTATATTAAAGCAAACTTCTGAAGCTGCTTTTATGGTAGATCTGCCAAAATGCCACAGGAAAAAGATACAGACACAATACTCTCATCGAGTAAGTCAAGGTGCACTTCCACTTCAGCTTTTCTATGCCAATTACGTGGATATAGTTAACTGACACTAAATAAAATAGGAAGAAGATTGCTTGACTTTATCCCCAGCTGGCATTTATTTTTCTGAACTCACAAACATTGGTATTTTGAGTGTAATGAGTTAGATTGCATCAATACATATTGCCCCACTATTCCTACATTAACCAATTAGGGTTATTTGGACAACGTACTTCAGATGTCTCAATAAAGTCAAAAAATGCTCTGAGTTATTCCTTCACCTGTATCCTCCAAGCCGTATCTCTCCATAAAGAGAAATTAAGAGTCTGAAACATGATCCTCTAAGAAATCAGTGCCAAAAGTAGATGGCACTAGTAGATGCCAAAACCCATGTTTTGGGCAAAATCCTCAATCTCTCTCATCCAAGTTCAAACCCGTGCCTTCCATTTTCTAGGTATATCCTCTAGAGTTTTTTGTTGTGTAAAAAATGAAATATTTCTGTAAGGAAAAGTAAAGTATCTAAACTTTTGACATCCTAAACCCCAAGAAATATAGAGAAATCTACTTTCTTATATCAAAATATGAGTCAGATTAAAAAATACAAGTCTGAATCCACAGATAAATTTTCTTTTTGAAAAAGCTGTATTATTTCATATTAAAAAAGAAAAATTAAAATAAAAAATAAAAAAAAGCAAGCTTACTTCTTCTTCATCAGGTTCAGCTTCTTCTGTTTCAACAGCTGACATACTGGCAACAGGCTTGTTCCATGCCAACTTTAGCTCTTGCCCTTTGAAACGAGATCCATGAATTGCAGCCTAAAATGAGTTTAACCATCTTAGTTACACGTGACTTTACAAAAGAAAGTCTAAGTTGTGTTATGTTCATACTGAATTACTGTTAACGGGTTAAATGAAACTACTTCATTCACTGCACATGGAATTCATACATCCTTTGAGGAAAATGATGAAAATACATTCAGAAGAAATAAGCTTGGAAAACCACAAATAATCTGGTGATGTGGGTAACATACTGAACCAACACCTTCCTGTTTTTTAATATAATTTTGCTGGGTTCATCACCTTTCAAAGACAGACACAAAACTGTTAATGCATAAAACTTACTGGAAAAGGTAAGACATCCCACAAATGATTTAATGCATTTTAAAAAACCCAACAACCGAACAACTAAAAACAACCCCCCTTTGCGATTACAATTTAATCTACTGGAAAATGTTCCACTTCCTGTAAAGCTGTTGTAATTGAAATGTAAAAAATTTTAACTTATGGGATATTCATGTCTTTCTAAGTACCAGCTGCATTAAGTGGATGCTTTGGAAATAGTATGTTCAAATTAAAGTAACATGAATGAGCATAAATCAGCGTTAGCAACATTCCGAAATAACTGTCATGGTCACAAAAGATTTATAGTACAATCTGAAAGTACAGCATAATGTGAAATGTAGAAACAATTACATGTTCAATGACATCTGAACATGAATTGTGCGATATTAAAGTCCCCAGGTATAAATTTTAAATCTGTACATATAAATTTATGATAAATTTAAAAGATTCTATGCTTATTAAAATGCGGCTCAGGAGCTTTTTGTCCATGGTCTCATCACAATGTCACACAACTAGAATTTTTAAAAGTACTTATATGTGACATTTAGGTCCAGAAATAACTTGTAATCTTTGGAAGAAATTACTACTACATAAAAATGCAACATTTTACAACAGGGAATCTTCCTCTTCCTTCCAGGCTAGAACATGTATGATCATAAAGGCTAGGCCTATTTTCATTTAAGAAGCTAAAATATTAGCTGCATTTACTTCACAATTTGTCTCAGCAGAGGTTTTTAATAATTATCTTCTATAACTTCTCAAATTGCCAGCCTTAAAGTCTGCTTTAGTTGTAAACACAGACATTCCAGTGGAAATACATTTATATGTAAGAATATCTTAAAGAAAATACAGGTTTTCCTATATTTGATGGAACCCCATTTTGATAAAATTTTCATTTTATAATGAAGGTGAAATTATATACAAACTTGTTTGACAATTAAAAGTTTTAATGCTCATTAGAATGTGGACATCTCAAACATTGATCATGAATCCTGATTCATCTAAAGTATCCCCTACTTTCTGAAGCATATTCTGAACTTCACCTTGAAAACTCCACCAATTCTACTTGAGAGTGACTGAGGAAAAACACACTGCTTTTTAAATGCACTGAAATGCATTCAGAAAAAAAGTTTTAAAAAAAAAAAAAGACATACGTAATGCTGACTTCAACCCTACCACCAAATGTATGTTTTCTCCCCCTGTCCACATCTTTTTTCTGTGTTACCTTCCTTTTCAGGTGCTGCTTCTTCTTGTCTCTATAATTCTATATTTGGTTCAAAATTCTACCATTCCCTGCTTTTTAGATACAGAAATTTAGCAAAAGCAGAGAAGATGTTCCATGCCAATTTTTAGGCAAAACATGTCCTAATATGTACTCTGCTGATAAACAAGCATCTGTAGCCAGATACTGAATAGATCCTTGCACTGAATCATACTCCATCTGGGAGAAGTAAAGACTTTATTTGGACAGTCCACCAAAGAAGATTATTGTTCTAGGTGACCTATTTTTCCTTTCAGGGGAGTAGAAGTTTCTCTCTATATACTTAAAGAGTATTTCTTATGTAAACTACAATGTCAAAGAATATGAAGCTGCATAAAGAAGTACCCAATACCAGGAAGCACCAAAACTAAAAACCCAACTTTAATTCAATTCCTTTGGGAGTATACTAATTACAACAGCTTTTATCTCCAAACAGAACTTTTGTTCACTGTTGAACTGTGTTCCTTCAGTACAGCTGTACAATACTCTTTTACCCCATCAGTCAGTATACACCATGTACCATTAATTTGTACCTCCTTTTTTACAGAATAAATACTATCTCCATATCGTTAGTGCTCATCATTGCTATAGCCAGGAGTTTCACAAACAAAACAGAATTCTGTGGTTTTGTAAAACATCTTTGGCACATGGATCTCAAAATATCTAACCATAAATGATACTCTAAGCGTTCAAAACTATTGACCTCAGTGGCTTAATCTGCACTATAAATAGCAGTTACTTCTGTCAATCAGGTCACTGGTGTCTCAAGATGAACAAGAGAATAGCCTGGGCAGGTATGAAAACTGTGTTCAGGTAAACTCCACAAGATAAAATTTGTGCAAAATATAAACATAAAATGAAATCTTTCCATACAACCATACAGTAAATATGAATCCATTCTTTCTGGAGTCCCTACTATTTTCAGGAATACTCCCTCCCTACAGTGATGCAAGGATTTTAAAGAAAACAAAATCATTTGCAGAACAACTATATTCATTGTTTTGTTCAGGATCACATAATGCCTATACCACAGACCAAGTAAGGCAGGAGTCCTGCTGAGCCAAATGTATAAAGCCCTAATGATCCACATGTAATGATACTGAATTATCATGTAAGTCAACTCTGGATTTTGGTTTCTAAAAGTTACTTCTGCAATTCTATGCTTCTGTAATTTCATACATTTCTAAAAAAATACGCTAAAAAGGAGGGAAAAAAAGAATCAGATCAAATCCCATTCACACTACCATGGGTTTTCACACAAAGGTAAACCAAACTGATCCCAAAGTAAATACATAGGTTCATTGTGCAGGATGTCAGTGAAATTTCAGGAAGACTATGAGGGTACCAAGTCTTCAGGTGAAAAAACCTGGAAATTAAATGAAGATAAACCAAGACATCTAACTATCAATTCCTAAATGTTTCTCTGAATTTCCCTCATACATCCTACATTTCACTTTGCTATAAACTTCTTAAATTCCTAACTAATTCAGTACTATACAGTTCTGACATTTTCGTTTAATTTAAACTTTTGTGTCAATAGATTTAAAATACCTAGTAGTATTACATTTAATCAAATATAGAAGTGTAGCATAACCAGAAAGTAGTTCAATGCTGCAGTGTATTTTCAAGAAAGACTATACTCACAGCTTCAGCTTCTGCTCTTGTTTTAAAAGTAATCACCGCATGGAGAGAAGAGTCATCTATCTGGCAATCTTCAATTTCACCATATTGCTTTTGATAAATAAATTAAAAAAAAAAAGTTTAGTAAAATAGTTCTCCACCTCTAAAATTGCAGTCCTAAATCAAATGCCCTCAAAAAAAAAAAGCAGAAAATTAGAACAGTGTGTATTTCACAGTCTTAATGCCAGAGTACTTGTCTTAGCCAAGAATACAGTTACTTGTACTTGCATTTCTAAAACACCAAAGTGCTTTTGTCTCTGGATTTCCCAATTCCTACAGGTATGAGGTAAAACTATGATAGAAAGAGGTTTTTCTGCTTCAGTATTTCTCTTTTGATTAGAAAGAGAGGATCCTGAGATTATTCCATTAGCCTACTATGAAATTCTTCCACAAAAATATTTAAGAGTCAGGAACTGCAAAAAAATTTTCAAAATTTAACTGTATTTCAGCATCTTAATAACATGACCCATCTCTTCCACTAATGGCCACTATGGTACTGCTACCTTTGATGCTGCCACCACTGTAAGCTGCAAAGACCAACAAAGAACCACATCTGTGCAAGTGGACTGCACTGCTGATGTGCACAGAGTTGTGGTATCATACACATAGAAACAGAAATACAGCTCAGAGTATTTCCAGTGGAATTTGGAGCAAATTTAAAATAGTAAACTTGCAACCTGCAAAATTAAATAATTTATTTTTTTCTCAGTGTTACCCTACGAACACTGTGAATGACATTTTATTTGTTCATGTTACTGAGTTTCTTTTTAATGAATACTTTGGCTTGTTAAAGATAGTAAGTTTCCTGTAGAAAGAGAGACAGGTCCTTGGTGGATTTTTTTTTTTTTTTAAATCCTCTTGCATGATTGCCTGACAGGAAATACTAAGTACACTGACTGGAGTAGAATTTAGTGGACGAACTGGCTCCTGGATTTCTCTTTTCAGAGAGGACCACTGCAATTAAATGTTGGGGAAAAAAATCCCAAACAAATGAGAGGGAAGGTGGCACAGATGGAGAGTCACATTATATTCTTATTATTTATTCCACAAAATAAACAAACTTGCTTTTATTATACTTTTTTTTTTAATGGAGGATAAGGGCTTTTATAAATTTATGTTGATTTTTCACTATTATATTTGCAATGAAAAATTTGCTAAAAATTATGTATGTCACTTTATCATTTTTTAAACTGAAAACAGAAAAGGAAAAAAAGTAGAAAAAGCTCTGACTTCTTAAGCTTAAGTACATGAATAGACAGAAATGTTTGGATGCCTTTTCAAGATCTACATATAATTGCACAATTTTCACTCTGACTCTGAAATTCAGAAAGTTGGGCAAAAGCACTAAAAATGTTCAAAGAAAATTTTCATTAAGCACTTGTTAAGATACTTCAACAAAGATGAACACACTTCAGGTACTGAAAATTTGGCAATAAATCCATCTTTGTTCTCACCATCCCTTCAGTTATTTTACCTTTCTGTACCTAAAAATGTGCAAAAAATTTACACATATCCTAAGCAAATAAATATTACAAGCCATTTTTCTTTCTCTTTAAGAAAAAAACCCCACCCTTGTAAATGGTATGCGATTAGAGGTACAACTAGTTGAAGCAATAGTGTAATTTTCCTATTTTATCTTTTCCTAATGCATCCTCTGCATATCATGCTTAAGATTCATTCCTACATAATATTTCCAGATGAACTGAATCAAGAGAAAACAACTCACTCAATAGAAGAATGTTATCCAAAGGCAAAAAAAGTGAAATTGTGCCATACCGCAAAATGAGGCAGCAGATCTTCTCTGTCGCTTTCGGTAAACGCAGAGATTTCCAACGCCCTGGGTCGATGATCCACCACTGCGTGCACAGGAACTCCTCTGCCTCTACCCCGGCCTCGTATTCCTCTGCCTCTGCTACGCGATGCACCCCGACCTCTTGCATGAACCCCTCTACCGCGAACTGAAGAAAGAATCCCTCGCTTGGCAGCCTAAGATGTTTATACGTAACATATCGATAGATTAAAATTCACACTCTACACATACAGACAGAATTAACAAACACACATCCTGATGTTTCCTAAAAAAACATCCCCAAGAAAGCCCCAGAAAGAGCAGCTCGCAGGTCTTAAAATAACAGAAGGTGAACATTTAAATAGCATTCAAAAGCTAATTAACTAAAAGTTAATTATTACCAGATCAATAATAGGATGGAAATAGGAAACAAGAATCAGGTATCAAAAGAGCCCTTATCTGTAAAGATTAACTCCTCATAGCAAAAAGAAACTGCAGTACAACTGAAATTCCATTATCAAAATTTCTTGATATGGTGTCTAACTTCTTAATTTGTCTCTTTATTTTGTTTATCAATTTGTCTCTGAATTTCAGGCAAGACTTTTATTCTGACCAGAATTAATGCAGCTTAAGAGCTTTTGGCCACAGAACTGTGAGATGTGAAACAAAGGCTTCTAAGGGGCACCTCCCAAGACAAAATATTCACTGAACACTTGGCTCTAGACACTCAATAATATCCATTCCCACAGTACCTGTGTATCCCTTCTAAAGAAGTGGCATACACTCTTCAAGAACAATCAAAGGGCCAGTGACAGTGACAGTCATTTAAAAAATAATTTGCAAAAGTTACTCTAGGTTTCAAAAGCCTGCTTACAGGTATCTAATTTCAATGTTTACAACAGGAAAAAAAAAATCTTTTCATATCCAAATAGATCTGCCATACGAATCAAATATTAAATGAAATAATCACGTTTTTAATAAATCCTACAGTATTTACAACTCAAACAGTGACGGCACTACTTTAATGCATGTCACTGACACCACTCATCAGGAGATCAATCTCTTAAAGCTTTATACAATAAATTCCTCAGATAATTTTACAATAGTATCTAGTTTGCTTTTTATTTTTTTATAAGCAGAATCCTGAGGGGTTTGGGTTTTTTTTAGTTTTGTTCTTTGTTGGGTTTTTTTAAATGAATAATTTGGGGCACGCTGACTCAACAAACAAGCTGTAAACTATTTGGATTTTCTTTCGGTAAAGTCAGGGTCACCTGGAACAGAAAAACAGGTTATGAGTAAAAGAAGCAACACATGAACTATTGCGGGAGTCAAAGTCACAAGCACAATGTGTGAGTAAACCGTTTTTTAAAGAATTTTTAAGAATACTGAAGAATCAAACATCAAGGGTTTTGAAAAACCCCATACAGCTCTAGTAATTTGTACAAGGGATATATTTCATGCTGTTCCCTGAAACACGTAAGCGTACATCACCAATGACCCTGCTTTCCTCCATCTACTTCTGCTAGTATTTGCTAAAGGCTTCAGAAAATTCATTTAAATATTACTGTCCTGAAAGAGCTCTTTTTTCCCCAACTCAAAATACAAACAGACTTTATAAGAGATGGAGTAGGACTGGCATGCTCAACTATGATGTAACTTTTTCTTGAATGTGCATCTACTTTCCTATTCCTATTTTACATGTCATTCAATTCACGTATTTTCTGAAATGTGGAATTTATAAACAAGCTTTCAGTACACTTATAAAGTATTACTCACCATCGGAAAATATATTGTTAACATAAGCTTTTGTGTCATCTCTATTCAACTGGCTTGGTTTATTAGCAAAACTATTTTCACAATCACCAAAGCTGCATAACAACTTAGTTTTAAAGTAAGGTTTTAATGCAACTTCGCCACATGTATGTGTACTGTATTCATATGCAGTTATACATAAGACATGACCAAACTTCACTAAGACAAGAGCGATTTAAGCGAAACAGCAGCCCTGCTTAACAGTAAAAAGAGATAAGATTATCAGGTGATTTAAGCAGATATTACACAATCATATAGGTAAGAAAGTGCACTATAACACAGAATAACACCCACAGCATTCATAATTTCTCAAAATTAGACACACATATGAAGAATTTTGTACGGCCATCTCAGGTTTTTTTTAAAAGCAAGTACTTGAAGAAAAAATTGTGTTTCTATACCTTGAATACTCCTTGAAACACTGGACTTGCTTTTTTAAAGTTATCCTCTTGAAACCAATGCTGTAATAGTATTACTTTTGGCACCTCAGGCTTTTTGATTAAGCTCATAAAGAGGATGCTAACACTTAAGAATAAAAGATCAGGCAGTGGTTTTTTAACTCTTCTGTGCCAAACAGAACGACCTTCAGGCAACAATTTAAAAACACTCCATGTTCTCGAGAAAGCATTACTACCACAAATCTATAAAATACCATGTCATCTAAATAGTTACAGAATTTAAACAAACACAATTAAGGACAACATTATTTCTGAATTCCACTGAAGCAGCAAAAGTGGTTTTTTTAAATATTATTGCTAAATGTCTCCATCTACGTGCAACTTAATACTGTACTCTGGATAAAAACAGTTCATAATACAATATACAAGCTAATAAACATAAAGGAAAATATTTGATTAAAAGTTAATTGCTACAAAAGAAAAGACAAACATACTTCCAGCTGTAGTTCTGTATATTTTCGTCTTAATTCAGTAACCTCCTCCCCAGCTTGCATCTTCTTATATAAATCCAGTTCAGTATCTAGTAGCTCTTTCTGCATCTAAGAAATTGTTATGATAAATTATTAAGTTCCACAGTTCACATTCTCTACTAAGGGAACAATTGTTCAATAAAAAGCTGTAACTTTTCAAGTATACTGCTTGTTACACTGGGTTTCCAACTTCAAAAACAAATCAAGCACAAGTTATTTTTTTCTAAAGATACATACAATAAAAATTCAAGATTACATGGTTATGATGATGAGATAAAAGGAATTAAAAAAAAACGCAGTGCAACTATGAATGAATAAAAAATCTATAATCAGTACTGAGAAAAAGTGTCTAAATTTATTACCATGTCATAATGCAAAAGCACAAATGGTAGTTCTGTTCAGGCCACAGTGGAAAAAACACAGGAAGTAACAAGACCTTTGCTAACAAAAGACCGGTCTCTGAGGCACCTGAAGTTACCCTCCAGGACACAGTACGTTAAAAGAATTATTAAAGTTCAGAAAACATTTATGAAACTGAAAGCTATCTCTGAACCCCAATTAAGCTATGCTCACTGCAACCACTGAAGTGCAGGGGAAGATTTATGTGACCATGAAAATTTAATCTGAAGTTCTGATCCAAAGTGAAACATCTATTTTCTTCTTTTTAATGGAAGAAGCAGCACCCAAACATTTCAGTGACATTACAAATGAAGGCTAAAACTATGGAGGACTGTGAAACCGTTTATATTTACACCCACTGATTCAAAACAGCAGCATGGAATGTTAGCAAAGGCTGGATGTCAAGAGATGAAGGTTTCGCACTTGTGACAGTTGTAAACCAAGTATCACTACAGATAAAGAAAGGTGGTTTTGTTTCTTTGTTTTTTCCTGGAAGCTTTAGAAGAAAAAAAGCTGGATTATTCAACTGGCAACTTCAAGTCCATTCAGCCCCATTTTCTGATTATCTACAGCAACCACAGGAAAAAATACATTATCTCTTGTATAATGGTTTTCCAAATTTTCAAAATTGGAACCAGTGCTTCTCTCAAATCCCACTGTGTTGCAATACATCAATGACATGACAAAGAAGCGCTTCTGAAGTTTAATAATGACCAGCAGTTAGCACTCACAGAGCAGCCAGTGACACTGGGGTAATAAAGACTTTTGAGGTTTATTATTAGTGGTCTTAATGAAGACTTCTCTGTTGCAGACCTGTGCCAAGTCTGAAAAAGAAAATACCTCCTCCTTCAGGACACACCAAGGGGCAGCAAAGTTTTCTCACATAAGGGGGAAGAGCCTTTTGTAATCTGATGAACTGCAAGAAGCAAAAAATAGGTAAAGATAATGGCACAGTCATGTGGGCCTCATCTTCCACATCTTCAGAGTCTTCTTCACAGCTGTCCAGGTTCTAAACACTTAAAAAATGCAAGAGAACCAAAACCAAAGTCTTTCAGAACATTGTCAAAGTTGTAGATTTTAACCAAAGACTCTGTAAAATCCTCACTTCCACAGAAGTCAGATGAGGCTGATTGGTTTTGCCATTTCAAATGTTAACAAAACTGCACACAGATAATGGATACTTTGTCTACTATGAAGTGGGTTTACTTAAAATGTTTCTTCATTTTCCATATTACAAAGGAAATGGAAAAGCAGCTCAAAAACTTCATTAGCACATCAAAATTAGTATATTGCCTCACTTTTTCTTATCAAAAACAACTATCACATAAGGAAGTGGTGGACCAGGTTACCAAGCGAAGGGTGATATGGGGAGAAGAGATCTCTACATAAACAAAACTGGGCTGAAGAAGAACCATCTGAAACATAAACATACCAATCCATACAAATGAGGGAGGGCCTACTACACCATCACAGGGGCAAGATCTCCTTTCTTTTCTGGGAAATCAGTGCCTCCCTAAAGAGCCTTTGTTGTGAAACAAAGAGAAGGCACTGGATGTCTGTGTGCAGTTACAGGGCTACAGCCTCCCTGGGACTACAGAGTGGAGTGGTACAGTGGACAGATAGAGTCTCTTAAGGAAGGACAAGCCAGGATGGCAAGGAGCAGGAGTTGCTCTTCATTAGAGAGTGCAGTATGAACACAAAGAGCTCTGCCTGGGGACAGATGATGAGCCAACTGAAAGTTTATGAGTCAGGACTGATGGCAGATCTATGCTGCTGATATTGCAGTGGGTGTGTACTACACACTACCTAGTCATGTAAAAGTAGATGAGGCCTTCTTCAGACTGCTGGAAAAAGCCTCCTGTTTTAATACCATGGGGGTCTAGGTGTCTGCTGGAAAGGCAGCATGATTTTCAAGAATTGCATCCTCCAAGTTCCAGAGCATGCAGGAAATAAAGCTGGCAGGATGCTCGCCTGGATGAACAAGATGATTCTAACAAAACTTATATCCAAAGCCAAGGTGTACAAGAGGTGGAGTACAAAAGGAACACAGTGAAATTGTCTGAGCATGCAGGTACTGGTTTGGAAAGCTGAAGACCACCAAGAGTTGAATCTGCCAAGGTGGGGTAAGAAACAAGAAGGGCTTTAACACAGCAATCAGCAGCAAGAGGAACACTATGCTGTGAAAAATGTGGTCTGACTGCTGAATATTAAAGAGGACCTAGCAACAAAGGACATGAGAACAGTGGAGGTACTCAATATTACCTACTCCTCAGTCTTTACTGGAAAGACTTGCCTTCATCAATCTCATATCCTGAGACTGGAAAAGCCTGGAGCAAGAATCATAGAATCATCAAGGTTGGAAGAGATCTTTAAGATCAAGTCCAACCTTCAACCCAGCACTACCACTGTAACCCCTAAACCACTAAACCCTATCACCCAGCACCTGATCCAGACGCCTTAAGCACCTTAAACACCAAGGGATGGTGACTCCATCACCTCTCAGCAACCTATTCTGTTGTCTGCCCACCCTAACAATCTATGCCCATTTATCCATCAGTATAAATACATGCTGCTTCAATTTTTTCCTGACAAATTATATAAGAAGCTACAGTTAAGTACATAGAAGTAATTTCAGTATTCCTTTTTGGTATTTCTTTTCAAGGCTGTGATCTGCTTAGGAACAAATATTTCTAATAAAAAGCAAAACAGTGCATTTTAAAAAGGTGATATAATTGCATCTTTCGGCAGCTGGTAAACTGGTAACAGCCATGTATCAACAAGAATGAGAGCAGAGGAAAAAACTCTTCTCACAGGAAAACCCAAATATGGGCACCTAGATCAAAGGAAAACTGACCAGTATAATCTTCAATTGTAAAAGGTTACTATATAGACAAATTCAAGTGACATAAAAAGTCCCAGGAAATTACGTACCAGTACAGTTTGTTTTGTGTATTAAACCTGACCAGAAGATATTTTTCCTGCCTAACCATAATCTTTTTGCATAAGAAATATTATTTTCATAATTTCTATTAAAAATGTAAGAAAGCAATAGGCTATACACAAAGCATCGGACAAAGTAAAAGAAAGAATCATAACACTTTTGATTTGGTTTTTTTGATCTTCCAGATGATGCAGTACCTGTGTAACAGCAAATACAGCTTTTAGACAACAGCATGGTTTTAAAATTAACTATGTTCCTTTGAAAAGAAGGCAAAACTAATCTCACTTTAAAGACGACTTAAAAATTAAACCAGTTGGGATTTTGAATACTGCTGATGGGACTACATATTTTTATTCTTCTGAAACAAACATGTGAATTCATCTATTAAAAAGCTGATCAAAACTTGAGTACCTGAGTTTTTGTTTTCATGCTTTTTAAAGGAGTCCCTCCTGCTGGTGATACACCTTTTAATTCATCCTTTAACTTGGTAATGCTATTAGTCAAAATTTCCAGTGTTTTCATGATTTCTGCTTTGTCTTCAGACTTCATGGCTTTATTCTTCTCCAGCTTTGAAATCAGCATCTGTCCAATTCAGGAAAAAAAAGTCTTTTTACTCAGCAACTACTATTACAGATCTGTTTTCCAGTGGTTATTGTAACAAATGGAAAAAAAAAAAAAACCTGCAGGTCTTTTGCTGCGACCTACAAATCAACACATAGGACTTCTAACAGATTGTATTAAATTAAAATCTTTGTTTTAATCTCTGATTTGTTTCCTAATGAACATCTGATATTTCCAATTCATTTGGACAGATCTGCTCAACACACTTGAATTATTTCAAAATTTTATTCAACTTAAATGACATTTTGGCTTTTTTCCCTCTTCCTAAGCCTAAGTGCAGTCATGCATAATATTCTATATCATTCTCACTTGCTCTTGTCAAACAGAACTTAGGCTTTCCCATCTCCCAGACATATGCATTTTGCTCCCAAATTAGGCAATAGCAATTAAAATTGGATATAAATGCATAAGCTTGTAGGTTTTTTTTAAGTGAACTAACAGGACAAGTTAGATTAAAACTATAAACTTAAAATAATATGATAATGTCATTCTAAGAGAATGCTTATTTTATAGGCCCTTTTTTTGTTCATTCCTACAAATTCTGAAATACTTTACACTGAACTGAGATTTTATAACTGAATTGGTGACTGTCTTAATGCTAATTATTTTACCTTCTGTGTTTCAATGTGCTTCTCCAAGATTTCTTGCTTCTTTTTCCTCACATCTTGTTGAAGTCGCAATGCTTCCTAGAAGCACAAAAAGATTACAGAAAGTTTCTAGACTTTGAAACATAATGCCAGAATAATATACTATACCCGGCAACTACACAGTAGTAACTTACAATAACAGGGAAAAAATTAGTCACAGGAAATTCAAGGTACTAATATTTCCAACTATGTTTTGGAAAACAATACATCACCAAATTAAAGAAAGATCTTATTATCTCATTTAGTTAGATCTGTGCTGGGAAGACTTTATTACTGCTCACATACAAAGTAACGCCTTACACAACTCCACTGAAAGCTGAAAGGCAACATATTACACTATCTCAAGAAGTACAGCATGCAAGTGTTTAAATGTGCACAATTATCTTGAAAGCAACTGTAAATCAAGTCCATCAATTAAAACACAGTCTCCAAAACTGTTACAAGTAAAAAGAAACCACATTCTATTTTTTAAACTTGAAGTGTCACCCAAAGAAAAGCACCTCTTTCGTGTCTGAGCATTCTAACTGGGAAGTGACAAGTACAGCTACTCAATCTGCCAAAAACAGAACCTTGACAGGCAATGGGCAAATCCAAATGAACTGAAACTGATCAATAAGTGACATAATTGCACTCAGAATGAGAAGCAGGAGGAGATGCCACCCCTGCTGTGCTCAGCGCCTACTAATGGTGCTTGTGAGAAAGCAGTTGCTTCTTGTTCTCAAATACAGAAGTCTTAGACAGCAGAAAACCCTTAAGAGCTTTGATATCAACATATTTAATGGAATAGTAGAGGAGAGGCAGAAGATGATCAACTGGGATCAGATTGCAAGTCGAGTATCTTATACAAAGACTAAAAATGCACAAGACTGTAAATGCACAACAGCCATAGAAAAAGAAATAGTAGTCAAGTTTCTGTATGTCTTCCCAAATACTGACAAATTCTGCTGCATGAAATGTTAGTTTTCCAATACAGTGTGCAATCATTTTTCTGAAGGGAAAGGAAGGTATGATGAATGCAAAAAAAACCTAGGGAGACAGGAGGAAAAGAAGGGAGTGAGTCCCACAAAACCATGTTTTTCCACAAGTACTAGTATATTGTAACAGAAATCTCTGAAGGCAGGAAGGAGCACAAGATCACATGAAAAAAGAGCCAATCACTTAGGCACATTCTTCAGTGTCTTTTCTCAAGAAAATCTCTACAGCTGTTATGATGAGTCAACAATTTTATTACAAGTTTTTTGCCATTTTACAGGCATTTAGCATCTTAACTTGAAAGGTAAAGACTCTAATTCTAAAAAACATGTGTTAGGGGACAAATATGAAATGAAATTCCAAAATTAGAACTGCTTTCCTTACAGTCTGGACCAATGGCAAAACTCACATGCAGCTGCAAACTGCTAGTTCAAATTTCTTTAGACATAAATTACAGCAATTTACTAGTATTTGACCAGAATCTTTGTTTAACAATTGTACTGATTTCAACACTTATGTTTGGACTTAACTTAGTATTGTATTTGTGGTTAAAAAACAGTAAGACAAAGAGTGTCCTGTGATTTAGTTTTTCTAAGTGATAAGAATAAACTTGAAAAAGGAGCTTTGCTGCGCTCTCTTTAAAATTCTAAGCAAGTTAAAATATAACTGAGTGACCTATTAAGGCCAAATACGTTTTTGCTGCGTTTCCTTTCTAACATAAATAGAAAAGAGAAAGCCTAGCACTATGTAAAAATAAAAATTGGGCAAAAGAACTATAGCTTGAAACAACAAAATGCAGAGTCATAAAATTCTCAGTTCTCTCAAAGAAACAATTTTGGTCACAAGTACAAAATACACTGAGAATAAAGGCCATTTCCAGAAAGGTTTAAGAGAGAAGAACAGTGACTATACTATACTCCCTTTCACTCACAATAGACAAGTCATACCTCAACGTGTAGATTCTGATTCCAGGAAAAAGTGTTTCACATTTTGAATTTCTACAGTTTTAAACCTGCTTACACTGCCTGAACATACACTGAAAAATAACAAAACAATGCTGAATTTTCTTGTAATATGTAGGGGAAAAAAACATAGTGAATTTAATCTTGCAACAAGTTTCATCTATGTTCTTGAGATGAATATACATAGTGCTCTATCTCTAGGTCACAAGTTCCCAACCTAGGTCCATTTTATAAAGAAGCATATTTAATTTACCTGTTTTTTCTTCTGTGCTTCATTAGAGTCTAGCACGGAAGTGGAAACAACAGGCAAAGATTTCTGTGCTGCCTTCAAAGCAGCAGGGTTGTACACAGTTTTTGTCAAGCCAGTAGAAGTAGATAAAACCTATAGGAGGAAATCATTTTATTTTTTTGCCAGTGAATTTCAGTCTTTTAAAAAACCCGCATGAGTGCTTAAAAATATATAAGCATCTTTTCTTTTGTCTCCTTTGATGATATGGAATATAAAAATTTGGTGTAGCAATTATATTTGGAGTTGTTGATGTTAAACAATTTCTGAAGAGGCAGCACCACATCAGATATGTAAACTATAAACATCAGCTTATAAATCCTCTCCACTGAGATTCTGTATGTACTTCCAAGTTTCAAATACATAAATATTTACGTATTTGAGCATAACTAAGGAAACAGAAGATTGAGATTTTTGCAAGAATAACTGTTGTTTTTCTTTTGTGTTTTGAAGTCTCAAATACAGTATTTCATGGCTGCATGAATTTTCCAAGCAAAAGTTCAACATAATTTTAGAGACTAAGGTCCAAAGTAGAGACAACCATTTCTTTTCATATGCAGTTGGTGCGAAGTAGAGCTTGCACAATCAGCAAGTAACTCAAGCACAAGGATGTGCTTCAACATCATACAGCAAAGGAAGAGACTCCTATGTCTCTCTGTTCTCTTTCCTACATTTGTAATGAGGTATGAAATTTCTCCAGGACTTACTGAGAACATAGATGACTGCTTTACAATCTCTCTAAAACATACTATGCACATCTCCACAATACCTGAACATTTCAACTATTTTGTCTTCTTAGTATGTTCCTTAAAGAATATTTTGGGTATGTTAGTATTGAAAAATCCACAGCTAAATCCTAGAGATAATATAGGCATGATCTTGTCCACCTTGTTAACAAATAGCACAAATTATGCAATTGGTATGATTTCCAGGAGTTTAAAAATACTTTCTGTGTAAGTGAAAAAACTAAAAGATGCATGCAGATTCTATTGGTCACCATGCACTCCACAAAATAGACACAATGCCCACCAACAGGAGGAAAAAAAGAGACAGACAAGAAACAGAAAGACAGAAAAGGAACGATTCATATAAACCCTTTGCACTTCAGTATGATATTCATACTATTTCTTCCCACAGTAAAGTGTATTCAAGGGTACGCAGTGCATAGAAAACAACAGCAAAAAACAAGTCAACGCACATTATGGGGTACTATAAAAGGTGGTACAAAATGCTCTAAGCAGGCCATTACAAAGATGAAGGATTTTTTTCTAAATTTATTAAAGAACATTAAAGTATGCATATCCCAATCATACAATTTCTATTACAATGTAGCTTTAGGACAGGCTACAAGACAAACAAACAAGGATCAAGCAAAGACAAAAATATTGACACATTCCTTTTGCCCTGAACTGTCTTCGGGGCAGAGTGAACCACACCTCCTCATCTCTTTTATGGAGGAGATGTAAGGAGAGACACCACAGCACCAACACAGACAAGTCAAAAGCAACACTAAGGTCTTCTAAATCACTTAACACTATTCAAGAGAAGAAACAGTGTGAATAGCATGAATCTCTTCACAAGTCCACAAACTGTAAGTCCCTATACAGATCTTACAATGCCAGCAATGACTGTTTTATCACCTTTTCACCCTGCTTTTCGGGAATAGCTACCTCCTTTCTCATTGCAAAGTTCTTGTCAAAGCCCGCACTCCATCAGGCGCAAAAAACTACCTAGGACATGACACCTCGTTTTTTTGAGGGATGTCAATCATTTAATTTCTAATGATTATAGAATATAGTGACTGCAAACTAAGCAAGGTATTTCCTTGTAAAGAGGTAGCAGTAGGTAAAAACAAGTCAAATAAAGTTTCAGAAACCTACTAAAAATGTCAGAGGAAACTGCTGTTTCACAACAAATCCAGTGAACAGCCCAGCAGCTCAGCAGAATCACATCTGTACTATAAGGCAACACAACAGAAAAATACTCTAGCATGAATTTACTCTTTGTAGAAAAGTGTTTCAAGATAACTCAACTCTTACAGAATGAAGAAAAAAAAGTATTTTCACTCAAACTGCAAGCTGACACATGTATTATGTATGTAAAATGTAGTTCAGGTATACACAGCAAGGTATTTATCTGCAACTGATTTAGAGTGCCAAGAATGGTACTAATCAAATTAACAACAAAATACAGTTAAGAAGCCTAGATCAGTGCATTTAGGCAGACTGCTCAGCTTGAAATGAAACAAAGACACATTCTGTAATATTACAACTAATATTACCAACTTCAAGTATTGTTACCTTCGTATGCTATCTCTGCAGTGAATTTTACCTGTGAGATTCCACTTAATCCATCAACTGCCATACTGATCATACTGAAAAGGGGTGGGAGGGGATGTATGTGGGGAGATACAGAGGATGCTTCATTTATTTCAGGTCAAGCTAACTCCCAATAGAAAAGCTATATAACTAGACAGAGGAATCCTGTAACAGGGTAATACTTGCTGTCTTTCTACTACAAGTCTTCTCAAATGAATGTTACAAACATTGGGGAAGCCTGTCCCATAAGTGCTAAATAGATCTGGAAGCATGCATTACAAACTTTGCTACTATAGTAAACACATCAACAACTTTGTATTCTGAAAATTGGAACCACTGGCCAAAATACATAGCTCATTATCACAATTCAGATGCACCTTTCCCACCTTACCTCTCTTTGTCCTTTCTATACTGATTAATTTCCACCTTTATCTTTTCACAAGTACTGCAAATTGTAAAACCAAATAAAAGGGTAAATGTTTACAGCATCACCTTTTAAGGGGCACAGAAGTCCAGAAACATTCTTATAGAACTGCTTTCTATAGTTTCATACGTAGTGTCAAAATTTATTTAGTTTTAAAATTTATTTCTGTATACTTCTATACAACTCAGGATTGTGGAACATACCTAGTTATTTTTATGACTGAATAAAAGGAACCTGCTATATTAAACAAACTCCACAAAACAGCAGCTTTTGTCCTAGTATATCTTACTCTTCTTATAATCATTTAGCCATCTGCTGAGTTCTGATATATTATACCTCCTAAAACTAATCTTTAACAATTATTTTATTCATAGTTATGAAACAAACTTAATATTCACACAAGGGGTTTCATAAAAAAATTAATTCTACTGAAATATGAGGGAAGAGAATATGAGACATTTTCTTACCTTTTCAGTTGTTGGAGTAACTGGCTTTGACACAAAACCCAGTCTATCCTTCACAGATAATTTAGTCACATTCTAAGGCAACAAAGCAAAATTATAGTTAAAATGCACACTACAAGTATTAGCAAGCTAGAAAAAAAATTTAAATAATAAAACCATAGACTTTTAAGCAACAATACAAGAAAAATATTCAACCAGTTGATAAAATTCATTATTTGTTTTTGCAGTTAACACACATATAAAATTGGGTAAGACAAATATGAAGCCAAATTTGGAATCAAAGATTACACTACATATTTTTTGCAAGAGGCCCAAGACATGCTAGCTGGCAGAGGATTATCTGCACAGGTCCTTTTAAATACACTACAGTTCTTGCGTTCCATAATCTGCTATTTGCAGATTGCATCTGCATCAAATGCAGAAAGTTGTTCGAATTTAAACTACGAATGTGTTATGATTTGTGTTGGTCTTCCTTTCCAGAAGTAAAACCAAAAGCAGTGGCATAATGCTAATAATGAAATGTTGCAAATATAGTAAAACATTAAAGACTATTTCTAATGGGAGCAACACACCAGATTCTGTCATTATTCATATTGGTTCTGTGGCTACACTCTTCCTTGTATCAGGGGTGATGTACAAATCCTGAAAACACTTCTAGATACAGATCATCGCTCTCTAATGGTTTTAGGTGTTTAACAGATAAAATATATATACATTAAAAAAACTTAGCTTTTAGTTCTTTGCATAGAAACTCACTTTATTTTGACATCTGACACCAGCAATATAACACAACCATACTGAAACAATTTCAGAGTCTTTCAGTTTCTCTTTTCAAACTATGCAAAAAGCTATGATACTCAAAAATTAAGTACCATGCTCAGGTAAAAAAGCCAAATATCAATACGCTGAGGAAAGCTTTAACACGAAAACACCACTAATATAAGCAAATGCACTTGCAAGTAGTAAATGCGTACTCGCACTAGATAAGTAACAATAACTGGTACATCCATACACTACAGAACCTATTTTAGAAAGAACAGGCAACTGAATTTCTCACTACAATACAAACCTGAGAGACTTCTGTGTTGGCACCCTGTGCTTCCGCAGGTTCAATATTACTCGCAGGTACTGGGCCAAGCCGCTCCTTCACTGACTGCTTCACTACAGGCAAACTGGGCTGCTGCCCTAAGGGCTGGATTACCTGGAACCCCGCCCCAGCCCCCAAGAGGCACAGCGTAAGATTAACAACAGAAGGCTGCTACACACGTCATTCAGTTAGTACACAATGAAATTACTGCAATGGCATTTACATTTGCACTTCTTCCCTTCTACCATTCAATTCAGGCTTTTTCACCTGATGGGAAAAATAAGCACTCACTCACTTCATGAGATTTATTATGTTATACTGCATATTTGTGTAATGCGAATGGCAATAATATCCATTATGCACTTGCAGCTTACAGAAGTGACCGAACAACTCTAATTTATTTCTATTAATTACATTTACTCGGTCTAACTTAAATTCTATATGTTAGAACCAAATAAAATGTAATAAAGAAGTCTTCTGATTCCTCTCACAACTCTTTTACCATCAACCATTTAGTTATGAAAAGACAGAATACAAACTTGTATCACAGATACTTTCACTTTTTACAGTGATACGCCACTTTTCATGTCATGTATGTTTAACTTGAACAAAATAGGAAAAAAAGGGTTATGGAAACTTGCAGCCATGAGACTGAAAAAAAGAAAATAGAGCAGATAATCTTTGAACCTACCATGGATATACCCTGACAGCTAACAGCTTTCCTTTTTTTTCTTTGACAAAACCATTCAACAGTTAAGACCAAAAAATATGCTTCCAAGCAAGCTTAATGTCATATTTATAGCCCTCAGAAGGTCACCTAATCCATTTCTCCACTGTAGGGCAAAGTCAGTTATGCCTTTACTGACAGTATCTATCTATCTCGTTCTTACAGATTTCTGATGAAACAAGTCCTGTCATCTCTCTAGGCAAAAATGTTTCAGTATGCTTAGGCATCAGAAAATGTTTTTTTAATATTTAACCTAAATCTCTTTGTGCTGCCTTTTAAGCCCAGAACTTCCTGTTTTATCTACCTCAGATGTGGAAAGCATATTATTTCTGCTTCCTGGCAGAAGCCTTTTGTTTGATGATTTATTATGGTTGACTCCCACCATCTTTACCTAAGAACTTCCACTCCTCACAGAAATTCTACAGCAAAAATTTTCCAAAGTAATCCTGCTGACGAAATAGCAATGGTTAAGCAATTATGCTGGACCAGATACTACTGAAGGGACAAATTAAAAGTCAACTGACTCTACATTGAAGAAAAATCAAAAGCCTGTCTTTGGTGCCTGACAGACAAAATCTAGTTGGAAGCCATTATAAATATAGGTGAAATTAATTAACCCATAATTATTAACAGAAATCTTGACAAAAATACAAATACTTATAGTATATGAAGAAGTATACAGTTTCCATACTACTAATTGATATGATAGCAAATATTAATTTCAATGAAAAGAGAAGTAAATATTCATGCTTCTGAAAGACAAATGAACAAAAAATACCTCTTAACTGACTCAACAATTTGTTAACTGCTGTATTTTGGGGTAGAAGAACACAGAAGCATTGCACTTAAAATTTTAATTTCCTGTTATAAGTTTTTCTTGTTACTGTGTGCCTTCTGTCACTGATAACAGACTTCAAATTGCAGTCTGCTGACATGTGCTGAATGGCTGTTCCTGGTGAGGCAAGAACACTTAATACTGCCCCCGGTACTAAGGGGAATTCATTCACAAACCAGCAAGGTTAACTTACTAAAGGTGGTGTGATGGGAAGCTGTTAACACCACTAAAAATCGGAGACTACTAAAAATAACAAATATATAGATTGGATGTTTTGTTTGTTTGGAAATACAGAGTTAATACTCCAATAATACTCTGAATAGCATCATCAGCAAATAAGCTGATAGCATAGTCCAAGCCATCTTTTGAGCAAGAGGGAAGGTCTGCAGGAATGCAAATGGCATACTCCACTGCCCTCTTCTGGCTGAGATGGAAATAAAGCCTAGAAAATAAAAACCATTTTAAGCAGCACTACCTCAGACAAAGCATCAAGGATATCTATAAAATCTAAAGGATGATAATTGGGAAGATAGTGAGATAGATGTCATTAAAACCGAATTTCTTTGGTTTATCATCGGAGATAAAAATCAGGGCATTTGTTACAAAAGTAGGAGAGAAAGGAAACTGGTAAAATGCTGTACAGCAGGATTGCCATGGAAAACCAGGTCACTGATTCTGAATGATGATGAAGTACATACCAAGAGAAAGCAGGAATTCTCAACTCAGAGCAGCAATTGAAAGAATCCTCTAACAAGTCATTCACACCTTATATCAGCATATATAATTAAGTGACCATTCTTCTACAGAGCCCGTCTCATATTTTGAAGTGCAGAACATGTTGTACCACACTGATGACAAATCTAATAAAGCAGGATACACAAATATTCTGAAGGATTTGCTACACCAGCTGCTAACTGAGAAGACTCTACCTAACAACCCACAGAGCCTGGGAGAACCCAAGGTTCCTTTGGTTTGAGTACAGCCACTATGACTGCTAAAAAGTCTGATTTAGCTTGACACAGGTTACAAATCTACCCTTCACAATAGTAATTGCAGGTTTGTTTTTTTTTTTAATGTTGCCAATGCTGCTACAAACATGACAACTTCCAGTAGGTGTTCCTCTGCAATTCAATCAAAAAATGTAGATTAGAGTATTTTAGTTGTAAGGTACCTGCAACAATCATCTAGTCCAACTGTCTAGTCACTTCAGGGTTGACCAAAAGTTAAAAGTATGTTGTTAAGGACATTGTCCAAATACCCCTTAAACAGTGACAGGCTTGGGGCCATTAACCACCTCTCTAGAAAACCTAATTCACTGGCTGACCACTCTCTCAGTAAAGAAAAGCTTCCTATCCAGTCTGGACCTCTTGTGATACACCTCCAATCCATTCCCAGACATTCTGACCCTGGCCATCAGAGAGATCAGCAACTTCTTCCCTACTTAAACATGTCCCTGATCCCTTCCTACAAAATTAGTCTCTCTAATGAAGTTCTCCTCTTCCACTGTTGTTTGCAAGTCCTTAGATCTATGTGTTTATACCTGTATATACACATAGGTACCTCTGTGTAAAACAAATTCTTCTGCTACTTTCTACAATAATATGCATGCTCAATAGGAAAGGAAAGGAAATAGGAAAGAGGGAAAACCTGCACCTTTTGGAAGAAAATGGAGATCATCTTTCAAGAAAAGAAATGTAACTCTGCTGCCTTTCTTACGTTCACCAGAAGAAATAAAAAAGGCTATACTAATCAAAGCAAAATAGATGTTATTCAGCAGAGAGCTATATCAAATCTTGCTTGAGATGGTAAGAGTGGAATTCACCAAAAATCACTGAAGGGCTTTCTATAAATACCTTTGGTCTCATCTTGCCAATCAACTCCTGAACCTTGTATATTAAGTCAAAAAATTTAAAATTGAAGAGTAACTTTTGGAAATGATTGATACAAAGTACTCATTACTTCAAAAGGACTTAGTTTACTTGATATAAACATTCTATTAAAAACGTTTCCAAGATTCTATTTTACGTAACATGCTAGAACAGACTTAGATCCTCTACCTTCTGTGTGGTAGTCTGGATTTGTGGTGCGCTGCCTTCTCGATGCCAATACACTTTAATAAAACGATTATTTAATACTGCTTCTGTACTTGATATAGCTTTCTTTGCTTCCTCATGTGTGGCAAACTGAATAAGGGCACCTTCTGGATCACCTTGATATGCAACCTAAGATTTAAAACATAAGAACAAAACTTACCATACAGAGGATTCGCATTTGTGTCTAGATGATCATTAAATCATTAGCTTCTAGGCTTAGAAGCTTACAATTTACACCCAGTATGTGTCATTAGATAAATACTTCCCATTCATGAGTCCATTTAAAAGGCCTGGTGTCAAAAGCAACCTTGAGTTTATGCTAATAAACTTTAAGAGTAGTTAAAAAAACCGCAAACAAACAAAGTAAAGCAAAACCCCCAGTCAACCAGCATTTCTGTCTGCAAATACGAGTAGTCTTTTGAAGGACAAAAGGAAACATCGGCAAAGTAAAGAAAATTACTACAAAAAATGCAGGGGTCAGATAGTAAATGTCCTATTTAATATCAGAGCTAGACAGCAAAGTTCATTCTGATTTTCCTCCTTTGAGCATTAACACATTATTTTAGCTTCAAAAGCCAAGATTATACCCTTTGCAAGAAGAGCATAGCTTGCAATCTCCATATGCATATCTATCTGTCTCTCTATACATATCCATATTTTACTTGCCTTAATGAGTCATACTGCCTGCTAATACACCCATATTCTTAGGTAAATTACAGAAAGGCTTAAAAAATATTTAATAGCAATTAAGAGAGATTTAAAATCCCTCCAGTGTTCGGACAGGCACAGAAGGTTTATTCCATACCATATCAATACTCACAAAAAATATTGTTACACCTCGTCATTCCAGCCCTCAGTGCAAACAAGAAAGGGTTTAGATAAATGCAAGGTATCATCTGAAACTTTTTGATAATGAAGCACGGTGAAAGGTCACACTGAGTAGTTTAGAGATTGGGTATGAAATACTGACATTACACGTGCAGCCTGCAATATGTAACATCACCCTAAGTCAAGCCCTAGTTCTTTCATCTTTAACTGCTTATTGGGCGATCCCAATAAACCACAAAGTGATTTCAACAAACAAACTGTCACTACTGTGAGACTAGAAGGCAATTTTATCACAGGGACTGCTTTCTGGATGAGAAATACATGTAATCTGTATTTACAGTTTATCTCTGAAAACACAGAGGGTTTATGATCGCAGATCCAAACTTGAGAAAATGGGTGAGAAAAACCCACGTGCAATCAATTTTCAATGTTTTAAACAATGTATCTTAAAAGTCTTATCTCTGAGGAACACATTTGTTCAAAATCTAAAAAATGACTAGAACATTTCATTTCTGCTTCTTCAATGGCAATGTCATTAAAAACAATGAGATCTTGTTTAATAAACAAGTTAGGAAAATAATGAAGAGTTTCAGGGAACCAGGAAAAAAACAACTGGCATTCTGCTTTTAGCAACTACCACTGTCTTTACATCAAAGCACACTGGTTTCTCTTTGTTGACTCTTACCTGCAAGTTGACTAAGTTTCCAAACTTACTGAAGTGCTCGTTAAGTTTGCTGATATTGTTAAGTTCTGGGGGAACTTTTCGCAATTCAAGTTTTGTATTTTCATTTCCAAACTGCACCTTCTTCTGGAAACCTGGACTATTTGTTCTGTTAAAATTTTGCCTGCAACAAATAAAATCAAGCCAGAAATCCATAGCAAACTAGCAAACACAATGTTAAATTCTATATGTTAACACAGAAGTATGTGTGTATGAGACACAAAGATCTGCAGACTTAAAAAATAATGCAATTTTAGAAAAGTGAAGGAGAGTACAGGATGCACGCCCATGCACCTGCCATCTTCCCCACTGATATTCTCAGCATACCCCAGCACATACATCTGTGAGATAATTCACACTTATTTGCTCATATCAGTAATTCCTGGCTTCCACACTGCTTCTCTCCAAAAACTATTTCTTAGCTAGTGCATGAAATTTCCCCACTACTGTTTCAAATTATTTCAGGGCTCTCCTGCAATCTCTTAAAATCCCTTCCAATCTTGCACACTCTGTTTTTTTCTCAGCAACATACCTGGCAACTCAAATCAAAATAGCAATGATAAAATCACATTTCACAACTAAAATCCGTCATCTCTAACAACCATCACCCCACAGCTCCCCTGTTTCTTAGATCATGCCAACTTTCAAGGAACAGACCTTAGTATCATCCAAAACAACTTCATCTATCTGTATACTGCCTCTGATAGAAGACAGTCAAATACAGATCACACTATAGTGTGATTTATTTTAATACCATCAGTGTACTCACAGCTTAACTTTCTTGTAATGAATAGAGATACACATATGTTTCAGATTACAGTAAAGCGGTTCATGAAATTCCAGCTAGTAAGCCAACACTGTGTTAATGGTCACTCACTTGTCAAACCAAGCCTTCTTTGTAGGAACTCCACCATCCCCTGCACCAATCGTTCTTTTCCTGGATTCAGCATCTACCACTATTCTCATACTACTTTTATTAGGAGGTTTTTCTGTAAATAGATGAGAAGATTTTACTTTTTTCAGAATTTATTTTCTGTGTATTTGATTGTAAAAAAGTATTCTGCTCACACTGAATTTGCACTGAAAAGCACAATTGTTTATTCTGAAATTACTATGATTCTTGTTCTGACTGAATCAAACCTTGGTCACAGACTTTTCTTCTTAACTATCAACAGATGCTGTGACAGATCAAAATAGCTGATAGCACTCATTTTGTCACTGTAACATCACACATACAGAAAACAAAAGAGGTGTGACAGAAGGCATCTGCCTTGAGATGACTGCGCTCTGATTCACAATGATTCACAATGTCCCATGCAATATTCTGAGGCTCACACCACTCCAGCTAACACCTCCATTCTACTATTAGATGGCACACACAAAAATGGTCATGATAGGAAATGCACAGTACTCCAGGGCACTAACACCTAGGAGTAAGATTTATGGATGGAGTGGGAAAGGAGTCACTTTTGCTGAAGAACAGGAATCACACTGGGGGACTCCTCACTGAAAATACACCAACAGAAACATAGTAAGATTAAATAGAAATACATACAAATGCAAATAAAAACCACATTAAAAATGGTTTTATCCCTCTTCCATTCTCATTTTGTGCGCTGCTGCTGCTGCTTCTCAGGGCCACAGGAACTGTGAGGTTAAGATTACTCGTGCATAAAACTGCTACCAGATAAAAATTACTCTCTCTTCTCTGCAGCAAAAATCATCCTAAGATTCTACTACAGAAACATTAACATTTTTCTATACAAAAGATATACAAAGCGACCAATTACTATAGCTAAGTGAAAACTCTGCAATACTCTAACAAGAGATTTCATTTTACCTGTAAAAATGCACACTGTAAAAAAAAAATTATAGACATAGTTCCCTATTCAATTAAACATCTCTTAATTCCAGAAGGTTTTAGAAAAATGCGATGTTTTCCAGTATTACATTTTCCGAAAAGTTCCTCAACCTGCATTAATATAAGAAAATCAGCTAAACTAAGTACAGCTTTGAGAGCATACCTCTGGGTGGTAGATCCATATCACCTGATGTGAGTCCTATCAAATTTGGTCTTTGGGCATGTACTCTATGTCTATACATAGGTCTTGAAGTATTTGTTATACTTGGAGCTTCTGGATTATAGCCATCTGTGTCATACGTTTCTGGTAACAAAGAAATTGTCTAATTAAAATAAATTGCAGTTAAAACCCCTAAGGTTTCAAATACAAGATTTAATTTAATTACAAGATAGAGTTACAATAAAAGAGTTGTATAACCACTATCATAAAAAACCATTGTGCCAAGTTTTCTACTTAAACACAATGAAAATATTACACTCCAGTCAAAATCCACACTTTATATGCAAATTCTACTTCCGTCTTGAACTAAGTCTGAAAAGAAGAATGTTAATTTACTGTCACAGTCTATACGATGCAAACTTATTCTCCCAAACTATGACATGATAATCTCTATAAAGTACAGTATAATATGAATCAATGTTATTCTATTTAGCAAACCTTGTGGGCAAAGCCTCAGTACTACACCTGCTGTGAAAAGAGAGGGTGGAGCAGGAGGCGGCTGGTGATGAATACCCGTGGTGACAACAGTGGGAACTGAGCTGGTTGCTGAGTTTGGGGGGGCATCCATGCCAGCAGGCTGTAATGGTGGAAGGGGAGGGGGTGGTCCTGCCGAAAACAAAGGAAAACACCACATTCATTTATTATCCACTACACTTTCATTACACTCCACTCATAAGCAAACTGATCTGAAATGCTTTTAAGGCTATTTAAGAATAAAAGGAGCTGAGATGGCACATCTGCAAGACTTGATGCTGTACCATAGATTCACATGATACCACCCACAACAGCAAATGACTCAGAACTTGGATTAGAAAGAATAGCATTTGAATCATTTAACATTTCTCCAAACACCTTCTTTTTACAAGCAAAATTTAACTGCTAGCCCAGTATTCATCTTTACCAACAAAAGCATTTTAAAGCACAATAAAAACTCATCAAAGAAACAAATTCCATTTTTAAAATGAAAAAAGTATTTTTTAATATAACAGAAATATTTTATGATAACAATATCTAACTTGACTGAAATTATTTTTCCAAGCACCCAAGAAGAAACCTTCAACACCAACAGAACTCTTCTTAAAATTGAGGGCATTTTTTGTTTGGCTGGTTTGACTTTTTTTACAACAGGTAATGCGACACTTTCAAAGCTAAGCAGTCAAGCCCAATCTTCAGTTTAATCATTGACAAGACCAGGAAGAAGTTATAAAGTGATCTGAACTTGTCAAGCAGATCTGAAAATAGCACGTATGGTAGAACTGAGCAACCCAGAGAAAGTTACACTCTATCTTAACTGAAATAAAAACATTAATTCATATCTTTCTTAAATATACTGTCAACAGGAAATTACAACAGTTTAAGAAACTTCTGAGCAATATCAAATATCAATTACTCCTGAATAATTTTACCAAGTGGGACACATAATTAAGAAAGAGAGAAAGGAATAGCCACAAAAAACTAACAAAACAGCTCTTAAACCACACAAGGCAAGTGAGCACTAAACTTTAGCTACTTTATAAATGACAGCCAGGCACATAAATCTCCACGTAATTTTTAGTGCTTCAGATGAAGTACTTTCCAGTGAAACAGTAAACTAAGTGGACAATTTTTCTTAGTTACTTTACAAGCTTAGTTTTAAATTAATCCCAAATGATATTTTCAGGTATAAATTTGATGTGGTCATGAATTATCTTTACTTCTATTAATACAAATAAAACAGTAAGTATCTGTTGTTTCCAGGATTTTTCCTTCTTCTCTAACAGTAGTCAATTTTGGACAACTTCTCCTGTAGTACTCAAGGAATTGAATTTTGCCATGTCATGCTTATGCTTAAACACAATAAAAATATTATTCTGTATTAAAGGGTCACATTTAGTGTGCAACATTTTACATCAACCAACTCTGCAACAATTATCATCAAAAAGAATAATTCTGAGGTAAGCTATGCCACAGTAGAGCATAGTTCAACTTTCTAAAATACAGCTGGGATTCTTCAGCTTTTTCAAAACAGCTTTTTGCACTGCTTACAACTCAAGCAAGATCCTCGCTTTTCCGCCAAAAAATGGGGTTTAATCTTTTTTGATTACCTGTTACAGGTGGAAGGCTAGGTGGTAAGGGGCCTGGTGGTGGTACTGGAGGTCTAAGGTTAACAGGAGGAGGACTCAAAATTGGTGGAGGGGGAGGAAGCCCAGGAGGAGGTGGTCCTTCGACAACAGGGGGTTGTGCTGGAAAAGGCAGAATGCCAGGAAGATTCACATCTTCTACCACTACTGGATCGCTTCCATGATCAAAAGGGCACATGTCTCCTCTCATACAGAAACCCTTCTCTGAAATATCAAAAAGAATTGATGTTAGTATTCAACAGCTATAGCTTGATTCAGTGTAGATATGAGACATTCAACATGTAATGCGGCAGTTTGTAAATTAAGAGCTTCACATACCAGCAGAAGCTTAAATTAGAAAACGAAATTGACCGTTCAGCTTTATTCTCAACAGGGACATTAAGGAAACTTTCTAGCACAAAAGTGTTCAAATCTTCTTGAAGAACTAATTCTGCACTGAATTATAACAAATGGTGAAACAAAGTCACATTGTTTCTAAGCAAGAAGTGCAGACACTAGGATTGAGAAAAAGCCCTATTAAAAGTTAGAAGTTAATATTATGAAATTCCAACATGAGAAAATTCACTCATTTTTTCCTCTTTTGCAATTATTTCAGGAACCATTATAAGCTTCTGCCATAGTTTAATGTGATTACATAAAAAATTGTTATTTACATATAACATACGCATTTGTAAATATTAATTAAATATAAATAAAAACGAATATACATTTACTTCTTTTCTTTTACACACAAGTCAAACAGGAGCGGGTCAGAGAAGGGCCACAAAAATTATTAGAAGCCTGAAGCACCTCTCTTATGAGGAAGGGCTGAGAGAGTTGGGGCTCCAGTTCAGACTGGAGAAAAGAAGGCTCAGGGCACAGATTTTAAGTACTCACTGCAGCCTTTAAGTACTTCAAACTTTTTGGTAGGACCTAAAGTGATAGGAAAGGGGTAATAGTTTTAAAGTAAAGGACAACAGAATCAAAGCAGATATAAGAAAAATAAATTACTATAATGCGGGTGGTGAAAGAGTAAAGAGGTTGCCCAGAAAAGTGGTCGATGCCTCATCCCTGGAAACGTTCAAGGTCATGTTGGAGTGGGCTCTGAGCAACCAGGTTTTGTTGCAGATGCTCACTGCAGGGTTGCTAGACTGGATGACCTTTATAGGGCCCTTCTAGCCCAAACTGTTCTATGACTACCTGTGTAGCAACAGCACCCACAAAAACAAACATCACCGAAATACCAGTCAATACAATACAGGGAAAAGGCTGAAACACCTGGTAAAAATAGGAATAAAGAGGAGTGCCCACTTCCTCAAAACATGATGCGGAGAAGCAGTATGTATTACCTCATCTTCAGGAAGAATTATAGAACACATTAAATTGAAATATTAAAGCAAACCAGAAGTTCAGCAGAGGGTAAAGTTGAAAATGTGAAAGTGCAGATAGGAAGAGCAGTATGATGGAACCATTTAGCCACTGAAGAGAGAAAACTTCAAAACAAAATTACACATTCACAACTCCACTTGCTCCGCAGCATTGCTGTGATGTACACTGGCAAAACTATTCTTCGTAAGTACAACTCTGCCAACACTTGAAAGCTTAGTCTCCGCTTTTCTTTACTTAAAAAAAAATTCTAATCAGAGTTCTGAATGTAAATGGCCTAGAATGTAAACTCCTCATCGTGGTACACAACAATAACAACAACAAAATCCCCCAGAACCAACTCTAGGGGGAAATTTCAACTCTTCTGAGCTCACAGGTTGACCGAATGAATTTAGTTAAGACACTGCCAGCTGCAGCAGCCTCTTGCGTGAATTTTGGCACAAGACATTTAAAATGAAAGCTTAAGACAGAGATAAGCAAAAAACCTACCCAGTTTTAAGAAACACCTACACGGAAAGAAATAATGGTCTAACATGAGGCTGGGCAGTTTCAGCTCTAGACCTTTCAAGTTAAAAATTGCCTCTTAGATAGGATGGAATGAAATAGGATGAGATCAGTAAGGTGCTTACCATTGTCTAAACCATCAAATACAGTATTTGGTTGGAACATAAGACAGAAAACCTGGGTAAAACTGGATTTTTTTATAACTTTTTAGTATACTATTTTTCATTTACAGAAAAAAGTTCTAGCAAGTAAAAAGTATACAAACACTACAAGAGCAAGCTGTCTAAAGTCAGTAAGAAGTGGTACAAAATTTGCATTCAAGAATTGTGCAATACAAAAACCTCACTCTATTAGAGAAGATCAGAAAAAGAAGGTGAATTACCTCAATCTTTTCAGAAAGGGTACAATCATAGCTGCAGGAAGCAATTAAAAATCCATGGACTTACCATCATAATCTCTACAGCGTTTCTTTGGCAGCGGAGGTCTTCCATAGGAGTTGTGGTCCAGCTGCTCTTCATGGAACTCCGACCAACTTTCAGTAGTGTTATTTCCATGATGAGCAGGAGCAATAACAGTAATAGTACTGCTCAGTGTAGGGACAGGGTAGTGGCCAGATGAAATATTTGTCACAGAAGAAACTGGAGTATAATTGTTCTCTAATGGGTCTGTTCTATCCATGTCATATTTTGGCTTTCCCAAATCCCTTTCTGTAATAAAAAGTAAAAATAAAAAGTTATATTGGATAATTCCATATCCATCTTTTCACCAGAAGCAGCCACTACTCTCTAAGTATCTTTACTCCACATCAACTCAATACACACACGATAACTGAAATGTTTTACAGGTTGCCCAAAGTGCCTGTGGAGTCTCCACCCTTCAAGTTATTTATAATCCAGCTGGTCCTAAGCAACCTGCTCCAGTTTATTTGCTTTGATAAAGGGTGCTGGACTACACCACCTTCAGAGGTCCCCTGTAATCTCAGCTATTCCATGATTCTACATTCCAAAGGTTTAATCAGAAAAATAGTAATCTGTGAAGTACATAGTCAGACCCTGGGGTATTTTAATAACAGCTATATCCACAGTAGAGCAGATACCCTATTTAACTTCAGGCAGAGTACATCTTCTTTAGTGATGCATGTATTCTAAGAAATTCAGACAGAAAGCTTTGAATAAAGGGAAGCAATGGCAAGGAAAGGGTAACCATCACTTGAAAATACTACAAAAATTACAAGTCTTTAATGTTTCAAGACAATGCTACTGTTGTATCTTCATTTTATGTTGCACTCAAATGCATGTATTTATTGCATACAAAGCTTTGCCATAATAGGTGAAATAATAGTACTTGACAGGTGTGGAACACTCCCAGGCAGGTACAGCAAGAAAAATGACCTTTTATTCTGAATACATACAAACTATTCTCTTCATTTTCTAATATAACCACCAAATAAACAGTAAATATCCCAATTAAAACAGAATAGTTATGTCATGACTTAAGTTAATAGACTTAAATAACTCCACATTGAAGGAGCATTATGAAATATCTCAAAGACGGCTCATCAGTGCGGGTAAAACAGGCATTTCTTCATGTTCTAAGAAAACGAAACAAAGCTTTCACTATAAAATATTGTCCATAAGGTACTGTCATTTCAGTTTATGTAAATAAACCTTAAATCAAGGCTTAATCATGTTGTAATCTTTTAAATTGCTGCACGTTATTTAATTTGCTTGTTAATAAGTTGTTTGGAAAATATCTGCTCTCATATTTTCAGAAATCTGTATTCCTACTCTTAAGGCTGGGTTAGCAAGGCCTGTTTTACAGAAAGAAAAATAATACACAGGAGAGTTCTACCAGACTGGTTTTACCCCAACATTGTCTAATACAGGACAAAGATATAAAATTCCTCTCACTGCTCTTTTCCAATTTACCATTAAAAACTATTGAGGGAAATAGCATTCTTTTCAGCTGAAAAAGCAACTCCCTTTTTAAAGAAGTTTAATTCTACAAACTACTGTACAAGTCCTACAGATACGTACACAAATGCAAATACTTACTGTAGCGATTTCAGCCGTTCACCTATGACACTAAGGAGGGGACAAGACCAAAAGAACCAAGCTGTAGTGTTCTGCTTGACAAGTCATTTGCTGCCAAACAGGCAATTTCTGCCACTTCCACCTCTGCAAATTAGTATTAATTTCTGTATCTCCCTAAACCAGATTCCGAGTTTCCTAAAACTTAATGAAATGGAAATAACTTGGATTTTTCTGCCTCTCTTGCAACAATGCTTAAAAGTGGCCAGCACAGTCGTCTTAATAAAAAGGTATTAAAGAAGAACAGAGGGAAAGAGAGGAAAACAAGCACTGACAACACAATCACAGAAGTCTAATTTCCACAGAAAACCAAGCTAAATTTGAATAAAGGAACAAGAACAATAGAGGAAATTCTAGTACATTCTGAACATAGTTTACAAGTTTAATGTCTAAATTTTGTAGAAAACATTCACCGTATTTTAGAGACCAACTGTTGGTACCTCTGCTTCGTGTTCTGCTCCGGCTTCTGCTCCGGTCTCGATCACGGTCCCGCAACCTCTCTTTGCTCCAACTCCTACTTCGACTCCTGCTGTAGCTCCGACTTCTCCCCCTTCGTCTGTTGTATCGATCCCTATAGGAATCTCTTCTGGGAGGATTTCGGTCATAGTCCCTCTTCCGAGAACGTTCATCTTTTTTCCTGTCATCGCGGCTTCTAAAAATGAAGTATTACAGGTTAATTACAAGAATTACGAAGCCATAATTTGAAATCTTAACTATTTAAAAACTAAAAGAAACGTCAATGGAAAACTAGAGAAAAGCTACAAATTGTATCTAATTTATGGCTGCTCCTTTCTTCTCAGAAGGATTTTAAAAATAGTTTTGCTTATTCGTTTTATTTTTACCATACCTAAGATATTAAAAAATACATAAATTTCTGTTTCTGCCCAATACTGCATATTTCCCAAGTTGGAAACACCAAGAGTTATTGAAGGGAAGGCTTCTAAATCAAAGTTCAAACTCAATACTGAGAAGAATAAGTACTGCAATATAAACCACAAATCTAACATCAAAATTACTCATAAAACGCAAAGGGTGATAGCTGTGCACAACTTGAGAGACAGGTTACACTCCCACTTACGCACTCGCCATTCAACAACATCTGCACAAAAGCCATAGAAGTCTTCTTTTTAGGCTTATTGGATGACAACACAGAAGCAAAATATTTATTATAGTAACACCACAAAAATTCAAATCCATCTGATTACTGATATAATAAAAGGAGTTAAGCAAAATTTTTTACCTGGTGTCTCTGTAGCGAGAACTTGACTGAGGAGGGCTGTGATTTAATCTTCTAGAGAACTTTTTCTCTCGCTCTTCCTCTTTAACTATCTGAATTCAAAGCATATATATTAGATCAAAACATGAGCACACTATAATGCAGACTTCTGCACAACCAAATAAAACCAAAAACTCTGAACACTAAGCAGTCAGCAGTAACACTGAAATGAAACATTTTAGTCTCTAACATAATTAGAGAACCTTCATAATGTATTAATTTCTATTTCTAGGAATATTCAAAGCACTGTTTGAGAGAAAATAAAACAATCAATCTTTATAGTGCTGTACTGAAAATACAGCTGCTTTCACTGCACGTAGACAAAAAAACACTTTAAGGCTTTGGGAAGATTTGAGAAGGCATGGATATTCAACAACCGACAGCAAAGTCTTTTCTTCATCAGCAGGTTATCTGGTTCAGTTCACACTTAAAACACTTCCATGCAGGCAAACGTAGGCTGCTATTGAAAAGCACAAACTCACTCTTCTGGCCCAATGCACAACATAAACACTTGTGACAAAAGGATGTTATCTGGATCAAGCAGCTGAAGGAATGAGAATTGCCATTTAGAATGGCAGCCTGGGTTCGTGGTGAATTAAAGTGCAGCACAACTACAACAGCACTCTTGACCAGAGAACTAATGTAAATTGTACAGCAGCTCCTACACTACTCAATAACTTCATTTACCTTTGCCTCATCAAAACCACTCTGGTTTACCTTTGAAGAACCCACATGTGTTAGAAAAACCATGCAGCAGTGCTCAACGTGCCAAGCACAAATCTTCTGACTTATTTTAATGCTTTCATGTAATTATTAATAATATTATTAATAAACATAAATTATTATTGACATAAACTATAATAAATTATTAATAACTTTTACTAATAAACAAATAAGCACTATGAAGTTAAACACATAAGCAAATTACATGAATGAGGAAAAATATGTACATTTAAATTGAAATCAATGCCCACCTCTTCTTTTTTTGTCTCTTTTTCTTGATGCTGAAAAAATTCTACTTTCAGGCTTCCTGATGATGGCTGTTCTGGTGGAGGTAGGTAGCTTTTTGTATTCACAGCATCAAACAGTTTTTCCACAAATATCTGAGTTTCTAAAAGTAAAGAGTGTACAAAAATCCATTATCCAAAACCATGGTTAACATTTGCTTTAAACATAAATAAATAAACCCAAAAACCCCAATCAATCAACCAAAACCAGCATTCAACAAAAAGCTAAAACAACAAAGAGTATTTTCTTTAAATACTGTGTTCCTAATTTTATATTTAAAAGGACATTTACAGAGTCAAAAAACATGTCAATAATGAACAACGTTTCACCAAAGTTTTCAATTCTTGAATTATTTAATGTCTTCTAATAAAATACCTGGAAGAATATTTCTGGCATATATATACAGAGCTTCAGTACTTGCCCAGGGAGGTTGTGGATGCCCCAACCCTGGAAACATTCAAGACCAGGTCAGACAAGGCCCTGAGAAACCTGGTCTAGCAGGAGGTGTCCCTGTCCAGGACAGGGGGCTGGAACTAGGATCTTTACAGTCCCTTTCAACCCAAACCATTCTATGATTCTGTGCCTCTATGAGTACTAACAAAACATATACCTAATATATGCATGCTAACCTATACACCTGGGCTTTTTAAAATTACTTTATGAAAACTGAATTACATTCTACAAAGTAACAAAGCTAATAAAGAGATCAATGCCCGATTCTATGGTAAATGATTGCTTAAATAAATTGAACAAGACAGAATTTTCACTCAATCTTAATTGTTATGACAAAGCTCATACCTTTCTGAAGAAATACATCCAGCTGATCAACACACAATGCCTTCAGCTCCTTTTCACTTTTATCCTTCTTTACCAAAGCCAGAACATATTTAGCTAGGGCAGATGGATCTGCATCACATCTGCAAATAGATTAGTTAGGAAAAAAAAAGCTATTTAATTACAGAAATTAATGTCCGAAACTGGTATGACCAAAATATATATTGGGCAAAACCATTTCCTACCACAGAAATTGAAAAATACTCAGGTGTATTTTTCAAAACAGAGTCCAGATATATAATATTTCTAAGCATCACTTTCCTCTTCAAGAGAACAATTGCCTAGAATATTTCCTAACAACACTGCACAGAGAACATCAGAGCAAACTAGAACAAACTATTTAGTAAGCAACAGCCTCAACAGCCTAACAGTATTAAAAACAAACACAACAAATACTTCCCTAGTTCCCCAAAGATGGAACCAAGAATTCCGAATGTGACACCAAATTACTGTTAACAGGGAAAAGTCAGTCTATACAATTACAAATTAATACAGTGATATAGTAGAAGTGATCTATGCTACAAAAAAAAAAAAAAAATCAGACTCTCAAGTATCCTCTTAAATACACTTTTGAACATTCTTATTACTACTTACATATGAACACCATAAAAACTGAAACTGATTTTTTCAGTTTCAAGCTTGGTTTCAAAACCCCGAATTCATATATTTGTAACAGACATCCCCATAACAGGTACACTGAAAATGGAGGGAAATTTATGGGATCATTATCCATTTGACATCTGAATTCAACCTACAAGTACAGAGCACCTCAATGTAGAAGCTGATGGTCTTGTGCACATCAACAAAGAATTTAGGATGAAGAAAGCCATGTATCCACATTCAGCAGAACATTATTTAATATAACTGGCATACTTTCTTTACAATGTTTCACCAATAGGAATCTACAATGAACTTTGCGGTGGTGCTGTAAAGCCTGCCAAAGCAAGTGAGACTACTGCAGAAAACCATTCATGTTTCAAAAACAGTAACTAATGAAATGGTGAGACACTGGTCTTAAACAATTTAATCTCGTTATTTAGCAAATACCAAAGGAAGACTTCAGGCCCCACAAAATAAGGCAGGATTTAATGGATGCACACCAGTCATGTGATACAGACAGCTTATTTGGGTGGTAATCAAAGTTTGTACTAATGTTTTAAAGAACTACAAGAAGAAAAAAATTGCATTGATACATACTAACTGTATATGTTTTCTAGCAAAAATAACCAATAAGAAAAATTAATCTGAGGTCAGGGAGTTGCACTGAATGTGAACATTACACAAATACTGCTCTACCACAGAGGTCCAACAGTCATAACAAGGAATAAAACAGAAGTTCCAAATCCCTTCCACAATGAGTAAGATACAAATGCTGAAGCCTAATTATTAATCTAAATGCTGATCACTGAAATGACATTATTTTGGACACTGGGCAAAAGAAACCAAATCCCTAAGCAAACATATCACACCACCTAATTCCTCTCACCAGAGAAACTTACATCCTGCACAGCAAGCAACATCCCCCATGCAAACGGAAGCCGATCTGGCAGCATCACTTATGGATAGCCTGGGCCCAGCACACAGAGCCCTGAAGTTAAAGGTCAGAGCTTCAAACGTAACCCAGCATCCTCTAGAAAGCAGGCAATAGTAGAATTTCAAGCTGAAAAAGCAACTTGGGCTGCTAGCAGATGTACCACAGTATTCCATGTCAGTCTACATTATTTATAGCTATAGGAAATAGGAGTTCAGAATCAGTCTACATTCCAAAAGAACCCACGCACACTAAATGAACAAAATGAAAATATATACTGCGAATCAAAAACCAGACTGCACACTGACTGAAAATTCTTCAGAAATTTTTCACATGTAGTTTGCCCCCTTCAGCTCTAACAATTCTTTACCCAGATGAAAATACTGTCCAAGCACCAAGTCAGTCATCTTGGAAGCAGGCACACAACCTCCTACAGCGAGAGCAGTAGGACTCTTTAACGCTGCAAACACCTGAGCACATCAGCCACGCAGATTATCTAAAAGCCCAGTGTTGAACAGGTATTCATCACAGGCTGCAATGAGGGTTCTCTCTCAGCCTTCAGCAGGCCCCAAGACCAGCATTTCATAATCTCTCAATCCTTGAATTTGCAAAGTTATTAACTTTTTTTACTGTTTCTTCATGCAACTTCAATGGTACTTCAGATTTTCAATACTTTCCCAGTTTCAAGGTGACTCATGCCTTGGAAAATTAATGTGCTGTTTTAATCATAACAGGTGGGGAGCAGACAATTTTCACATTATTATCCTCAGTTTTTCTTTTTTAATTTTAATTTCCACAAACTTGGTTCTCATTCGATAATACAAACAGTCAGCTGTCATTGTTCAAAATCTGCTACAATTTACTTAAATGACACATGTGCACTCAAAATTTAGTGGGGGGCAAAAAAATAAAGAAAAAGAAAAGGGGGGAAAAAAACCCCAAGTCAGTCTAGAAGGTAAAAGCCTACTGCTCTTAGCTACTACAATGTATTTTTATTCTCCAGCTCCTACAGCATTGACTATACAACAACCTCATACTCAATTTAAAGCAATTCCTCTTTCATGAGCAGGACAAAAATGAGAAAATCTTCTCTGGAAAGACACCTAGACTTTAACAAAATAAACAAACCATTAACTACCCCCCAAAAAACAAACCAAAAAAAACCACAAAACCGCACAAAACCAACAAACAAAACCTCAAAACCCAAACAAACAAAAACTGTTTAAAAATAATGAACAGTTAATGCTTTCATCCTCCCTACCATGACGACTTCAGAAATCTTAGCATTCCTGCCCACCCCAGGACTTGAAGTCATTCACCCAACTCCAAGATATGCTTATAAAACTATTCTCAATGAAAACGTACTTTTAATTTGTGAAACATAGGATCACTTTCTGATGTTCACTCGTGCACATGTTTCAGCATTAACACCCTGTATGGCCACATATGAACAATGCAAAAGAATCATACTGAATTCCACAAATATTATTATTCAGTGTGTACAGGGGAATTTCTACAACAATAAGAATTTACATGCTTTCAATTTTGGCTACTTAACAAGTACTATTTTTTAAAAAATACTAACAGACAAATTATTTCAAATTGACACTAATTAAGTAATAATGAAACAATGAGTTTTGTGGAAGAGTGAGATGAAGATGCTTTTGTAAATCAACATTATGATTTTATGTGCTTTCTTTTCATTTTTTAAAATTAAACTGCAAATGATCTTTACACAGACAGAGGCTGACATCCTTTTTTAAGTACTGACTTGAAACAGAAGTCTCTTCTTTATCTGTTCTTCCAAGCTTGAAAAAACCCACAAACAATTAATCTTTCTCCACACTACTGTGAAGACTGTTTCTATAGACAGTATCTTAAATAGATCTAACAAGTTTATAATCTGATCTTTTATTGCTTTTCAAACTCTTGTAAAATGCCTTTTTTTAAGACGATGCTAAAATTAAATTGCTAGCAACCTCAAGTGGTGGAAGAGAAGACCAACTGGTCTCATGAAATAAAAAAGAAATTTAAAGTTTACAAAACTGTGAATAAAGGAGGTCTGCCTGATTCTTTATAACTATCAAGAGTTCTAGACATGATCTTTAATCATTTTGTTTGGGGGGAGCTGCTTTTTTAAAAAGCAATTCCTTTCCACTTTTTCACTTAAACTTAATTCTGAAATGTTCTGTAAATTCTCCATCCACTGGTTTAGTCAAAATCCGCTGGTTTGGATTATGGGGCCTTGAGTTTTTCTGATAAACAGGATCTTATATTCTCTAGTTTAACAGTATTTTCTTACAGAATAGCAGCCTTTGTGTGTGAACAATATGCAATATGCTTGCTCTTCGTTGTGCATACATGGATTTTTCACCCATTTTGAGCCAGCTTTATCAGTTTTTCTAAATCTCTTTGTCTTGCATTTTATGCTCTTATATTTGACTTTGTTTTGTTAACAAGTAATGTGGGAATAAAGAAAACAGGAAAGGCACCCATGCTGATGGCAGCAAATATACTGTGTAGCACAAGGATTTATCATACAATATATGTATCATGCTATATTCTTGCAAACTGAAATTTAATAGTGAAAGATCCTTAATTGACAACTCCAAAAAATGAATACCAACATATTTCAAATATTCTAAATTGCACTAAAAATAATCAATAAATTTACATTTTGATTCTACTGCTCTCTGAATGACATACATTTTCAGTTATTAAACACAGGTCTGACTCCTTAGCAAAACTTGAACATGGTGTGGTACATCAGTCCTCACCATAATCACAATCTGTGCATTAGAAGTGTGACAGAACTTTATACATAACTTCATTCTTATGATAAAGTCTGGCTACTAGAAAAATGGTCACATCCATCAAAACATGTAGAAAAACATTTCTCAACTCTGATTCCCGTATCTCTATCTCCTCAACATTCTCTAGGCATGTGCTGCAAGCACTAATATGCATCTGTAATCACAAAATTCTCCTCCTGTTTTTGCAATTGTGTTTTCTTTAACAAACAAACTCCAGCTGGCACAAGTAATCTGAATTCATTTCCACTGCAGCAAGTACATCCCAGTGTGTGCTACAATTAAACATCATAGCATGTTTTCTTACACCCAGTTTCTGAATATATATCGTTACTAAAAATGTTAAATGTTTTTACCTCTAGTACTCTCTTAAGTCAGAAAATACGCAGTGCCTACTTCTCTCTATTAAACAACGGAGATTGCTCAGGCAATCCTGCTTTAATAAACACTACTGAATATCCAGGCATAGATGGAAGAATTCTCTTGCTAGATCTCTACATGTTCTTCAGAGAATTATATGGATACCTCCAACTTCTATGCAACAGATAAAAGCTTCAAAAAGGAAAGTAATTCCCAAGCAAATATTTTGCTCAATCACAGAAGGAACAGTTCAACAAAGCTCCCAGGAAAGTTCAAAACCCCATGTTTCTGACCTCACCTGGTTTTGAGTCATTATTTGAAATTACTATTTCAAGTAAAGATACACCAGAAAAGTTAGAGCTGTCAGAGTAAATTTGAGCCTTAATTTTTTTGTTGTACATATTATTTTAAAAAAGAAAAACAATTTGACTGACTCACCTCTCTGTACAGTCTTTTCTTCTTATTTGAATACTTTGCAGTTCATTAAACACTTTTTAACCTATCCGTTTCCAATACTCAGATTTTTTTTTAAATATATGTTCTGAGAACTCCTTTTGACTTTTTTAATTATCATGCAACTACATACATTAGCCTGAGAAATGCAGTTTATGAGGAATAGATATTGAAGGTGTTTGCAAAATCACATTACTAGTGTAGCAGTATGTACAAGAGCCCTTATTAACAGAGCTTATACTGTATGCACACACTACGTTTTTAAGAGGGGAAAGAAACTACACAAAGGGTTTTATTCTTCAGTTTTAAAATTAATATACAAACCCAAAAGATGCTGCAAATCCTGAAACTAGTTCATTGACAAATTTAAACTACAGCAATACACTGAAACCTCAAAAGCATTTCTGTAGCCCTCCAGGAAGCGAATGGTGCTGCTGTAAAGGAAATAACATGTAGGCGCATGCCATTTGTTGTGCTCTGATCCTGAGCGTCAACAACCTAAATTTCAGAGTCTAGTTTTGTTGACTGAAGACTGATTGCTAAAAAACTGCTCAGTTCTTCACATTAACCAAGGTGGACATAGTTGTGTTTGAAGGCTGAGAGAAATGCTTCATACTTGCAGGGCTGAGTGGGTGCAGAAAGATGTACATTGCATACTGGGCAGTGCAGGCAGCCTAATTCAGGCAGTCGCACCACTAAAAAAAAGAAATTCTGTGAAAAGCTACAGTGTTCAGTAAGTAAAATGAATTACAAACTCATTCGGCAAGATACAACTTTTATCTTAAGACACTACCGTGGCTGAGAAGGACCACTCTTATGATACTTTCATTAACTCTCTAACAGTACTTAACGCAATAGAAACACACTGAGGAATGCGGCAGCCTCCAAAGCTGCTATTCAAGCTAATGATGCAATTAAATCAGTTCTAAATTATTATGATACCCACATCTGACATGTTCATACAGCTGCAACCAGTAATTGGTAGCCTAGAGAATGCCATCCCTAGATTCAAGGCAGCTCTCATGAGGCAGAACAGCTGTCAGCTTGCTGGCTCTCCAACACTCAATACAGAAAGCAAAACTCATCACAGTGTCTCTATGACTTGCAATGCAGTCAAAGGGGTTTCACTTCACTGCTGAAGTTCACTGTAAGAACAAAAAAGGTTTCCTGTAGCAGGAGTAATTTTCTCCTTTTTATCTTCTGCTCTGAACTATATCTAATAATACCAATATTTTAATACTAACATAATATTTTTTACACAGAAGCTTAGCAGTATCAGCACTCTAAGCCTGGAACCTTGATTTCTCAAATACAGAAGCTCTCTGTGAGTCTACTCAGATGAACAGACTATCAAGTTTCATAATAGATGTATAAAAATTAACTAGTGTTAAAAATGACATACCAGTGATGTGTATTTGTGCATTAGTTATTTTAGCTACAAAAAACTTCATGCAAAGTGTTAACAAAGTAAGTGAAATGAAGAGAAACATTTATTGCTTCTGAACTTCTTATGAAGTTTCACAGAAAATGAGAGAAATCTCATGGTGGGCCAATAAGTGTAATTGGTAGGATAGTGTTCCACATGTATGTGGAAAAGAATGACAAGGTTTTTCATTTTAACTTATTTCTATGCTTTCAATGTTCTGGCTTATTAGCATATTCCTTACACCACTGTTCAACCTTTTCTATTCGCTACCTTTTGTCAGTAACATGTGAAGCCAAAAAATAAGGGTTGAAATGCTTGACAAACAAAGAATAGTCAGGGCATAACTGAACACCAGAGGACACAGATCGTTTGCCATAAAATATTCCAATGATAAATATATTCAAAATATTCTTAAAACAATTTTCATTTTATTCCATCTGATGTAAGTTGTTACAACACCATGTTCACTTACAGAATTCACCAATGCAAAATACCTTTCCATTTCACTGAGGTATGCCTCAATATGGCATAAATGTTGTTGTAGGCATTTCATCTTTTTTTCAAGTTTGATTTAGTACAGGAAGAAACCTTCACAAAAACGTAAATACAGTGAAGTGGAAAAAAATTAGATATGGGAGCCTTAATCAAACTGAAAGTAAAATTCAGTGGGCCACAGAAATATTTCAATTTAATTTATATTACACAAAGTAATTAAAACCAAGGAAACTTTCCACTGTAGAGAATTAGGGCAAGGCGGAGAACATTACAATGTCTTAAAAGCAAAATTGTGAGTGCAGCATTAGTACAAAAACCTGGTTTTTTCACAAGCAGAGATTAAAACAAATTCAAGAAAAAAAATTGAAGAAATCCCTACTTGGAACTTTGCCAAGCCAGATCCTGATATTCCAGCAAGGACTATATACACAGTTTATATAGTATCTGGAATGGATTTGCAGAAAAGAAACCCATCACGATTGACAGGCTCACTGAGTGCCTTGTTAGTAAAGAAATCAGAAGTGACAGGCATACGGTTATATTCCAAGTTTAACATTATTTTCCAACACTTGACAGAAACCATGCCACAGACAAGAAAGTGTGTAACACTAGAAACTTAGCTCATTGCTGTCTGCAAGCAAAGAGGATGACTGGTAACACATTCCTTCTTTACAGGGCTGACCGGAGTTGAACATACAAGATAATTCTAGTCAAACACAGTAGCTACAGCACAAAAAGCCTCTTGCCACTTTATTTATACTGGTACTACATTTACATAGCTGTATCTGCAATGATTCCACGCGTATATTTAGCAATTCTCTGTACACCAAACAGAGCTGCACAAAGAGTTACTTCCAAAACCACAAAAGCAGCCTCATCTTGAAGAGCTGTAGAAAGCTCCTAGAGACCTATCACCCCTCAAAGGAAGCTGGACTGTGCAAATGCTCCAGCATGGCAGCATTTGCAGTTTCTGCCTCACTGCAACAAGACAAAACTCAGATAAGGCCTTTTTGTATGGATGATCACCAACGCTTTGCCAAAGGCATTAGAATAGTCCAAAACAAACAAACAAACACAACAACCTACCACTAACAAAAAATTCCAAATCTTAAATCCTCCACCAATCCTTCTCCTTCAAACATTCCTGTCTATGAACAGCGTTTCCCAGAGACCTCACGCGAAAGCAATCCAACAACTGAATCATGTCCAGTCCACATAATTATGTAACACACTTGTTTCATTATACTAAGAAGTTAGCATTTTTAGAACGGTTTAAAGATAAAATGACACAATTTTTGTGGCTACTGCTATATTTTAATTCTGAAACATTATGTTTCAGAAGTACATGCATTATGGCCTTTGGAATAACTTATACATCCTGATTAAAAACACTACCTGCTTGGAAAGGGCAACTTGGAAGGTGTTCAAGGTAACTAGCACATAAATATAGATCTATACGTGTTTGTATAAAATTTATTTACATTTCTTCTTAAATGCACTTCTCCCCTTACAACCACCAAGACACCACCTCCATAATGACCTAATACAGTGGTGTCTTTCTCAGTGTAGTTAGGAGGTTAAGCTACATATCACCTAAAGGTTTCTGAGAGAGCCACTAGGCAAAAACACTTGGCACTTTTGTTTCATTAACAGGAAAAGGCAAGTCAAAAATCATTTCTGGGCTATGGCAACATATCCAGAGGATCAGCACATAGAACCTCACTGTAGAAGCACTGCAACAGTTACTTCTTTAGAAGTAGCTGCACACTGAAATTTTCATACAGCCAGAAGCTATGGCTGTAGTCACACATTTCAGATAGCTGACAGCAAAAGCACCTCCAAGAGTATTTGACTGCTAAGAAAAGACAATACAATACATCTCCACCAATTCCAGTACCTATTCAACAATGCAGTTACACAGAACACTGCAGAAAACTGAGTGACAGTCCTTGCTGGTTTGTTTCCTCCCAAAGCTAAAAATTCAGAGAAGTCAACATCCTTTAGACCAGCATCTCCCTACATCTCCATAGTTTTCCAGAATGACAACTACATTTGATATGCTCACACACCACATTTAACCTAACAGATACATGCTGGTCCTCTTAGTGAAAAAAAGCAGAAAATTACACTGATCACGAAAGCTGAAAATCTCAATTTCACCCTTTAACTGCTGACTATTACTAGGAGATCTCGTGGTTTAATATTCAAACAAAGAAACATGGACCAATGTGAGTCTGTTCCAAGCCTCTTAACCAGCACACTCTAAAATACTGACATCGAACTGCTGATTTCCATTAACAAAATATTCATACAAGAAAGTATTCAGAAACTAATAGTGAGCATTATGCAGCTGAGGACTAGGAAAGTCTATTACCCCAAAACACAACATGCTATGTTATTTGAATATTGCATTATATTGACCCAAGAGAAAAAGTAATTCACCTTCCCCAAACTACAGCTTTACAAGATGATGATCTTTTTTCCCCCCAAAATAAAATCTTAAATGTCAAACCCTTTACAACAAAGACACCCAGTGTAATTTGCTACAGGCCTAATTGAAAGTCCACTGAAAGTAAATGCATGGTTCATCTTTTTGCAGTGTGGTGTGGATCAGACCCCATGGAATAAAGGAGCACCACTACCACGCCCCCCCAACCCCTAAAAAAAAAAAAAAAAAGCCACAAACAAACAAAAGAATAACCCAAGTGAAGCTCTCCTAAAAATGTTCCAGCATATTATACCTTTTCCAAGTTATTTCAGCATAAGCCCTACAAACTGTTTCTGTACATACATATACTTAACTAATGGCTATGGAAGCCATAAAGCAAACTTTGCCCCCCCCCATCTGAACTCGTCAAGAGTAAAACCTACAGCAGGCAAACACCTCAGTGCAAAAGTTAACACCAGACTGAATCCAAAAGTTCTAGTTCATTTCATTCAAATCAAACTCCAGCAATTTAATTCAGACATGTTAAAAACTGGCTCAGAATGACAAGAAAAGTGTATCCTTTTATCTACAAACACCATAATTCCAGAAGATAAACCTTTAAAACTAAGTTCACACCTCAGTTCCCCTAAAATACTATTCAGAGAAGGAAGACATATTTGCAGAAGAGCTTCACTTACTCACACGAATGTTATGCTTAGAGGCCACGCAAGTATTCACAAACAGGTACATTACTCTCTGAGACTCCTACTTCCAAGTCCTCTACTGATGCAATTTTTATTTGGGGGGAAGGAAAACCAGAGAGCGTCACATATTCAAAATAACCAAGAATGATGTGCAACGAGTCTGTAGGAAATGCTACTGGGAAGGTCCCAGGATGCCAGAAGACGTCCCAGTGGCACCTGAGCTCTCTCAGAGAAGGTCCCCGAACAGGGCAGCGGGCCGTGCTCATTAACGTGGCCTCTCCGGGGCTGAGCGCGGGGCACAGCGAGCTGCACACGCACACACAGCGTCTCCCGCTCTCCCTGGGCTACAAAGGGAAGAGGAACGCGGTCGCTAGGGGGGGAAGCTGCATCCTCCGGAGGGAGATGGACCTACCTCCCGGCCGAGGACGGCGACGGGAGAGCGGGAGAGCGTCGCAGCCCCTCACACAAGGCGGCCGGGGAAGAAGGGCGCTGAAAGGGCATCTCCCGGGATGCCCTCCCGGGACTCTCCGGCACCACGTTTCCCGCCCCTGCGGATCCCCATCTTCTGCAAGGGAAGGTTTATTTCGAGGGGGCAGAAGGGCAAGGAAGGGTCGCGGTTACTCACATGGGCTCCAAGGTTTTGCTGAGCCAGGATTTCAGCGCCTCGAAGTTTTCTATGATCATTTTAACCACCACCCAGAGCGGCCCGGGCCCCCCGCCTCCCCGCCAGCAGCAACAGCAGCCCCGGCGGCGGGGTCCGCGTCACCCC
>VZTI01001042.1:747413-772585 GCA_013397865.1 Struthidea cinerea | reverse complement strand
TTTTTTTTTTTTTTTTTTTTTCCATTTTTTGTTATGTAGTGTTGCAGTGAGCCAATGTAGGTATGTTTTTTCTGTGTTTTAATTAAAAAAAACCAAAACAATCCTATGCACATTCAGAGGAGTGAAGCCGAGAGAATTTTAGATATATAATTCTTGGAAATGTAAAAATAAACAGAATTTGTGCACAAGTATTTGTACCTTCATTATCAGTCATATTAATATGTCTACGAAATTGTTGGCTCAATAAACCTTGACTCTGTTACAAATCTGAAGCCAAACACTTGGACCAGCACTCAGTAAATATGTTGTTCAACTAAAAATAGAAACTACTGTCACCAGCAAAGGGTATCCATGAGGGAATGATATATCCTATAAATATAATAAGATACATGTGGATTCATTTACTCTAATTAAGTATATATAAACAAACCAACAGACAGAGCTTTGAATGGAGGAAGTAGGATGAAAAGAAAAGGAAATTCAAGGGAAGCTAGTTAAACTTCTTAATATTATGCCTTGATTAAAAACAAAAAAGCAACAAAAAAGTTTCTTGTTTGTTGAGCAACTACTACATTAAGAATTTGTACACTACTGTCCCTACATAAGGCAATCAATTTTGGGAAGAATTTGAATAGTAACAGGATTTCTTTTATATTTATCTTACATTTACAAGTATCAGCCTGTGGTTTCAAGTACTTAAATTTCAATTTTCCATCTGAGATACTTGAAAAGGGACAGATATTCAGAGGGTGCTTGCTTAGTACTTTCTGATTGTAGCATTTTATCAAAACCAGGCACATTTATAATTCAGGTGAGGTTCCCAAAAACTCGTTCAAAATAACTGACGGCATTTTAAAATTTAGGCCATGGAATTACAGATATGAGAATGTTTCACAAAGAATAACTTATTTGTTTGCTATGTCCTTTTCATATTTCCATGTTGATCTGTAATCAAGAAATCATGGTTCGAAATTACTTTGAAATTCATGTTGAGGAATACATTCAGTGCCAGTAGCTCAGGGTGCAGCTGCAGTTTGAGCTGCAGGGTGGGATCCGGGTGTTGGAGCCCCAGGCAAGAAGCCATGAACTGCTGGCCCTCTGCAGAACAAAGGGCACAGGGACCTGTGGCCCAGCCAGGGGACCGGACAGTCACAGACACAGCAGGAGCCGAGGACTCAGCTGGAAGACCCCAGACTTTACCATGCACAGACTGTGAGGGTATGAAAGCCCAGGGAGTTCTTTGTTCAGGGTCTGTCCTTGGAGGCAGCAGCTTGGCCTATTATTCTGTGACTGCACCATGATTAAATTATTTTAAGGATCCAGATGTCTGAGATTCTGCTATGGAAATCCTAAGGTCGAGCCAGTATGGAAACCTGGTCTGAGTGTGTGAGAGTGGGATATGTAGAGCATCAAGACGGGCAGCTGTCAGCTCCCTGCAGCCACCCACAGTGAAGGGACCTCGGTCCCAGCAGTGACAGTCTCAGGTGGTGGGAGTGTGACGGCCAGAGTGGCTCCTGGATGGTCAGACAGGGAAGCTTCCTTAATGTTCAAATAGCTTTGGCAAAACTCACACATAAAATTAAATCAGAAGTTTTAAAAATGTTGGTAATAATGAAGTCACAGGTTGCAACAGGACTTCCACAGAAATAATTCCTTTAAATTTATTTGCAATGAAAGCATGGACACAGACACACAGAAAGGGATCTCTTTCAGCACCAGAATCTGACTCCTGTTAGCACTTATTATAATCTTGTTGGTTTAAAAAACAGTGCTCCTCAGTATTTATTCAAGAGGGTGTTGAAAGTCTGTGGATTGATACCATGTCAAATTAGGAGGAAGCAAGAGGAAGACCCAGCTCTGCTGACTGAGGAGGTCTCAGCTAAGCCATGCGAGGAAAATACCAGCTGGCTTTGAAGTCCAGCCAGATTTAAGTGGGTTAAATCAATGCATGTATGGCCCCATTAAAGTCAATTTTTATATGGAGTCAGTGGGCAGTTTTAGCTAAGGGCATGAAATTACTTTGGAAGAGATAATCTAATTTTTCTTTGGCAATAATTATAAAGTTAATAAACTATAACTTAAGTGGAGTATAATTTCCCCATACATACACACACACAAAAACCATTTTAATAAGTGAAATTAAAGAAGTAACATCTTAGCACGAAAAAAATCCCCTACAGACATTTTCTATTGATTTTCTCAAGGTTATAGCCCAAGATTATTTGGGCTATATATAGCCCCATAGCTATGTAGCCAAAATAATCCAATATATATTGGATAATTGTTCTACTACAGGATAATGAACAGGAAGAGAAGATAAAGGACTTTCATATAGTTAGACAATAAAAAAGTTTTTGGCCAGATATACTGTCTACACTTGGCCTTTTTACACCGTAATTCTGGCATCTTCTAGTCGGTAGAAGTCATATTTCTCTGTTATTTATTGAGCCTCAAATGCATGTTTGTGTTTGTGAAAATACATAGAAAGTAGCTGTGTTCATGGCTAAACATGATCCAGAACATTAGCTACTGATACTTTGAGGCATACACAAAGCAGTGAAGGACACGGCCATGGTGGGGGAAGAGAGACAGAGTGTTATAAGAAGAGAGTTGGATGAGGAAGGATTATTCGGTTCATAACGTTACAAGTGCTTCCGTGAGCACAAGTAGTACAACCTATAATAAAATTATCCATCTGCATCTCCTGGTGCTCTATATACAGCTGTGTTTGCTGCCTGCTTTACAGCTAGGCTCTGTCAGGAAGCAGCAACCATGGCATAGTCTACAAGGCCACTGGAGCTGGCAGCTCGGAGTGATGGAGGGGCTGGCAGGGCAGCAATTCCCATCACCCAGACAAGGGGAGAAGACGAGAGGTGGTGATGGGAACCAGGTGAGCCAGCAATCCAGGCAACCAGACATGTCCATGGTAATGAGGCAAGTCTGGGGTCAAGGGAAGTCAGATGAGTGTGTGGGGATTGTGTCTGTGACAAACTATCAAGGTCAGCCAACATCCAGTGATCTCCAGGCAAGCCTGTAGTGGTGAGGCAAATCCAAGGTCATGGTCCTGGTATAATGGACAAATGGATCAGAAAAGGATTCTTGCAACCATTCAAAATAGTGATATACTGTATGGTTGTTTTTTTTTGCTTTAGTCAGCATGTCATCTTGAGTATTCAAACACTGTTGTTGCCAGCAACATGGCCAAATGCTACGTTGCTGTTTTTCTACTTGACTGTTCCTTTTTTTTGAAATACCTACAAATTACAGCTGATGCTGAGAAGTCAGAATGTCAATGCATAGCAAAAGATTGTAGTAGAAACGTTTAAAAGCTAAGCAGAAAATACCACTATTAGCCTCATTTTCCAAGTGAGGAGCAGCACTTGGCCAAAGTTATACAAGAAGACCTAAACTCTGTTTCACAATTTCTGTGCAAGACAAGCCTTCTGTCCATCATTTGGCTGATGAGTGGCCCAGGTTCCCTGGTTGTGAGTAGCAGTTGCTTCCTAGCTGGAAGTGGCCATGACACAGAACCAGAGTCAGTACTAGGGAATTTTTCTTCTCTGTCCAAACTGGATGAACCATTTTCACTTCCTGAGCAGTGTGTGACTACAATGATAATGTTTGCATTATCAAACACAGAAATATTTTCGTATTCAGTTTTGGTACTGAATCCAATTTCCTGTACTCCTCGGTACAGGAAATTGAGGTGTGTTCAGTGGAAAACCATCAGAGTGGTTGGGGCAGCATCTGGCCTGTGAGAAGATGCTGAGGACAAGAGCTTGTTCAGCCTGAAGAAGTCATGGATTCAGGGACACTTAATAGAAGCCCTCACCTAACAATGCCTCTGGGAAGGTGAGCAAGAAGGTGAAGCCTTGTTCTTCCCAGTGGTGCATGGTGAGATGAGAAGAGATGACAGGCACAAACTGAGACAGACTGGACATAAGAAAGAATTTTTTCCACATGAGGACAGTCAGGCAGGGAAGCAGGCTGTCCAGGGAGGTTTTGCCGTCTCTGGCCTTGGAGGTGCTCAAGACTTGCCTGGACACAACACTGAGCAACCTGGTCTGACTTCAGTGAGCAGGAGGTTCAACTGCAGACTTACTGAGGTCTTTTGCAGCCTGAATTATGCTGTGTGTTTATGTTCTGTGTCTCTGTTGGTCACCTTGCTCTCCCTTTATAATTAACAACATTTCTAGGAAGTGATTAATTTGACCTATTTATTATGAGTATTTATTTTAACTGAGAGGATTGATGCTTCACAACTCTTTCTTCAGTATGAAGATAGTCTAGACAGCTCACTCAGATCTAATTATCAGGATGTTAAGTGTCCAAAACTAGGTCAGGTGGATCCCATCTGGGTGTATGTGCTCCCTGAAGGGCCCAGTTAGATTCCAGGGAGGGAAGGAAGGACTTACTTCTGTACAGCATTACAGCAGTTAAAACACTTGCTCCAAAAGAAAGATATCTGAAATCTGGACTGCATTCCTCAAATTCTTATCTTTTGATCCAAGACCTCTTTGATACCAAACTAATAAATGTATAGAGCATGGAATTTTCCATCTCTCTGTTAATTCTGTCTGATTTTTTTGCCCTTTTCCATCTCTGGCCCCTTACACCTTGCACAAGGCTGTGCCTCTGCCCCTCTGTTCTGTGGACCCATGGCTTCTTCCTGAACCAACCACAGGGCCAGCTCTCTCTGTTGCTCAGGGAATTGTATGGCTGCAACTAAATCTAGCTTCTGTTGGCACCAGCAAAATTATAAATAGCTCACTGAGGTGCTTCTGCTGGGACTTTGATTTATGGCAAAGGGACACAGTCTGATTTTTACATTGAATTGTTAAAAAATACCTTTTTTCATGTAATTTGTAAATAGGCTAAAGAAAGAACATTCATGCTACAATAGCATCTTGTCCATTTTACCCGTGTGATAGTAACTCAGCATAAACTAATACATTTCACAACTGTATATATAGACATAAAAACACTGGCATGTTTATTTATGTTACTAATAATGTGTTGGCAACAAACAATACAATTAAGTACATCAATAAATTATCAGAGGAATAATACTGTTGATTTTTCCCCTGAATTCAGGTTATTTGTATGAAAAAGGGCAGTAGTTTTCCATGCATTTCAATGTATGGATCTCCTATATAGGAGAAAAATATCCCAAAGTTAAGCTTGCTAGAAGTACCCTTGCCATTCTTGCCTATTTTTATTACAAAGAGTCCACAATTCCATGGAGTGTCAATACCACTCTGATTTCTAGGCTTCTCAAAACCAAGTCTTTAGCTTAATTATAACCATGGTTTTTCATGCCTTTTTAGTGTTCTGTGCTTTATGACCTTTGATCTGTTGTGTATATTCATTATACCAAGGCACTTTTTGTTGCTTTTCTTCTATCACTTTGTACGTTGTTACCCTTTTCCTTTGTGACTCAAGCAACATCGTCCTTGCTCGTAATAATTCAAAGCAAGAATGTGATACTGCATTTGAAAATGTGTCTTCCTGACAACTCCTCCCTCTATGTGGTGTATTTTGTCTTCAAACATTAGCACCCTGAGGCACATGTGGGACTGAACCTTGGGAATGTGTGCTTCCTTTTGAAGTTTGTTTGCATTGCTAATTCACAACAGGGTGCAAGTCAGGATTCCTGAGCACAGAAATAAGGACTGGCTATCATTCTTTTATTTCGGCATCTCATTCGCAGACATGTCTGTTTTGTTTCCATAATTATTGCAAACTGTAGACTTCACACATACTGATAGATTCATTTTGTACTAGACTATTATGGAAAACTCTAACTGAATATAATCTTTTTTATTATTGTTACTTGAAAACATGCTTTGTATCATTAAACTACAATAGAAGTCTGGGCTTTACCGAGCTTTCTAACAGTTCCTAGGCATAGTTTGGATAACAGCATGGGTAAGGGACCTTTCCCAACAACCAGTTTAGGTCAGGCCACCCTGTTCTAGACAGCCTAGCTATGGGGGTGAGGGCTGCTCCATGCCAATTGCCTTTAGTGCCAGAGAACAGTCCTTGGTATGTTTGATTTCTTAATATAGCCCAGCCAGCTGATGTGGAAATTTCCAGGTACCTGATAATTTAGAAAGTTCGATTGCTTAAGTTAAATGTATGGATTTAGGGCCTAATTATAGACCTATTTTAAAAAATACATTGGCCTGAATAACTGAATGAGTACAGGGCAAAGAGCTCCTCCTTAATGCAGGAGGACACCTGATGGCTAGGAGACATGCCAGATGCCACTTGCTAGCTGGATCACTCCTTCTGAGCATTGTATTGGCTTTCCCCTCCTCTGGCTGCTCAGTAAATGCCCAGAAATGCTCCTTCCATTCACCATTTGTATATAATTTAGGCACACAAAAAGACTTAGGTTATCATCAGCAAATAGTTGTGAATAAAACAACAACACTAATGATTTGACTTGGTTTGCTTTCCTTTACCTCCTTTGCTACAGCTATGCATCTTCCAGCAAGTCATGTCTAAAAACTAATTGATAAACTAACAATTTTCAGGCTGCAAATATATTAAATATATCCTCACGTTAGATGCTTAAAGTGGGGAAAAAAAAGACACTGCACAGACTTCACTCTTTGAAATGCACAGCTTCTTTTGGCTTCAGTGAACCATGAAAATATCAAAGGGATGACTTACAACTCAGTGTTTTGATGTTCATCTGTCCTCAGATTGCTTTAGTAAGAAAAACAATGGCATCAGTATTGTACAGCATTGCATTACATGCTTCAACTTTCTTTTTTCTGTCGGTATGACTGTCTCAAATTATTAGTTCTGTTAAAGAACACAGAATCTCCAGTGGTCCTTGTGAGGTGATGATCCTTGAAAAACTCAAAGTGGAAAGATTTTCAGGGAAAGTGAAAAAATCAGCCTATTTCATATGAAAATGACACTTGAGTATATCCTTCCTTTTGAACCTATTTATTCTTTCAAGGTATTCTCGAAGAAGGGATGGAAAATTTAAAGGACAATTGTGTTCCTATAAATTTATGGAAAAATAAATTCACTGACCCAAATATAAGTTTGTACTTAATTTTATAACATATTGAATTGTCTTTCTTACTCAAATGTTCCATCTATAAAAACAAAAAAAAAACCCTGTTTAGAATATTTTATATGAGAAAGTATTTCACAATTAATTTTTGGTACTGAAATTATCTGAAGAATAGACATAAGCATTCCATCTTTGCCCTAAGGCCTTAATTTACTCTGTCCTCAAATAATTCTCAGTTAATGCTTGTAGTAATTTCAATTGCTCTAACTTACTAATATTTATGTTTACAGACTGGTGGCTAATATAATTTGTCAGCTTACAATAATAATTTTCTTCTTGTTGCTGTTGTTGATCTCAAATTCTTTTCTCCAAATTCAATAATTTTTTTTCCACATCCTATGTATCTTATTTCATAACCAAATTATTAGCATATTTAAAAAGATAGTGGAACTCTTCTGTTGTTGTAATATTCTGAAAATTTTATCTTCTTATTAAACCATTTTTTCAGTAGTCATTTTAGAGAAGCTACTATATATCCCAGAGTACTCCTAAACTGATATACTGATGAGATTTCCTTCTTTATCTGTATAGTACATTTTTCAGCTTCCAGCACCTAATTTTATCATTCAAGTATTTTGGGATTCCTAATTTTTCATTAAAACCCAAGGCTATTTTACAGATTGTCACAATGTGCTTTTCCCCCCCGTCCCCCAGATTTTATAAAATCAATATGTTTAATAGTATTTTTTACGTTTTTCGTGAGTAGCTGACAAATATAAAATATTTGATCCCCTAGGAGTAGCTTTATTTTAAATCTCCTATTGATGTTGCCTTCTCATTTCCTTTGATTTTGGGATCGTGTAATGAAGATGGCATTAATGATAGAGATGCCAAGATAACATTTCAAATTAATCTCATCATGCTTTCTCCAAAGTTGTTATGTCTAACTGTTCATCTGTTCCACTGAGATATCTTCAGACTACTAAACCCAGCTTGTTAAGTCTTTTTGTTATCTTTTTCATTTTATAATTAATCAAGAGATTTACCAGGATGTTATTTTGCTGTTCCCAAGCACTATGATTTCCTCTTGTTCATTTAAAAAAATATTTCTGTCATATTAGTTTCCAGAAAAAGCTGTTTGCTTATGAGATAATTAAGAAGCTTAATCAAACATTCTCTCAATTTTTCAGTAGCTGTATTCTTTGAAATAAAAAGATATCCATTTTTATTCTCCATCAGATCTTCTCCACTTCAGTGATAATATCTTCCGTATTTCCCTCTGCCCCATTCCAGCTCCTTCAGAGCCATATAGGCAGTGCTTCTACCACCAGCTCTTCACTGGTTTGGAGGTCTGAAAAAAGAAGGCATCAGTCTACATAAGTAGGGTGAAGAGTGTGGATAGACATCAACCACTGATTATTTTTTTGAAAAACAAATAATTAGCGGTATCAAATGAAGGTGGTGAGGGTCAGATTAAAACAAACAAACGAACAAACAAATAAACAGAAAAGGAGATACTTCTTCACAGAATGTAGAAGTTTTGGCCATGCAGCACTGGAATATTAAAATGTCACGAGAGTTCAAAAAGCAATGAACAAGTGTATTGAAGGAAATTCTATGGGGACTGTTAGACACAAAGACAGTGTGTTTGGTTTTTTGCAAGCCACAGGCTGGGCAATTATTCTGTGATGTGTCACTATGTGCTTGTCTTGTTCTTACTCCCCTCTCTGAGTATCTGGCAGATTTTGGGAGCAAGATCAAGGTAGTCAACTTCCCTTATTAGTATTCTGACCAACAAAAGTTAAGTGGCCACCAGCTGACATCATAATTTTTCAAAGCATCTTCTGAACTCATCATTTTGAATAAGTAAAGCATATCTAAAAATTCTACATATCTGACGTAGAAAAAAAGTCAATATGAGTAATGCAAGCTACAGATATCCCTCAAATATTAAATGCTTGGGAGGTAGAGGCTATTAGGCTAGTGTAATTACTATCCATAGTTTTTACTTCTCATCAATACTTAATTGCAACCCAGTCAGATTCCAGGAAGGAATATTATAGAACCAAATGCAAAGTTACTATAGACCAAGCGCAAGGTGCTGCACCTGGATCAGGGCAACGCCCCGTATCAACACAGGCTGTGGGATGAACAGATGGAGAGCAGCCCTGCTGAGAAGGGCTTGGGGGTGCTGGTAGATGAGAGGCTGGACATGACCCAGCCATGTGCACTCATAGCCCAGAGAGCCAAACGTGTCCTGGGCTGCATCCAAAGCACTGTGGGCAGCAGGGCCAGGGAGGGGATTCTGCCTCTCTGCTCTGCTCTGGTGAGACCCCACCTGGAACACTGCATCCAGCTCTGGGGTCCCCAGCACAAGAAGGACATGGAGCTGTTGGAGAGAGTCCAGGGAAGGGCCACCAAGATGTTTAGAGGGATGGAGCACCTCTCCTATGAGGAAAGGCTGGGAGAGTTTGGGTTGTTCAGCCTGGAGAAGAGAAGGCTCTGGGGGTACCTTATGGCAGCCTTCCAGTGCCTAAAGGGGCTGTGCAAAAAAGCCAGAGAGGGTCTTCTTACAAGGACATGCAGCGACAGGACGAGGTAGAATGGCTTCAAACTGGAGGAGGGAAGGTTTAGGTTAGGTGTTTGGAAGAAATTGTTTCCTGTGAAGGTGGAGAGACACTGGAACAGGTTGCCCAGGACAGCTGTGGGCACCCCGTCCATGGAAGTGTTCAAGGGCAGGCTGGATGGGGCTCTGAGCAATCTGGTCTATCAGGAGGTGTCCCTGCCCATGCCAAGGGGGTTGGAACTATGTTATCTTTAAGGTCCCTTCAACCAAAACCATTCTATGTTTCTATGATACTTTATTATCAAAAACTTCCAGGAAAAACCCTATTTTCCAACAGAATCAGATAATGGCTAGAAAAGAGATTCTGACAACTCAAGTCCTGGCTGTTCTCAGCATTCTTGATGTCTTGCTCTGCCTTCTCTAGAGTTTACTCTTTGCTTCATATATAAAATAAGTGTGGAAATAGTGTTAAGAATTTCATGACGGTCCATCCAAGAACAGAAATGAGGCAAGACCTGTGGGAGAGAGATTTTAATTTACTAGAAAACTGCTAGATCTGGGAAAAAGGCAGACATAACTGGTTTTTGTCTCTACACACTTTTATTCCGTTATCTAATAGCTGCATAATTTAAAAACCCGATTATTTGTCTTGGCATTCTTCTTGTAATAATAGCACATTGCTTATGGAATGAGGGCTTCGGTGAATTGATGCTGCGTATATTCCACAGGGTCCCTCACAGACACGCTCAGGCAGCACACCGGTAGCACCCACGCGTGCACACCACCTCACCCTCGCAGATGTAGGCGAGCAGCCGCTCACACACAGTCTGTGCACGAACCGGAGACGAAGAGGCGAGAGGGTTCTCTGCATGTAGTTCCGAGGCGTTTAATGGCAGCACACCCGAAGGGAACAGAGGCATGAAGAACCCCAAACTGAAAGCCCACACTGGTTTTATTCCCAAAGCTCCCAAAGGCGGGCAGAGCATCCAAAACCAATAGTCTGAAGGCTAGGGGGCAGAGGCAAGGTTGAGTGACGTAACAGGGGCCAATGGGAAAGGGGATGGGAGGGGGGAGAGGGCCAGTGACCAGCAGGATCTCCATAAAGGGAGAACTTTCTAGCACAGTGTTGTAGGGGGAGGCCACTTTTAGGGTAACCTGGGGGGGGGTAAAGTGGACTTAGCCACCGCAACAATTGTTAATGGATATAGTTGCGGATCTATACAGTGTTTTACTCATTTGCTGTGCCTTTGTTGTCAGCATGCTTCTGTTTCACTTACAAATGATTCATTTCTGTGAAAATTTAAGCCAGTCTGTTTGTTTTTAAACTTTGAGAACTTAAAAAAAATATTTCAGAAAGACGATGTTATCAATTAAAAAAATTAATTGCTACTGTGAGCTCCTTCTTCATTTCTTATGAGGATTTCTTATAAGGCTTCTGTGTGGGTTTCCTGAGCTGAGTGGGGAGAAGGAAAATAATTAGACAGAAAAAATACAAAAGTTTGGTTCAGTTGCTTTAACTTTCAGTTGCTGTTTCAAAGGCCTTCTTGTTTCTCAGACACATGCCTTCAGACACCTCAAAAGGCTGAGGTACCTCCTAGGTTTGGCCAGCCCTATAAGGATGTCTCAATTATCCCAGGAAATTTCAGATGACCCTCACCTAGAGTCTCGAACGATGGGAAAAGGGTGGGGGTGGGAGTGTTGTTTGCTTGTTTGTTTGTGTGTTTTTTATCTAGCATTTCCAGTTGATTTGGTAACTTGTGTAGCACAACTAAGCAAAGGGAGACAATGAAAGGAAATAATTGCAGTCATCCAGCCTTACTCTCCCAGGAACTGGGGCAAATCTAATCACTGCCACAAGTTATTTCACAGCTTTGCTTTTTTGAAATCCAGTAGTCTGTGGGATAGCAACTCAATTCCAGAAAATAATATTTTTAAAAAAAAAGTTTTGGAGCAATAGAGCACTTTGATGACACCTGAGTTTATTTCATTGGGATTTATGAATCCTGTTTATAAAGCTGCTTCCTTACTTTGAGCATATGAAAGCAGTTAAGGACATGCAAAATATCTGGCCCTCACAGTTCAAAGATGTTTAGTTTAGCCTTGCTTACTTTAAACATAGGAAGTTCTACTATTGTGGTACTTACTGTTAGTGCAAAAGCCACTATTATTTTATCCTAGACTTATTTTAAAAGAAATTATAATGACTCACTGAATCTATTATTCATCCTTTTCTGAAGTGACAACGTTATTGTACTAAGACACAGGAAAATATAAAATTGTATTTGTTCCTTAGCTTTGGACACAATGGTATTTTTAAAAAATCAAATACTAATGTGTACTTTGGCACAACGTCCTCAGCATTTGTGCCTCCCTCTGATAAAGTGCAATGCAAGACCTTTCATCCAGCCTCTGTACAGACAAGGACACTGCTTCAGGGGAATGCCAGACAATGTAGTAGCTCTCTGAGGTAGCCAGGGAAAACATACTTTCCCTTACAGTTAGCTGCCGGAGTAACCTTGTTTTTATCATCTACCTTTTTAAGTAACCAGTTCTGCTCTCATTCAGGTGAATGAGTGTTTTTGCAGGAAATCTGCTTTTGTTCCATAGAATTTACAGGAAGGATGTGGTCCTTCAGGAAGAGTTCATTCCTGAACTCTTTTGAATTATGAATTGATGAGTTTTCTATAGCAATGTTTACAGCAACAGCAATTTCACTACATTTACCTGCAATTCAGAAATAACCTTAAACCCTCACTGCTGGCAGCTACATGTTTATTTGTCTTTAAATCATGACAGACATTTAAGACCATCCTGTGGCCTTAGTAAACTAACTCTGTGTGTTTTCATAAAACACCAAACAACTTATATTTATGATTTTGCATCCATTGCCACCCTCTTGAGGAGATAACCAGTGCTGAGTGGCTGCACATCAGATGCTGCTTCTGTTTTGCTCTCATAATGGGAAATCGGTTAGTTTGTATCATTGACTATGTGCTACTGTGAAAGAAAATTAGATTGCACCTTGAACTTTGAAGTAAAAAGAAGAGGAAATCGTGGCAGATTTTAGAGTCTACAAGAGATATTGAATCATAAAGAGATTATTCAAAAGTCACAAGCAATCATTACACTCACTCTTGCAGGCTTCCTGAAAACAGCAGAGAGCTCTTTAGGATCTGCAGCTTTTCCTGGTTATTGTGGACTTAAATAAGTCGCAGATTTGGAGGCAGGTGCTCCAAATCTTGAACTCTGCATGACATTAAATACAAAGTCAACGTGCAGTGGTTTATTTTTCTGAAGAACCAAGTTGGAGCACTCATCTATGAATATTCCAGTTGTGGTGTACACAGTGCACATATTTAAGACATATTCTAGTTAGCAACATCTGTGGGGATTGTGTTTGTGTCCTGAATATTGACAGACTTCTGTACCGAAAATACGAAGAATGAATGAAGCCTAATCACCACATAGTGGTTTGGTTTTTTTTTCCCTACTCATGCTGTTGGGAAGTAAGCCAGTCACTAACTACTGGGGCCATCGATGGACTGACTCATTGCCGTTTTTGCCTTAGTAATTTGTTTTTGTATAGACAGTATTTTTTTTCCTGATAGAGGTATTTAATCTAAGTTTTTCAGATTTAAGAGCTCTTTTAGCCAGGCTGTGAAATTAGGATCACATAAACCAAATCCAATGGGGTTTACAAACAGAGGCACTAAATACAATTATACGCTTTTAGTGGCAACAGTACTACTAGTGAAATGAATTAGCAACTTGATCTATTGGAAATATTAATTTGCCAGCCAGATTTGGGCACAATAGCCTCTTTATCTTGAAAAATAGAGGATACTGGCACTGATTTCCTGAATTGCTTCAATACTATTCTCTCTGACATACGAATCACTACACTTTTCAGTAATATGTGTCAGGTATAATGTTTAGAAACAGCAGAGTAACAAGTTACAGCGAAGATCCATACTGCTTTGTCCTTTATTATATCTGAATTTTGTATCCTGGTGATAAGCAGCCTTCTCAGAGTTAGTAGAGGTTAATTCTGTTACAGATCCCTAAACTCCCATGACAAAAATAGCTCCTATTTAAGCAGTAACTTTCTTTCAGGAAAAAAAAATAAAATAAGAAAAGCCTGAAAAGCTGTATTTTTTTCCCCTCTTAGCTCTGGTTTTATGGACATCTGGTTCAGATAGAGTTAAGGGTCTTCTAGTGCTTTCAGACATCTGGTGCTAAAAATATTCATGTCTTGGAATGATTCCAATTTTTTTGTGTCCATTGGCTTCTTTCGCTAAAAAAATATATGAGGAGTTCATATGAGAGGAACTTTTCTCCATCTGAATGCTTGCTCAGAGTTATGACTGTATATCAAAAAACTGCTGAAAGAGGAAGAAAATTGAGGTTGTATAAAAGCATTATAACTAGACTGAGTCAGACAAAAAAAACTCCACAAACATTTAGACCAGCATCCTCTGCATGACACCAATCCACAATTACACACTCGACAGTGATTTTACATCAAGTTCCTCAGTGTTTCATTAATCCTTGTCTAAAGTTAGCAGAAAAGCCCTTCTTATAGTCAACAGAGAGAACAGAATTAATGTTTCCCAGTTGAAACACATTCTCCATCCAGTTTGGGAGATATCCAAAACTTGACTGGGCAAGGCCTGAGCAACCTGATCTTATTGGGCCTGCTTTGAGCAGAATTGGCCTAGTTGACCTTTGTGTGTCCCATATAAGCTACAGGATTCTGTGACTCTGACTGTTGTATTTAGCAGCCATGAATCGACTGCTAGTACCTGGCGTCTCTTCAGTTATACAATGAGAATGTCAAAACACATTCCAGTATCTTTTTGAAGGCACACAGGGTATAGCTAGATGCCTATATATGAGCTTGACACCCCATCTCCCGTTACAGTCCGTGGAAGTCAAATCAATAGAGTTGGTAGTTGGATCGAGTTTTAAGAATCTAGGCCCACAAACTAGGTTCTCCACAAACTTAGTACTGATTTGTTGCATTTAAATTACAGCTTAGGTCACCCCTGCCAATTTGGTGCAATATAACTTGTGCAGTTTATGTGGGTCACATACATTTTATGCAGAACTGGGAATTTACTGCTAGTCTAATTAAAGTCTTGATAGTCTAATCAAAGAATTTTTATTAGTCTGAGCATAATGATACTCTCAATTATAATTCCAATCATACAAACATTATGGCTCATCCCTATAATCATAGAGTGAAAATCAAAATACTCCTACTTTACAGTAATTGTCCCTTTCTCTGGTATTATGCTCACCCTTCCAGTGTCACTCTGGTGACATAGAGATCCTGTCCTAAAGTTGATGGCTTCTATCTAGGGGACCTGGGCATGTCATGGCAAGATATCCACGGAAGACTTGTGATGTGGGGGGCTTCTTGCTTCTCTTTACTGAAAATATGGTGTTGGTATTGATGGTTTCCTCCTCTTCACTCTTGGGTCTTCTTAGTGTCATTATTATGTACTTCCTAACACAATTAGCTTGCTCCTTATTCATTGGTTCACAATTCCATATTACAGCAAAATCTACTATGTACAGCATGTTTTACTTATGTCAGATACCTGTTTTTTCCTTTTTTTGTCACCCCTAAATTCTTTTACCTCTCTGCCCAGGTTGTACTCCTTTGGCAGCCAGTAACTGGCTGCTCCCAAATTGTTTACAACCAGGGGCCTCTGTTATCAACCTGTGTCTCCACTGTTAAGGCTCCAGTTATCATCCTATGCCTGTACATCCCTACCCTGTATTTTTATTCTAGCATCATCGTAGATCACTAGAGCAAGAAAAACTACATGTTGTATTCACTACTCATAAAAATATATATTGCAATAAGCCTTATACCATTCAGCCGTACGAAGCTAAGCAAAGGCTGAAACAAATCGGGTAACCGTCACCCGGTTATCAGACAGCTGCTGTTACAGCTAAACAAACTAACCTCAACCTTCAGGCAGGTCAATACAAGTCCAGATGGATCCTGATATGTCTTAATAATTGTGTTGTCAACTTAAAACACACAGAGCCTGCAGCCTCCTACTCGCATTGGTACTGTATGTGCTGGGCTGTAAGGTTGAAGAATCTGGACAGATAGCTCACCTTGTAACGGATGCCTCCATTTGAGGCACCCAGTCCTGCCTACAGTGTCCTGAAAATGTTTTGAATCCTGGTGATGCATTCCTTGATCTTCAAGGAGAGTGAATTATTAACATTTACTTTTCATAGTTCTGATAGTGCTAAGATTGAATAATGTTTCTAAAAGTCATTCTGAAAGGCACGTGCTTGGCGAAACTGTTTTGAAATGCAAATATCACAGTCTTATCTCAGATGTTTTACCTCAGCAAGAGCTTATACATCAGCACAACTGATATATGCCACATTTGGAACCAGCTTTTCTATCACTTTTAAGTCTGATGTCCCAATGAGCCCAACAAATACCACACTTCCTTCATGACTGGGACATCTGTCAGTGAGCAAAAGTAGTTGAGACCAGCACATCCTACCAAGTGGATATTTGTGTGCTGAGTTGATCAACATTTTGTGTTACTTGTTGACACCTGAGTTGAGGCCTTGTTCCTGTAGCGCTTCCTGACTTCTAACTACAGCTGCTACATGCAGATTCACTTTTACTGGGATTCTGGCACAATTCCAGTTGGAAATAACAGAAGAAGATGCTGTAAAACACTGTGGGTCCCATTCAGCCCACAAGTCCTGGCTTTGGTTCTATTGGAACATGGTATGTTAAATATCAAAGGCTAGGGAATTTGGTATAATGCATGACTGAGTATGTCCCTCAAATGGAGTTGGGATATGGTCAAGGGAAACTGGACCTAGGAAAGCAGTCTCAGATCTCTAAGTATTGGGAACAAAGGACTATTTCTTAGTTATAGTCAAACTCTCTCAAAGTATCAGCCAGCATCTTAGGCAATATGGTTTCTCCCATTTGTTGGTTTCCAAGTTTCCAAAGATTTTGCAAATTGTTTTTCACCTGTTTCCCCTTGTCTGGCGCCTACTCTTCCTTCTGAGACTCAATATAGCCTGCAGATTTTGCAGAGGCTTCCATTTTCAGTTCCCACCATCTTAATAGCAGTATTGTCAGCACATGACCCAGCACTTCTGGAAGCTCCTGCTGAAGAGCTTTCCAAATTGCATGGAAATAAGCTCACGTAATTGTTATTCAGTGTCCATATAGACTTATGGCTGGAACATGCCATGGTCCTGATTCCCAGTCACTCATTCTCTTTTCTGAGATATGCACCTGTTTTGTGGTTTTTTTAAATTTATTTCTGATTTGGCCACAGAACTAGCATGGTGGTTGATGCCCACAAGGTTTTCATCTCAAGAATGAGAACACAGTTCCAGAAGTATAGGAGACTTGTCTCCTATTCAAACTCTTGAATATCCTTTCCCTCTTTCATCTTTCCCCCCTTATATGTGGTGAGAAAAATTAGCCCTTGAAGGTCCTTTTTCTCAACTTTCCAGGTAGAAAGGGTTTATCAAATGAGATATAAAAATAAAATAAAATAAAATAAAATAAAATAAAATAAAATAAAATAAGCTCCAACACTGAGATGAAGTACCTTCTACTATTTTTTTTTTGAGAAACATACCCTTATTAAAGATACATTCTGCACACCCTGTGGGTCACCTGTCATTTCCCTCATCTCAAACCCTTCTTTTTTATATCTGAATTAGTTTAGGAGCTCCTTGCTCATCTATGCAGGATTCCTGCTGCCTTTTTTTGATCTCTTACTCATAAGGATGGAGCTTTCTGAAGCTTGAAGGAGATGATATTTTAATACAAACCAGCTCTCCTGGAAACTTTTCCTATCTAGAGTTATATCCCATGGGATTATTCCAAGAACTTTTATGAAGAAGTTGGAGTCTGAGCTCCCAAAATGCAGGCTTGGGGTCCTGATTTTTGCCCTGCTTCCTCCTCTCTGGATAGTGCTCCCTCTGTGTCCTTCTGGATCCCATTACCCTAGTGGTCATATGGCCACTGCAGCCAAGGCTGCTCCAACTTTCATATCCCTGACCAATTCTTCTTTGTTTGTAAGTACCAAGTCCAGGAAAGCACCTTTCATTGTTGGCTGCTTGAGGAGGCTAAGAGAGTTGGGCATGGAGAAGAGAGGCTGCGGGGAATCCCATCCATGTGTATAAATACCTGCAGGGAAGGAATGAATAAAAGGCGGCCACACATTTTTCAGTGGTGCCCAGTGACAGGGCCAGGAGCATGTATCTTAGAATGAGATTAATTTTATCATGGAAGTGCCTTTTTTTTCTCCACTCACTATAAAAAATACCCAGATATCTGGATACAATGCAGATATGTGTGACAGAAACATCTAAATTTAGGTGAGGTAATATTCTGCTCTATAGTAGAATAAATTGGGGCAACACATCTGACAAATATTTCAAGATTAGCATTCTTCCTTTTGATTAGCTGAACTCACATAAGCATTTGCAGTATCAAACCCTTACTGAACTGCTTGTTTTAGAGCCCTTCTGCATACTACCAGCAGCATTTAAGACTTTCAAGCCTTCTTTCCCTCCAAACTGAGAGGAATGCTGAAATATCATGCCTGAAGCTACCTACACATACCACACAATGGCACAAAAGCTAGCTTCAGTGGAAGTCTCCACTGAAGATTATTTCTCAAAATTTATTCCTTTCTACCGTTGCAGCCCTAGGTCAGCTCAGATGTTGATGGACACTTCCACTCAGATTCACCGAACTAGGCATTTTTTTCCAGAAAGCTACATACTTTTCAAAACAAGAGTATGCAAAAGACCTGAGCAACTTTTAGTGTTTGCTTATTACTAGTTCCTGAGCAGCTACTGGGTAAAATTTAAGCAACTGCCTCTACGTGAAACAGCACAGTATATTCTGACATTGGGACACAATGTTCTTTGACTGTTAGCATGCTGGACCAGTGAAAAAAACCATTTTTCTCCATGTTTAACAAATTACCTGTTGAGGTAAGTGGTCATATTCACATGCTACCTAAGCTTATGTGGCTAGCTAATAGGTAAAATCTGTGTACATCAGAAACCCTCTGGATGTTATTTGAAGAGTAATTTGAACCAAGAAACAGAATGCTTAGTCAACAGGAAACTAGAGGCATGGGGCCTTAGCCAGAATTTAGGCTGGGTTAGCTTTGCAGCTGGCTAGGTCTGGTTGATGATCTGGTGGTTAACAATGTTTCTGTTATATTCTGTTATATTCTGTTATATTCTGCTCTATTTCTGTTTGTATTCTGACTTTTGTTCAAAGGAGACTAAGCTGGCACTACAAGGAGCCACTGTAACAGCTCAACAGCTCTGTAACCACCGTGTGGTTTTTAATGCAGTTACGTTACAAACACAGAAGAAAAGGGGGTTTGTAATAAAAGAGGTTATAATATATGCGGAACTTTATTTTATGTAGAAGAAAATCAATTTGGGCATAAAGCCTACTTAAGAGCTGTGTATATGGGGAACATATACAATGATGAAAAGACTGAGAGTTATTTAGAAAAAAACCACTATCAGTACTGTGCAGGGCAGTGTCACAGCACATCTGCTTTGAAAGATCAGCATCATTTGGATACTGAAAAGATCATTTTCATTTTACAGCTTTTTCAAATAGATTTTTATATTGTGTTACAAGCATTAGGAGACATGCCAGCACATCGGACTTACTGACCTAGCAGTAAATTATTGTGAATACATATCCAGCTTCCTTCTGTTCCTTTAGGAGAGAGACCATGCTTTGGAGATAATACTTACAGCAACATTGGCACTTCAAGAGCATGGAGTTACTTGTGTACCTATTGCTTGGTCTTTCCTCTTCTAGTTGTATAACAAAATGATTTTCAGATAGCATCAAGGCCTTAACTGATTAGATTTTGTTTTGCATACAGCCAATTTAATATCAAAGTAGCTTTCAGATAAATGGATTACCAAATGTTTGGATAATCTTTTTCCTAAGGAATACATGCTAAAACAGTTTTCTGCCTAATCATGCCTTATTGATATTACAAAAATGACAAGTATTGCCAAGATCAGAATAGAAATATCTTGTCCAAATAAGACTTCATAACAGCATTGGATTTATTCTTGTGGCATGCATCTGTATTGACTTTCAATGCACTAAGTCTACAGATGTCTTTATTTTCTACCATTTCCTCCATTTTTTCCCCAACAGAGCCCAAGGGTTTGGGGATTGTTTTGTTGTTCATTGTCTTCCAGCTGGAGGTATTTTCTCACATATTTCCCACACTCCTTCATGGTTTGGTGTATATTTTCATTCGCTATTCTGTATTTCAATTTTACTGTCATCAGTTTTATCAACTCTGACTGACTTCTGGACATTCCATTCAACCTCATGTGTTAAATAAAAACTTCAAAACCATAGGGAGATTTTTTTGTTTGTTAAACATTGTGTATTTACATAACAGCACATGTTGGCAACTGTCATCATCAGGTATTTAACATCAGATCTGTAGCTGAAAACACATTGAAAAGCTAGGCCAGATAAATTTTAGAAAATTCTAGTTACTTCTCAGCTTCTGACATTTGTAGTGTGTTTAGGTAGTGTCTACCATCAGTGTTCATATCACACAAATATTTAAATTATTATATTTTATTACAAGGTATTTTTAAAAAAATAGTTATAAACTCAGATTTTTAAGAGGCAAACTTGTTTTAAGTGAACAACTTCAAACTGGCACACACTCACATGTTTACTCCTATGATTCTTCTGCTTTAAACTGATTTCTCTCAAATACATGTGCCTCTCCAAATAGGTGGGACTTGGCAGATCCTTCCTATGCAGTGTTAGACCCTCCTCTGTCATCTGTGTGAAACATCAGCAACCTTTGCATTCATTCTTCATTCTCAATGTGTCACATGTGGAAATACGACTTCTTAAGAAGAATCTACTCTGAGAGTCAAGCACACAATGCCTCAGCCTTTATTTATGGACTCTGTACCTTTTCCTCCAGGCTCATAGCTCACTGCACAGAACTGGCTAAGCAATCATCTTGCAGTGGCAGCTCATTATGCTCTTTTTCTCTCCTTGCCAAACCATTGAACTGTACTGAAGAAGCTGTGCTGCTGCTAATGTGAGCATTGGCTCCCTGAACTTGTCTGAAGCCTTTTTAAAACATGATGTTCCTTCACTTCTGTGGTCTCCTGCTTTAACTGTGCTTGTAGCCAGCAAAGGTAATTAATGTAGGTTGTAAGGGAGACAACAGAGATGTAGGGATCTAACCATGCTGCCAGCTTAGACAAAGTAGGAGGAGCTTGTCAGAATTTACCTGAGCTAGTTCAGAACTGTCTCTGTGAGTTAGCAGGAAATAGCTGTGGCAGTAAAGAGATCCATGCAGGCTGCAAAATCTGTCCTAGACCAAGGCAAATATTTGAGATGTTTCCCAACCTGAGCTCTGTGTTGCAGTAATGACTTTTAAACCTGGTTCAGACACATTTGCATGGTATTTGGACATATCCAAAGGCCAGATTTGCAAGACTGTACACATGTATATACATACTAAACACAAATGATGACAATGTAATTGAAAATCTACATTCGGTTGCAAAATCTTAAAAGTAGCCCAGTTTTCCTACTAACGATGGCTCTGGCATTGCCTATGTTGCCTAAAAAGGAGAAGAAAAGATGAAGAAAACCAAGCCGAAGTCCTGCTGCTTCTTTCTAAGAAATTCAGTCCCAGTGGTTTGTTTAAGCCAGCTTCCTGCTTAAAGTAACTATCTAAGCCCATATAGAGATTGCAAATTTTGTGCAGTTTACATAACCAGGAACATTGATTTAAAAGCAAATAGTTTATAAAAGGAGTTTGAAAATGCAGATGAAAATAAATACAATCAATAAATTCACAGCCTGCTTTAGGATTGGTCCATAAGTAAATTAGGTATTTTAATTTCAAGATTTACATTTGGAAAAAAAGATTTATTTCTTACTGACATTATCTGTATTAGAGGTTTAAAAACACATGCTAAAGATGTAAAACAAAGCTATAAAACCTGAAATTTTACTTTGTTTCCCAGGTTTTGGATAGGAATGTACAGCTTCTATTTTTAAATTTTTAAAGTATTTATACAATACAGAAAGTAAAATATTATAGTAACTACTATATTTACTTAAAATAGTACAAAATTATAGAATAATATAAATATGTGGTATTCGGTTTCTGTATTTTTATTAAGGTAAAATTAACTTAGTTCTGAATTCTACCTACCCTCTAAGTTCCATAAGAACCTTAAAAATTTGGATAGGCTTATACAGGTGAAGAAATGTAAAGATAAATACTGTGCTTTCTTATTTGCTGGCCATTGATTGAATAATGAATGAAAAACAAGATTAAAATTGCTAACAGTCCTGTACTGCTTGCCTTTGTGCAATTAAGTTCAGACTTGTCTGAACTCAGATGCCATCCTTCAAGACAACTTTTCACAGAACTGGGCTTGCAAGAGCTGTTGCTACCAAGAAGAATCTTTTCTTGGCTCGTTTTCATGGTGGAACAAAGTTTAAACTGTTGTAAATTTGCTGACTAACGGCAATTAAATTTCTTCTTTCCTAAAAAAAAAAAATCTGAGGCAGTACTTCCTTTTAAATATAAACTTGAAACTATTTTGATTACATGCTATTTGAAGCGCTATTTCTGTTTCTTTAAATACACTTCTTTGACAAAAACCAATATACAGTGGGATCCAGAAAATAGTCCTAACCATTACTGTCGTAGGCCCTTAAGGTTTAAGAAGGTTAAACTAAAAAAGTAAATCTTAAAACTAGCATTCAAGTGTTTTAGTCAACAGGACAGTCCACACGATTTGTTCATCTAAGTAACAATGTCCTAGCACTTCTGAAAGACACATTTCCTACATTCAATATATATACTGTACAAGAGAGTACAAGAGAAATACGGACTCACTGGAGAGAATCCAACAAAGGGCCACCAGGGTGAGGAAGGGACTGGAGCATCTTTGCTGTGAAGAAAGTCTTCGAGATCTGGGACCCTTCAGCCTGGAGCAGAAATGGCTCAGAGGGGATCCCATCAATGTCTATAAATACCTGAAGGGAAGGTGCACAGCAGATGGAGCCAGGCTCTTCTCAGCAATGCTCAGTGACAGAACCAGGACAATGGGCCCACACAGAAACACCTGAGGCTCCCTCTGAACATCAGGAAAATTTTTTTACTGTCACAGTGAGAGAGCATTGACTTAAGTTGCCCTGACAACTTGCGGAGTCTCCATCCTTGGAGATACTCAAAACCCCTGTGGTCCTGGGCAGCCTGCTCTAGGTATCCCTGTTTGAGCAGGGAGGTGGGCCAGATGGCCTCCAGAAGTCCCTTCCAACCTCAACCATTCTGTGATTCTGTGATTTGAAGGAACCTTAGTGCTTGCCAATTGCTTTGCATTATAGATTAATATTATGCCATGTTCAAAACCTCTGGAACCAGACAGTTAAATTAAAATATACAGATAACACTCTTCTGAAAATACAAAGATCTGAAAGAAATGCATGATCTTCCATTTTTAGCCTTTTATCAACACAATGACATAACTTCCTCTCCAGTTACATAGCTTTAAAATATATATTTTGATGTTCCAGAAAGAATAGGAATCAAAAGGAGGGCATATTTAAAGCCTAAATTAGTCATATGGCCTGCTTTGATACAAGTCCCATCAGTACACTGATATTACCGAAGTAAAAGAAGTTTGGTCTTGTACATAAGCTATATCACCCATCCAAAATTTGCCCCTAAATATGAAACTCCCTCTCCACACACTACTGCATTATCTCTGCTGAATCTTCTCCTGCCTCTACTGACTCTTCTCCCAAGTGCTACGGAATATTTTCAGGTTTTCCTATTGAATACACTTTGGTTCTCGCCTATTGTCCTTTCTTCCCTTAAAAGACATGAATTGCATGAGTTCAGAACTGAAGGTTACATCTTAATAAATGCTTACTCAATTATATTCCTACACTTACAGGCTCAAATTCCATTCGGCAGCTCTTAACTAGTTGGAGTTTCTAGGACAGTGTATTGCAGAGCTGAGATACAACACTTAAAAAGCTATGGAGATCAGGTGACAACTTCCTGAGCCGAGATGTCATGTGCAACACTTCAGAAAAAGTTTATTTTGGACATAATTGTTGCTAATCATACAGAAGATGTTAAACTGATTACATAGATGGTCTAATTTCCATGTCCCATGAAATCAGGAAACATAATTAAGAGATTTTGGTAACTGAAACACACTGCAATACTCTGTACAAACTTTCTTAAACTCAAGATGACCTTAACTAATAACTGTTACTTTTAGGACAGAATGATTAAACAGTCATTGTGTATAAAGAGGAAAAAGGAGAAAATCCTATTAGGAAAATAATATTAATCCATTTCTAACCTATATTTCTCTGCCAGCTTTGTTTCCTAACTGCTGGGGCTTTTGATGTGCAACAGAGTTGTACAAGAACAAACAAAACAAACAGAATAGGCCCGAACTTTCCAAACAAGTTTTTCTTTTCATTTGGATAGCTTTAGTAACTGCTGCATTAGCCAGGTATGGGCTGCAAGCAAGGTCCCAGGCACATAAACAAAGTCTCACGCTTCCACCTCCTCCTCCCTTATAATCCTGCCTATCTTTGCTCCCACCCCCATCTAGAGACATAACTCCAATAACAGAGCTCGCTCTCCACTTCTCTGCCCTCCCACGCGCACGTACTGGCACTTCACTCCCCCAAGTCCTCACCCAGCTCACCAGTGATGACTGCCTGCACAAAAGCACTTACCCTGCTGCTCAGGTCAGCAAGCAGCTACGGAAAGGTGATGACCTGAGCTGCAGGATAAAGTTCTGCGCGCCGGCCATTAGCGATAGCCACTTTTGTGAGAGCATTTGCCTTGCAGATCAGCTATACAGCAGCACAAGCGAACACTCCTCTGCACTACAGCCAAGAGATGCATCTGTGACTATTTGAAATTGTTGTGTGCCGCAGTTACACATCTCGCAGTTCGGGAACCTAGAAATGAGTCAGCCTCATCCGATACACCTTTATGGGTGCAGGCGTTTTTAACTGGTTTTACTCCAGGAGGTCATAAACATCTGAACATTTAGTTTTAGGAGGAAGAGAGAAGAGGAAAATCACAATAATTTCTTGCCATAGAACGTTGCTTTGCCTTCACAGGAACAGCAGGCAAACGGGCTTAGGACTCTTAATTACTTTAGGTAGATGCCTATTCAAAATCACTCTCCGGGTCCCCAAGATGTCTTCTGTGCCATGCTGCACTTCTTCTTGCCCCATAGTGATCAATAGCGACAAATATCTAGGCAAGGCTCTGGGTTTAGGACGTAACAGCCTCGCAGAACAGAGCTGCCGAGCCAAGAGCGGGGAAAGACGAAGAGCCGTTCTCGGCAGCCCCGGCAGAACCGCCCCGAGCGGAGCGCGGCCGACGCAGCCGGCGGGGGCGGAGGGCGCACACGCCCAGCCCCGGGCGGAACGAACGCGGCTCCCGGCGGGGCGGGGCCTGGGCCGGCTCC
>VZTI01001042.1:731372-746887 GCA_013397865.1 Struthidea cinerea | reverse complement strand
GGTGGCGGCTCCTGGGAGAGCACGGCCGAGGAGGAGAGCGGGGTGCGCCGCGCCAGTGCGGAGCGGCCGGGGGAGGAAGGGGCAGAGGTCCTTGTCTCTGCTGAGTACGTGCCGCGGAGCGAACCTCTGAAACCTTGTGATTTCTAATAGCCCGTAGCTGTCTGGCACAGGGATAGCGTGCAAGGCCTGTGTGAAGATTAGAGGGAGCGAGGGAAGTGTAAAATGCAGGGGGAAGACTGACCTTCAGTGTGTGTGTGTCTGTGTGTACGCACATGCACGAGAATACTCTTCTCAAGAACAGTCTGCAGCTTTGTGGGTCACTGGGACCAATTTTTCTTTCGTTCCTGAGCTTAACCACAGAAGTAATCATGTAGAATACAAAGGTTTTCGTCCTGCCCGAGTTGATTGTCCTGTTTGTTTCTCGCATTCATTTGTTTAATGTCAGTTACATAAGTCTTGCAGTCGTTCGCTTAATGTCAATTATACTCAAAATGTATAAGCTTTTCTGGTTATTGGGTGCAAAAATGACTTAGGTGCAGTCAATCTCCTTAAAAGTTTCAATTTTATCCTTGAGTTCCTTGTACTTTATGGCTTTGCTATGAATGTAAAGATAAGAAAGTCTGAAATCTTTGTTACTCTCTGTGATTCCAATTTCTACTGCAATCTTCCAGCTAAATCCTGAATTTTTTTCTTGGTGTTTGTGTTTTACAGCTTGAGCAGTGAAAAGAATGTCCACAGAAGTAATCACACTTCTGTGCATATGTAAATACTGGTACTTACATTCAGATTGTTCCTAGGTTTTGATTTAAGAAAAAATAATAGGAAACACCTTTATTGTATTTGGAATATTTATTTGGATAGTCTTACAGCATTGTAAATTTCTGTATGCTTTTGGGCACTTAGAGACAAGGATTGTCATAGAGCTGATGAGCACACCACGCACTCTGTGATGTATGCCTTTAGGATGGTAGTTGGTCGCCAACTGCTTTATGAGTCAGTGCTTTCTAGCACACTTCTTTTCTTGCACCATAACTTGAAATCAGTAGAAGTCCTAAAGTCATTCCTCCTTCTCTGCAACAGAGAAGGAAAATGCTGGCAGAGCATTTTCTCGAGAGCCTACAAACAGTATCTTCCCTGAGGCCTGAGGTAACCTGGGCACGTTTTTAAAGGCCTTGAAAGCTTATGTTATTAAAGGCCAGACAGGTAGAAGGAAAACTTGAATTTAGTTACTCAGAGGAGTACAAAAAAAAAAAAAAAAACATGTGAAGAATTAATTTGTCTCTGTAATATTTTTGTCTTACGCTTGTTAGGAACTTCCAGTGATGGTGCTGATGCCCAGCTTTGGGTAAACACTCTTTGGCGTGGCCTTCCAAAAGGGCTTATCTTAATGTTTGGCTGCATGAGTTGGCCTCCTCAGTTTGCTGTGTATATTAATCTGTGTAGTCATTTGTTGGAAATCAGTCTGATGTGCTCTCGAGTTTAAAATACAGCCTTACTCATTACTGTCCCATAGGAAGGAATATGTTGTTTTAGTTTCTTTTTTATATCTGACTGCTGGAGATCGAGATTTTTGTAGTGTTGTTTACTTACTGTTTTGGGTCAGAGAAAGGAAGGAACAAGGCAATTGCAGATATACTTAATTAGCAGCTGATTATTCGAGCATGTGATCTTAAGTGTTGTGATGTGTTTGCTTACATAATGGCTGTGATAGGTACTAAGAAATAGATCATTGCAGATTTTATGGTTGTGTCCTAGTTTTTAAAGACAAAATGTAGGAAAAAAAAGACTAAATATGGCTAATATCACATTTTATGAATGTTTTATGAATTTAGTTTTATGAAATCTGGCCTGTTCTTCTGTGTTCACTGTATTTTTTTTTTTCTTTTTCTCTTTCTCCCATGGTTAATAAAAAACACTTTTTGGCCCTGCTTGTACCCATTCTGCCTTTACTGCTAGCTGATCTGTTTGACTCTATTCAGGGCAAGTCCTCTTGTAAATGGAAAGATTTCTAGGTGTATATTATTATCAAAAGAATTACTGACTTGTATTTCTGTTCCTGGCAGTAGCGCTTAAGTGAAGTTGAAGGAACTATCTTTCTCTTTTTATTTGTGATTTCTTCAAGTAAGTTAAACTAAATCAGACTTTAGATTGACAGGCAATTTAGTTTTGAGTTTTATCACAAAAAGCCAATTTTATGACTTCTTATGAAACAGAAAATGTCTCATCATAAAGCTAACCGTCAGTTTTTCTTACTTTTATCTCTGTTGGAGGTACATTATGAAGCCTTAGAGCTATCTTCTTCTTTGTGTGTATGCATTTTATTTACAAAGCAGTTTAAAACTGTTCGAACTGGGCAGCTGTTAAAAGCTGGTACTTGGAATTGCAGCAAAGTAAGTGTAGTGAGCAAAGAGCAAGCAGTACGTCAGCATTACGTAACTCTCTGCCGCGGGCATGTGTGATTTGTATTGCATTCTGCCCCTCCTGTTTTGTCTCTCTTCGTAGGGCAAAAAGACAAATAATTGATGGGTAAGAATTTGTCATGCTTCCCTGCAGGAGTATGACATTAGAAGTAAATTAGCCAACCTTTGTTGTCTTGCTTTACTTCCTTTTTTCTTTTCCTTAGTCACTTGCATGACTGCATTCCTGTTGGTAAATGTGTCTTAAATTTTACATTTGATGTTCCTTGCAGGTATAAGTCAGTTCAGCTGTATCATGTACTTATTGTTGTATTTTTTCTGTTTCTTCCCCTATTCTGCTCTTTGTTGGATAAGGCATCAACTTTAGGAAAATTATAATAAAAATTCTTCACTAATCATTCTCCTAATTGTTTTTACCTTATAGCTCTTTGTCATCTGACCTTAATAGCATTACTATCTTGTCTGAAACGTCTGCTTCTTGTCCAGCCTGTTTGCAGAAAAAGTGATTGGAATGATGCTTTGTGAATCTGTACTGAAACAAAGAAAAGGAAATGCAGCTGTTTTCTGCAGCACATAAAACTGAGAGAGCAACTCAGCATTAAAGCTTCAGATTGCCTTTTTTACGTAGAAACGTGGTTTTCCAGCTAACTGAGTCGTGATGGAAGGCTTCACGTGCATGTGAGTGATTTAGGCACAGAAATTGTATTGAAGGCTCCAGGACTTGCCAGCTGTACTACTCACGAATTATAATAACCAGTCTTTCTTGAATAAAGTTTTGGGTAACCAATTTGGAGTCAGGTAGTCTTGAGTCTTTGACTTAGGGTTTGGTCAGAGCTAAATAGGTAAGTGGTAAAATGGGTAGGTAACAAACAGATTCGGGTGGAGCCAAAGGCAGCTGTCCACAGTAACAGCTGTTACTGAACTTGCCATGCCACTGTAGCAATTGGGTTTGGTGGGGTTTGTAAGTGATATGTGAGGCAAGACTCTGATGGCAGCCTGCTGTGGTATGGCACTATGCAGGGGTAAAGAAATTGTGCTTTTTAAAAGAGATGTTAATCTTGTATGAGTGTGAGTTGTGTGTGCTTATAGAAATGGGGCTAAGAGGTGAAAATTTGTACTGTAAACACAATAGCAAAACACAGACTCGGATAAGGCTTTAATTCCTGTATCTGTTACCTACATTGTCTCTGACTCTTTACTCTCCCAGTGTTACTTGGTTAAAAACCTTAATCAAAGTCAAGTTGTCTTTGTAACTCTTGTGAAAGTCAACCTACACAGGAAATGTGAAGAAAGAAAAATGCCTTCCTTCTTTCTTTTCAGGGGACTGAGCCTAATAGTGATTGGCAAATAACCCCCCAAATATAGATAATACTATGGCTTTGATGTAAGACCACTAGCTTATATCTATATATCTACTGTATTTTCTACAGTATTTATTGTCTTAGGAAAAATCTTACGTAATGGGTGTTACTGAGCAGCTCAAGCTAGCTTAGGAAAATTCTGTTGCTTTCCACAGATATGAGGTGATGTCGTAACTTGGAGATAAAATTCTGCATCTGGAGGGCTAAATCTATAATACTGAAAAGTACTGAGGAAAGATGCATTAACTGATAAGTGTGACAGTTGCACTGATATTTTTAGTGATATGAGCCTCAATTATAAAAAGATAAAATTTTTCATTGCACTGACTTTTTGCATGACACACCTAGTATAGACTTTCAATAGCTTAGAAAAGCAAATGAGGATCTCCTGAAATGAGGTAAATGCTGCTTTCAGACAATGATCTGTCCTCGCATCTTAGTTGGTTTTTTGAATGTAATAATAGACATTTTAAATTTTTAATTTATTTTTGTAGCACTTACAAGTTTCTCTATTAAACAGTAGACTTTTTCTTGAAGGAATAGCTTTAATATTTTCATAAACATTTTTTCCCTATTTTTTAATGAAGAATCTTGCCACAAACAAAGAAGAAAAATTTTAAATGTTGAGAAATTTGCAGATGCAGTAGGGATGCAGTTAATACTTAAAGGACCACATTTTACTTTTTTTTTTTCACTTTTTAGTTAAGTTTCTAAATACTTTCTCATTTTATACAACCAAGGCAATAAGCTTCAAATCTCTGTATATATTGCTTCTGAGTAAAGATGCTGAGGTACTGGACAGGTACAATACTTTTTGTATAAATTTAAAGCAGGGTGGTTTAACTGTGTATTGCCATTACTATCTGATTTTTGAATCTCTTGGAGGGCGACTGACATAATACCCTGCTCTGCAGCTGATTCATAGGCGGAAGCCCTGGTTTAATGGTAAACCAGGAATATCAGTGGTTACAGTAACTTTCTGGGCTTTTATGTGGGCAGTTTCCTTTCTTTTTGGTGTGGGCATAGAATGACCTAAGCAATTTTGCACACAAATTGGCTTAGTTTTATAAGGTACCAGTTTCACCATACTGAACAGCAAAAAAAAGAACAGTATGTAGAACCAGCAAAATGTACCTGGGTTGCTCCACTCAGATTGTTCACCAAAGGTCTTGGTAGGCCAGCATCTAAGGTTGGATCTGTGCAAAGGTAGTACCGGAGGAAAGGCTGGGAACAAAACTGGCCTTTCTAGTGGCAGCAAGATCTTGGTGTGGCTGAGCCTATCTTGTGAAACTGGGGGATTTTTTAGGTTCTTGAAAGATGCATGAAAGCCCAAAGAAAGAAGTACCTGATCTGTGCAGTGACATGAAGTCACGTAATGTAAAAAGGCAGCTTCAGGCTATGGCATGCATGTCGCATCTAGTAAGTCTTCTAATCCTATTAGGAAAGTTCAGTAACATGAATAAAATGACTTCAAATAGCAGGGTTCTGAGCAGGAGTCAGTTGTGTTGTGGCCAAACTAGATGTTCTTTCCATGGTACTTTAAAAAGGAGAAACTGTAAGCTCTTTCTGAGCTGGTTTGTATCTGAAAAATGTGGTAGGGACCACATCAGGATAATCTCAGAAATCAAGCAGTACGTTAATACAAAATGTTAGTAGCAGTCTTCTAGATGGAGAAAATGAGTTACTTTGGACAAATGGCTAAGTATAGGCATATGTTGAAACTCTCTTCCCAGCGACAGTGTTGACAAAACAAGGAAGATTTGGCAACTGGTAATGTCATCACACCTAACTTTGTGAGACCTCAGTGTTCAATTTACAGTCATAGATTTCAGTATTTTATAAAGTTTCATAGCCTCAAACTCCCTCTAGATTTCTAGCTGTTTTGGAAAGGGAAATGAACAAATAGACATATACCAGTACACTCAAATCAGGGAAGCCATTTTCAAATGAAGAAGAAAAATAATCCTAAGAGATTGAGTAAAAAAAGAATGAAAAAGAAAATTGGCAACTTGTTAGGTTGGAGAGGCACTACCAACTTTTCCTACTGAAACTGAACTACTGCAGAGCCAAGACTGTGGGTTTGAGCTGCCTCAGGCTTAGGTCTCCCACTTCCTGGGCAAGTACTGTCACAAGTAGCTGATTTTACTAAATTGGGCACCCCCTTCACCAGCTGTGTTTTTTAATGAGAATGACTAACTTTTTCTGGTTTGTGCTTAAGTCTTGTCAGGCACTCAGAGCATGTCTGATTTACAGTGAAAGTGAAAAATATGTTTCCATTTTAACATTTAACTGTTTATTCCACTTAAGTATTGTTTCCATTATTGTGGGCTAAGATTAGCCTAAAACTGAGATAGTCTAACTTACTCCTCAACCACTCCATAGCAAAAACATTAGATATTGAGTCATCCCGCCATAACCTCATCCATGGCTGTGCCTCCAGCTGTGTTTGGAATGCACAGAACAATTTAGAAAAAAATCCTCCAAACTTTGAGTGGTGTAGTCACAATAAAATCTGGTCAATAAGCTGTATATTGCTTTATTTTTGTTTGTAAAGCCATCTTTCTTTTTCTTTAGTTACTAGGTGCTTGGCAGAGATTTGTCACCTTCTCACTTGTAAAAAGGGGGTTTCCTGTAAAGAAGCGAAGAAAAAACTGGTCTCCCCACTGTTGCAGGGTAACTTAACATATGCACAAACATAGGTTGTCTATTTTAGCTTTGAACAATATGTTACCTATTGAAAGTAATCCTGTAAATGTTCACTGATTGCTCTTGTAGGGGAGGTCAGAATCATGTCCTTTGTAAAGATGTATATGTAGCTTGAGCTATTGAACATGCTTTTTGCTTTTCCCTGATTTATCTGAAAAGGTTATGGAGAGCAGCCTTGAGGAAAGGTTATTGAAAAGAGGATACTTACAGTGGCAGTTGTTTCCTTACTGCAGGGAAGAAATTTAGGGTTCTTTTAAAGTGGCACAGGCTCATGGTTAAACATTGCTTTGGAAATTGTTAGTGTAATTAACACTTGTCATCTTTGAGGAACAAGTGACCCCTTTGGTAAAACATGAAACAATTGGGATAGGGGTCTTGGCTGATACTGAGGCCAATTGTCCATTTTGATCATGGTACTTAAGAATCAATTGTCATATTTTGGAGTTTAACAGAAACAGTCCTTAAGGTATTTTTCAAGGAATGTACTGAAGCATTAAGGCTCTTAATTGAATCTCCAGAGTTGTGGTCATAAAATTGACTTGCATCAAATACATGGAATAAACGGTTAGGAAAAAAACTTGTGCAAACTGTTTGCTCTTTAAAATCTGTTCCAAATTCTAGAATGGGTGCATAATTCAAATAAATGAGCTGGCCACTAAATCCCTGCAGTGCTGGGCCACAGTTAAATGGTGTGGCTTACGTTCCTTTCTCGCATGCCTCAATGTCTACTACTTTTTTTTTTTTTTTTTTAATTTCCTCCTGAAAATACTTTCTATGATTTAATGATAGCACTGATTTGGTAATGTTCTGCTGTCTTCCAAAGAGGTGAACTTCCTGGACTGCTGCTTTTTTGTTTTGTTTAGCTGCCTTATCATCAACCAACCTGCTGGAAAGTGCCTGCTTTCAGATATGTGCATCATCTCTCTGGCAATTGAGAGGTCCAGAGAATTGTCCTTTGTGCCGCATATTTTGTAGGATTGCTTTAAAATGCTCAGTCAGCACTCTTTAACAGTAGGGTTGAAAAAGTTCTCAACTACCTGTTGGGACGTAAACGTGCTTTTTTTTAAAGGAAGGACCTTGAATGTTTATTAGTGTTGTGTGAGTTGCAAATCAAAATGAAAATCTTTTCAGTAGAGCCTGTTCTTGCAATTCACAGAAGTGGGTTCAGCTGGTGTGTGCTTTTTTTAAGCTGTTGAAATTTGTCTGTACTATCTCTGTAAGTTGAGGAGCTCAACTACTCCATTTCCAGTTACTAAGAAAATGAGTTGTACTGAAAAAGTCAAGCATGATTGACCTGCTAATAAGACTAGAGTTTGCTCTTATTGATTAATAGTGTCCTCTGATTTATATTTTATTTAATTCATGATTTAATTTTGGGTTACTGAGTCATGTTGTTGAGTATGAAACTGTTCTGCTTGGCTGGCTTTATTTAAGTACACGTGCAATAAAATTCCTGGGTTGTCAATAACTTGAGACTTTTAAAGTTTTTTATAGTTTTTCTGAAGGATTTTCAATGACACTTATTCATGGGACAGGAGACACAAACTTGAGTGCTTTTTTTTCTACTTCTTTCAAATCATGGCCTTGAGGTGAAACTGTATGCTGCTTTAGCAGTTCAGTTTCCATAATACATCTCCAGGAAGAAACTCTCCTTCATCTTTGTTACTTCCTTGTAAAATAAAGTTATCGTTATGGCATCCTCCTGCATTGTCTTTAAGAAGCTTTTGTGCTTGAGCTTTCCCATTGTACTTTAAGTGAAAGATGTGTAACATATTTAGAGTAATATTCAGCTTTTTCAATCTACGTTGAATTTTGCAGCCCAAATGCATGTAGGCTGAAATGGAAGCTGAAACTGATTGTTGAATAGTGAGTCTGCTCTTGGTGACGTTTCCTAATTTTACAGGCTTTCCCGTTCCCTCTACTTTTACAGTTTACTTGTTGTGTCTGTTCTGTGTAACTTAAGAGTGACCAGGATCTACTTTCTGTACTGGTTCTATAAAGCTGCTGCTAAGTAAAGACATGACCTGTGACTGGTGGTTTGCTGAAGCTGTTGGTTAGTGGCAGCTGCCAACAAATCCCGATGCAACGTTGTCCATCATTAGGGAATATAGTGAGAATGAACAGGAAGTATCATTGTATGAAACACAGGATCTGCCCGTGTGTTGGGTACTGTACGCAGTTTTGGTTGCTCACAAGGGGAGCTACAGAAAGGAAGGGGAAGCAGACTTCTTAAAAGTCTGAAATAGGTGGTGGGAGTTGGAAGTGACCAACACTTACAGAATCACGAAGGCAGTGGGTAAAGCAGTGGTGGAGCTGTTATTCACCAAACTGTGCAATATTAAAATTGTGGAGCGCTCATTGAGATTTGATTTAGAAAAGAAACTACGCAAGGAGAAGCAAACATACGCAGTTTGTTAATACACAAGATTATACAGGCAGATTATGCTAGCAGATTCAAGAAAACAAACTCACATGCATGAAATCCGTAACAGATGCACGTGGAATAGGCAGAGATGTACACTTTACCAGATGTAATGGAACTGCTGTGAATACTGGGGAGTCTGAGGAAAATGGATGTCAAGTAAGTGATTAAGGCTCATGTGCTGATGATTGTGTTGGAGGCAGAACATGCCCTTAGACTGACCTCTGGTCTTGGTAACATGCTTCTGTTTTGCTACTGAGTTTCTTCTATCCAGAAAGTGTTCAAGGAGGAAAACCTCATTTTATACGTTGTTTGTAGAATTTAAACCAGTTCATCAAGCTGTTCTCAAGTTACTATTTGACAAACAGAAGGCTACATGATAGGTGATAATGTTTTTAGTAACGTCTGCATTCTGGAGTAAATCAGAATTGCAATACGTCATTGTATACAAGCTTTAGAGTAATCTTTTAACAACTTTTTTTTCCTAGAATGTTTTTTTACTCATGTGTGAAGATTTGAAAATGTTGGTCCCAGCCATTGCTGTTATTAGTATTTAGAGACATCAGTTTTTTGTTGGCAAATTTCTCTATTAATTCCTATAATTATGCAATAAGAAGAACACTAGGAAACAATGCCCAATTTATAGTTTTACAATAAATATGAAGCATGTATCTGTTTGGATCATACCAAAATTCCAGTATTCAAAATTATTGTGGCTTAATTCTTAAGTAGACAAAAACCTTCAAAAAAAATGGAGAGAAATGGATATATTTTAAAGAATAAGACCATACTTCTAATATCATTAGTCTTAGAACATGTACTTTTCTGGGAGAGTTCACACATTCACACCAGGTACGTTCTCAAATCCACTAATAGCTCAACTTTTGCTGTTAATGGGAAGGATTGGAAGGAATACATCTCAATAGAAGCCATAAGGAATGAATGCAGATGTGTATGTTGTGCTACTAAATGTGTAATTAATTGGTTAAATGTGGGTTATAATCCATGAAAAATGAAAGAGCAAGTAAAATGTTGTATGTCAGGTAGTCATTGGGATGGACAGAGAGACACATCTATACAGATCTATCTACACACACATTATAATATTTTTTATTTTCTTTTCCTTCACAAAGTCCTGATCACCATTGTTTTATTTGGTTTGTATTTTTTTTTTTAATCAGGCTTATAAGATTCTTTTAAAAAACCTTGAAAAATTCAATAGCCAAAAGATCCCTAGTTAAAAGATAACTAGGTTAATTTAAGTATCGCTTAAATGCATGTGAAACACTTTCACTTGCTACAGATTACTTTATTTTTGCTCAAGTAAATTCACTGTGGTAGAAAAGCCATTCTCTGGCAACTTATTTTTCAGCAGCATTCAGTATAAATCTCTGGATTCTTTTCAGTTGAAGTTTGCCTCCAGAGGTTCTGGGTTTCCATGGTATCTAATCCCTGTTTGACAGACACACTTGGTATTTCTACACAGCTGTGGAATGGCAGCAATGGACTTCTGTTCAGCTTTCCTGCTTCTAGTTCAGATTTTACACATTTGACCTTCTGACATATTAACTGCTGTTGAAAACTTTCTGCAGAGATGTCTCATGAAAGGAAAAAAAAAAAAAACAACAAACCAACCCACTTCGCTTTCATGAAGGGATATTGTTAGATCTGGGTGTTGGATAGTTGATGCTTGCCAAGTGATGGGATGGTGAGGAAAAGAAAATGATGTGCATCTGTTCTGTGCAGTCAGGAATTCTAATTAGATTTGATCACTTAGTTTTGAATACATAAAAGTGAAAAGTAGCTGAAAATTTCATAGTACTTCAGTATTTATTAATCTGAAGGCTCACCAGTCTTTCAAGGATGCGGTTTCTCTGGAGTGCTGTGGCTGTGGCCAGGACTATATTTCAGCACAGCATGCATTTGGTAGTGAACTGCAAATAGTTGCCTTCCTGATAGCTGGTCTGCATGGGTTCATGGTAGATTGGTATGAAAACACACATTTGAAGAAAAAGGCATGTTGTAAACTACCTTATTTGTGGAGGATAAAAAACGGATACTAAGGAGAAAGCTAATAAGTTAAAGTACAATGTGGTTTGTTTGGCATATTTTCTCAAGAATTCTTGAATTCTAGAAAATTGTGAAATATTTTTCAAATAGCTGTTGTGGATATGGTTTTTTTCCAAATAAACAAGAAAATGAAAACATTTATTTTGCAGAAGGATTTATTTATCTCTTCTGCTCTTAAAGTTATTCTCTAAGTGTAATTACAGATTATTGGTTTTAGTTTCGATTTTTCAGTGGCTACTAGTGACCTAAATCCGAGCTGATTGATCTTAGCACTTGCCTTCAGCAAGTTTGCTGATGACACCAAGCTGTGTGGTGTGGTTGACATGCTGGAGGGAAGGGATGCCACCCAGAAGGACCTTGACAGGCTTGAGAGATGGGCGGGTGCAAACATGAATTTCAACAAGGCCCAGTGTATAAGGTCCTGTGCCTGGGCTGGGGCAATCCCAAGCACAAACACAGACTGAGGATGAACAGATCCAGCACAGCCCTGCCGAGAAGGGCTTGGGGGTGCTGGTGGGTGAGAGGCTGGACATGACCCAGCCATGTGCACTCACAGCCCAGAAAGCCAAACGTGTCCTGGGCTGCATCCAAAGCAGCGTGGGCAGCAGGGCCAGGGAGGGGATTCTGCCTCCCTGCTCTGCTCTGGTGAGACCCCACCTGGAACACTGCATCCAGCTCTGGGGTCCCCAGCACAAGAAGGACATGGAGCTGTTGGAGAGAGTCCAGGGAAGGGCCACCAAGTTGATCAGAGGGATGGAGCACCTCTCCTATGAGGAAAGGCTGGGAGAGTTTGGGTTGTTCAGCCTGGAGAAGAGAAGGCTCTGGGGGTACCTTATGGCAGCCTTCCAGTGCCTAAAGGGGCTGTGCAAGAAAGCCAGAGAGGGTCTTCTTACAAGGACATGCAGCGACAGGACGAGGTAGAATGGCTTCAAACTGGAGGAGGGAAGGTTTAGGTTAGGTGTTTGGAAGAAATTGTTTCCTGTGAAGATGGAGAGACACTGGAACAGGTTGCCCAGCAAAGCTTTGGGCACGCCATCCGTGGAAGTGTTCAAGGGCAGGCTGGATGGGGCTCTGAGCAATCTGGTCTATTGGAAGGTGTCCCTGTCCATGGTAGGGGGATTGGAACTCTGTTATCTTTAAGCTCCCTTCCAACCCAGACCATTCTGTGATTCTATGAGTGGTGATTGTGGTTTAACGATATAGATTTTATGTGTTTTTCTAAAAATAAAAAAATGATAGTATGAGCTGTTGATACTATTTGGTGGCATTCAGAAACAAGAAACAACACGAAGTATTTTTCTAACAGGTTCAGAATCAAATTTTATTTCAAGATTTTTTTTTTTGTCTTGAAAATCCCAAGATTAAGATTTTGCTATTTACAGACAAATAAATCTTATTTTTAGACTAGCAAAGCTGAAATATGCGGTATGTGGTTACAAAACAAGCGTTAAATTTGCAGCCTGTATTTGTTCAAGTGAATTTATTTTTATGTAGCAAGAGATCTCTGCTTTCATGCCTCATTTGTGGAGAGCAGTTTAGTGCAGACTTACAAATCTGTAAGTAGACAAGTGTAAAAGGACTTGAATTTTTTGGCAAAATGAGAGCATCAAGTGAAACAGATGTGAGAAGCTCCCTGTAACCTTAATGAAGATGACAGCTTTTTTTCTAACCCGTCGTTATATTTACTATATTTACCCACCTATCATATTTACAATGTTATGATTTCTGTGGAATAAATAGATGTGTACCAGTATGGAAGATGTAATGAATCTAATGCAGAATTGTCAGAGCTCTTTTTATGTGCTGCACTGGCAATCTTGAGTCTGTCGTGCCTTTCCCTCCAACGCTAGAAGCTACAATAAATGGATATTTTTGGTTGACCTCTTGTCATAATCCGAAAAATTGATAATAGAGGGCCAAAGTAACTTCTACCAAGTGAAGAAGATAAATCTCACTTGCCGAGAGTTTGGCTTTTTGTGAAGGAAGTGTATCAATGGGCTGTTTTGCATACAAAGGTTGAACTTGGATGATCTACTTGATTGTCTGTACAGTTTTACTTAAAGCAAAGTATTAGGTCCAGCATAATGGAATTTCTGTGTATTGTAATATTATTAGTTTTAATACAGTTTGGAAGAACCCATGAGGGTTCACACACCCATGACCTGTCAGTGTGAGGTCAAAACTGGAGGAGTCAAAGCTTCTTCAAAAATGTAATTTCATTTGAAAGGTAGAAAGAAGGATATGTTAAAAGTGCTTTGTAATTTATGATTGCTAATGAGAATTTTGTGTAGCTCTGTGGTGCCCCAGACAGAATCATCACTGTTAAAATTTACCTAAAAGTCACATTTTGACAAGATGAGCTGGTAATAAAGGTATTAAAAGAAACAGGAGAAGAAAGCTGCCTAGTTGTTTGGGGTTTTGTTTTTAAGTTATATGGCAGTATCCCCTGCATAATTTTGTGCTACACCAAAGAAATCATGTACACAGCGTGAAAAAAGCATATGTTTATAAAAAAAGGATTTTTAAAGTATGTGCAATATGGTGTTGAAGTTGTGTTGTAATAATTTTATAATGCTCTGGTTTCCATAAATCATATTTTGTGAAAGGAGTAAAGAGCAGCTTTTGAAATATAAAATCAGGTAACAAAAAATGAGTGGTGTTTTTACACTATGACTAGAAATTAGTGTGTGCTACTTCAGTGCACTTTACCAGAGAGCATCATTCTAATCTTGTGTATGTATGGTACAGGTGATATAAGGGATGTTATTATCCTTTTCTCCTGATTTTTTTTTAAGTGGCATAATTGCATAACTTGCCTACATTGCCACTCTTGTACAATCAGTCAGTTCATCAGAAATGACGCAAACTGTTTAGCCAGGAAAGCAAACATCTGTAGGTCAGATAAAGTTACTATCTGCAGATAGATGAAAAGTGTTATGTAGAGAATGAGATCTTCCACTTTTAGTTTTTATTTTGATAAGCCTAAACATTTAAAGTATCTGCATCAGTCCCCTCAGTAAAAGCTTCTGTTCTAAGCACTTTTTCATGGGTCATGTTTCTTTGTAAGCTGTCAGCTGATTTCAGATGTTGCATCTGATTACTTTGGAAATAATTACACAAAATAACAGACTTAAGGAAATCAATTGTAGAAGGAATAATTTTGTACATTGTGTGAGAATAATTTCTTTTTTTAAAGAAATTATTAATGTAAAAGTAGAAAATAAAGGTAGCTGTATTTTATACAGTATTTTGGTGCTGAAAGGTCTGGCATTGATTTTAACTTCATCAGAAATGAAATAGTGAATCACTGTTTTGTAGATCTTTTCTGGGAAAGAAACTGAAGATAGTGTTGGGTAAAAATCGTATGAAGGAAACAATTGTGTTTTCCTGTGCTGTTCACCCTTTAGTAGTTACCATGAGATTGAGTTGTTGTCAGCAGAACAGCCATTGCTCCTCAACTGATCTTTGAAATTTACATGTCCTAACATAGATGCATTTTGAGAATACGAGCCTGTCATGTACTGTAGTTTGAGGGCAGCAAAATCAGGGATTGAAATAGTGGCATTAACAGGTTAAGAATAATGTGTCTAATAGTAAATTATTCACTTATTTTTTTATAGTAAAGCTCCCTATAGTCAGCCAGATGCCCCAAGTACAGACTAAAACATCAAGGAAAAAATTTCAGTGTCACCAGCTTTCAAAATGTGAGGGAGGGAATAGGGGAAGGTACTAATTTACGGTTGTCTGTGGTTTAATAGGTCTTGGTAATTGTTTTGACCATAATCTTGACAAAAGCAGCTATATTGCTTACTACCAAATAATGGTTCGTTGAGGGCTTGGGAGGGGCTGAGATGATGAACTATGAGTTTTCCTTAGTCCTTTAATTAAAAAGTAGGCAAAATATTCTTAGTATTGGAAAAAGAAAATCTTGGATATTGTTTATATACTTTCAATGTTAAATGCTGCTTCAGGTGACATTTAAGTACATAGCATAAGTAATGCCTTGAAACAGACATTTTCTGTTCCTTTCTGGGCGTTTTTAGCTTGGTTTCTATGGCAATGAAGTCTATGCAGAGTGTCAGGCCTCTTCTTCCCGTGTCTCCAAAAATAACTTCTAAATTTACCGCCAGTAGAAGCCAAAATTAAACGTGGAGGGGGAGGCTCAAAGGTAGTCAGATTCCTACTGGTTTCAGGGAGGCTGGTGATTTCAGAGAGGAGAGTGCTCTGTGAAGACAAGGCAGAGTTGCTACAAGACCAAATGATATAACTACTGCTGTCTACCCTGCTGGTGTGGGCAAAAATTCCAGTTTACTGGGGCAAATTCTGCTGCAGTTGTGGGGTTTTGTTTTGTTTTTTTTTTTTAACCCAGCAAAGTCATCCTCTGAAAAGGAGCTGAAGTTACTGCCTCGAGGAGAGAGTAGAATACAGGACACTTGAACAAGAACTAACAAAAGCTGGTTTGTGTTTGTGGAAGAACTTGTGTTTATTATTCTAGCTGTAAACACTCAAGCTACTTAATCCGATTCTTGTGATTTTTTT
>VZTI01001042.1:546054-731342 GCA_013397865.1 Struthidea cinerea | reverse complement strand
TTTTTTTTTTAATGGTTCAGGATTTTTCTTTAAGTTGCTGCATTGGGATAACCTTGATGTTTTTCAGATTTTTTGAGAGGCCTTTATAATAGAAGAGAGGATAAATAGAAATACTTGGTTCCTGAATATAAGTCTTACAAAATAAAGACACTTTGAGTGAACTAAAGGGTATAACAGATCTCTGTTGTATGGAGCCCTTCAGATGGAATTTTTCTACTTCCTAATTGCAGTTGCTATAACCATTGAATGACCTGTTAACTTTGTCTTTGAAGGCAAGAGTTCTCATGTACATGTTCTTGTCTGATCTTCATGTTAACTCCATCATCTACTAATTACTTCACTGTTGGTATATTACAGATAATTTACAGTAAAACAGCTTTCAAGAAAGCATGTAGGAGACGTAAAATTAAATTTCTGGGGAATGGCAACATTTCTTGTTTTGTTTTTTTTTAGGAGTAATCTCTGTATCTTCAGAATAGTGATAGCACTTACTGTGGCATGGTAGGGGAGAAAAAGTTGCAGTGATAGAAGAGGAGGAGGACAGGAGAGGAAGAATGAAAGTAACAGAGATCCATTTAAGTTGGCTTTACTTTTTCCCCTGCCCAAAGACCATGTTGTTGTGGTGGGGTAGTCAGAACTACACACACATCCAAGATGAGCTATTAGTGTAAGAACTATGCCAGTAGTGTATTTTTTGTATCTTAGCTAATCAAATGACAGTTTTATTGAAAAATGGGCTTATTTTGGCTATGTCCATTGCAATACTGGATTTTTCTTGTGAATGATTGTACTTAATTTAGAACCATTTGTAGATCTCAGCTTGCTTTTCTGATCTGTTCGACCTTTTTAGAGTTGAGTGGTTTGTATTCTCACTTGTTTTCTGTATCCCAGCATATATCAGGTTATTTTGAAGTGTTTTTGTTTTCTTTGGCTTTAACTACTCTAAATGGCTAAAAATATTTCTCATATTACTGCTACTTCTGGATCACTGATTAGGCATTAAATGACCTGATTCCTCAGGACCCAGAAACCCTCAAAACCACCTATCATTTGTATTGAAGGTGACCTCTGAGCATCAGGAAACATTTTTTTTTTCTTTTTTTTTTCCTTATTTTTAGTAATGTGAAGGTGACTGAAACACATTTTCTGCACAGCCTGTGTAGTCTCTATCCTTGAAGGTATTCAAAAGGTGTTTGGAAGTCGTCTCATACATCCAGCTGTAGGTGTCACTCCTTGAGCAGAGAGGTTGAACTAGATGGGCTCAGAGGTCCCTTTCAACCTCAGCCGTTCTGTGAACTTTGATATAATCTGCATATTAAAACAATTTGGTCTGAGTGTTACACTGTTTAATAAGAAATTTAGCATTCTTTCTTCTCAGAATGCACTTTTTCCAGTAACCTGATTGTACTTTGCCTAAAAGGAAATAATTGTAGTTCTTTTCTTAATATTTGTTACTGAAGTAATATTTTTCTGTAGGGTGTTTGTAACAAGTACCAGTTTGAAATGATAGAATTCTTCTTTTAGATATGTAACTTAATCTTATTTTTTGATCTGGGTTTTACATGTGGTGCTTCAGTTGTTGCCTTCTAGGCATATTATCTTGTAGTTCACGCTACTGGAACTAGCACTTTTTTAATTCCCGTACTCTTTCTTTTTAAAAGCTTTATACATTCTAGGCACTATCAAGTTAGCTAAAAGAGTGAAAAATATCTTCTGTAAGAAAAAATATTAGTTGCTGGATCCGACAATTTTAATCAACATTCTTCCTTATCCAAATTCTTATGTCTGTATATGCTTTACGGGACATGTCTTTTTAAAACTGCATCTTAATCAAGAAAAAAAAAAAACAAAAACAACCAGCAACTTGAAATTTTGTTGGGAAAGGTTTGTTTCCAGAGTGCAAAGAAAAGCAGCATATTTTGAGAAGTCTTAGAATTTGCATGGAGAAGCTCTTTGACAAGTTGCAAGGGAATGAAAGTCCCAGTTACAGAAGTAGAAATGTGTCTTAATTCTTTTTCTTCTAGATAAATACAATAAACAATAGTATTTCTCACCTGACGGGTTTTAAAATAGGTTAATGCATTTTATGACTGTATATGAGAACAAAAATATAATGGTATTAAAATATTCATATAGTAGTAGTTTGCCATATACTAAACATGGAAAACTCCAGATTTTTAAGACCCCCTGAACATCACTGAGAAGAAAACCATTCTCTGGAAAAAAAAAAAAGGCAAGGCAGTTAAGTTAATCTTTAGTTGATTGCTTAAAAGAATTTAGCTGGACTACTTGAAGTGGTCACTGTGCTGTTTTGTAAATAATTTGTTTTGTTGATGAGAGTAATCTTGTCTCTCTTTGAACATGTCTCTGCAAGTATTAGGTTGTCATGGGAAGCATTCCCTGAATGCCTCTGAAATGTGTGTGTTTCTCTCCTAAGCTTCACAATGAGGATGACTCCCCAGAGCCTTCAGCAGCTGAGCAGCCTTCGACGTCCGCAGAGACTCCGCAGCCTCCGCAGACAGCAGCCTTACCTGAGGCAGATACTTCCCCTCCACCTTACTGTAGCATAGCTGTGGAAGCAGCTGCAACCTCAGGTATTTTTCTTGCACAGCAGGTTGTGAGGGACGAGTGTATATGAATCAGCCCTTGGTTCAAAGTGGTCTGATGCTGCCGTGAATTTTTTTTTTTCCGTGCACACAATTACAGTAAAAAGCTGTCCTTTGATGTGCAGCCCTTTGGTTTGTTCAGAAGCAGCACACTTGTAAATTACACTGATTGTTCCAAATTGCTAGACTAAATGGATATTCATTAATTAGTTTAATAGGTTTTATTTAAGTCTGCTTGTAGTTCATTTCCACATTTAATCTACATCTTTGAGTAGTGCTCCATTATTAGACCTCATTAGCAATTTTCATTGCCTCTTTATAAAAAAACCTCTCAGACTTCTCATTGCCTCTTTATAAAAAAACCTCTCAGACTTCTTTAGTGTGTGACATGGTTTGATGAAAATACTGCCATGAAAAGGTTAATTGTGCTTTAAAGGCTCTTGATAAAACTTCTCATGAAAAATGAGTAATGGATCTCTTATCCATTTATTCACTGCTCCCTTTCTTAGGAGATTGTGACTTTTCTTGGGGGTATGGGAGACTTAACAGCAGGCAGCGTTGAAGTTCCTGTTTAAGTAAAGTTGCATGGATTTGTGTCTCCCATGTGCCAAATAAATATTTTAGGAGTAACTACCAACCTAATTTTTTTAATGTTGGTTAAAAGAGCAGTTTCCTGTCCCTGTTCTTTGAGACAGTGTTTGCAAGTATAATACATAGCTGTGTGGAATTATCCCTATATATAACGTCCTTGTGTTGGTGTGCTGACAAATCTGTGACCATGTGATCTGTGCTGACGAATCTTTACCATGTAAGCAGCCTTGTAATGAACTACTGCTCGCTGTAGGAGGAAGCTCAAGGCACATTTTAAGTACTTTTAGTTAAATGTTGTTAATAATTCTATTCTATTCTATGTAGTGATGTTTTATTGTTACAACACAGAACAATGAAGTCTGTGGTCCATTTTGATGGAAGGAACATTTTTAAAAGAATGTGTTGAGATTGAAATCTTGGAAAAACTGATTTTCAGAGAGCACCTGGAATTGGCAAGCAGGCCACGCTAATAAGAATACAGCATGGCTATTACCAGCCTGAAGTAACAAATTGATAATGATATTTAAAAGCTTTTTTTTTTTTTTCCCAAGATTTTTGTATGTCTTTTGTATGATTGGATAAAAAGCATTCAGTTGGAATGCCTGGGGATATAACTAAACAAATATGATTTTTTTTGTTCATGAGTTTGGTGACTCCTTGCCAGCATCTGTGTTAAGGTTTCTGCCTTGGGTAGCAGCTCAAAGTACCATCAAGCTGTTAAAAGTTTTTCTTTTAAAAATATTTTCACAAACTTAAAATGCAAATATCCTCAGTTTCAGTCTCTGTAAAAATATATACTTTAAAGGTAAATAATTATGTGCATGTGAAAGTTAATATTCTTGACATCTTTCTGGTTTGAAAATAAATGACTTCTTTATTTTGAACAGACACACACAATGAGTTTTATCCTGTACCACCTCCATACAGTGTAGCTACCTCTCTTCCTACGTACGATGAAGCAGAGAAGGCCAAAGCTGCAGCCATGGCAGCTGCTGCAGCTGAAGTTGCCCAGCGAGTAAGTGATACAGTTCTGCTGTATTTCAGTTTTGTGGAATGTGTTAGGCTAATTATGCATAACAATTGGGCCCATATTATGTCCCATTACTGTAATAATGGTGGGTGGATGATATAAGTATGTTGGATGTTTAGGTTTATACAGATAGTGTAAGTTAGTTGTAAAATACTACGAAAAGCACATCATATTCAGTGTTTTCAGAGACGTAGCTGTCTAAACAGCTTTAAAAGCCAAATGTTGCCCTGTTTTAATAGTTTATCTAGTATTTTGTCAACTTTTAATATTCCCTACTAATGTTACTTTGTAGAGTTATTGCTGTTGTCTAGTGTTTTGGATGGTAGAAACAAAAGAATTACCAAAGACCTTTAGAGAGGAAGGGAGAATTCCAACAAGGAATGGAAGAGTCATGACCCCAAATCATGTAGATAGTTTTTAGAAGGAAAGGTTCCTGTTGTTTGATCTATGGAAACTTAAATACTGATGTTCAAAGAAATTTTGCAAGTACTTTAAACAAAAAAGCCCCTACACAAGTTGTGGTAAACAGTAAATAGGCATATGTTCAGTGTCTCTAGTTTTGTAAGAATTAACCTTAAGAAGAATAGAGTCTTCAAAATAGAAGATTGATATCTGCAGTTAGTGATAAATGTTAGTTTTGTGAGCAAGTTTCTTGTTTTCTCTCAAGTTTTGGAATGTGGAAGTTCTGCTTGGTAGTATTGACCATATATTATTGACCATAATATACTACACCCAAAAAAGGCTTCCAGTTCTTTCACTAAAAATCCCCTCCTTGAGATCAAATGTGATTACATTTGATATACATTTAAAACCTTACTGGCTGCAGTGGGCTTGTGGTTGGAAAAAAACCTTTAGTCACCCAGCAGGAGGCAAGTCCTTCCTTGACTGCTGCGCAGTGCTCGCAGTGCACAACACTCACTTTAAGGTATGCACAGCTAAAGTTAAAGTGGATTTGTGTAACATCACCAGTGACGGTGTCACACAAATCTGACTGAATTTAGTAGGAAACCATGGAGATTTGAATGGTTACTTACCAAATTTTAGCAGTGAGGGGATGAGCTCCATTGTAATATTTTATCTGCTCTAACGGGAGTATGGCTTCTCTGTAGTCTGTCCTTAGTGCTTGTCATTACAAACTTGGAGCATTAACAACCAAAACCCTAACTTTTAGAGTACCTGTGACGCTGAAGACGGGATGTGCAGCTCTCACTAGATTCTTGTTCTCACATCTAGAACCCTATGAAGCGCAAGCTTCAGGCATACAAGCAGTCTCCCTTGACAACTCAGTCTGAGGTTCAGCCAATTGCAAGAATAAACCTAGCAAAACAAACAAACAAAACCCCAAACCAAAACAACAAGTATTTTTTGTCTTGTCATTTTAAACTTTTATTTACTGTTTCTTACAAGTTCAGGTCACTGTGACAGAAACATCTTTTGCCCTTCCTCAAACAGTCTGCCTGGTTTTGGTCAAACCACAGATTGTTGAAAATGAGTTTCCTCAGTTGATACATACAGCTTCAAATTTTGTAAATGCATGGAGATGGTCTTGCATGAAAATGTTTAGGCTGCTTGTAGCTCTGAAGGGGATGGGACGTAAGATGTGCTGTTCCCAGAGAACATTTTCAAATGTTCTGTATCAGAGTAGAATTACAGAACGAAAAGTAGATACACCTTATGGCTGCTCTTCGCTGCTTTTGGTGAAAACATTGAACCTGAGAAATAGCAATTTCTGGTGTGCCCTGAAGCAGTTTTATTATTCTTAGCCTTCAGTTAGGGGGAAGCCACTAGATTCAGCTGTCTTCAGTGATGGGTGGAGGGAAGAAGGACAACAGCTGAGCCTCTGGACCTTACATGTTGTGGGAAGAGAAGTCTGGTTTTGATTGAGCAAGGAGGTAACTGGCTCTGGCAGAGATCAGAGAGGATGGGTCTAAGTCAAAACAAGAAAAGGCAAGGATGAATGGAGAGCAATGGTATGGACAGAGTAAAAAGACTTAAATGAGAAACAGAAGGGAAAAGGATAAACTGGGATTGGTGGAGAAAGGAACCCAAGTGGGGACAAAATACAGTACTGGGAAAGGAGCTGAAGCTGGCGTGTGAGAAAAGAAGAGCAGGGAGGGAAAAGGAATCTGGAGTTAAGAGGCAAGAGAGTTGGATACAGTGATGAAGTGAAAAATAAACTTTTTCACAGTCTGCTTTGCTAGAACATACCAGAGATCTTGACATTCACGAACTACATGCTGACACCACAAGAATTTCACTTACTTATGAAAAATCAGTAGGAACATGCTATCATTCCCCCAATGCAGAGATTGACTAAAGGGTTCTAGACTTATGGCAGTACTAAGTTAGTATCAGAAGTCTGCACAGTGTATCTGAAAGTCACATTCTTGCTGACTGCTGAAGAGCTCAAGTTTGGCAGTAATTCTGCTCAGTTTGCTTCTGTGGTTTTTTTTTCTTTTTTTTAAGCAAATGCATGCACACACACAAGCTGTATTAGAGAAACAGCATTAAGGTTGCAAAGTTGGGATTTGGGGAAAAAGTAAGAAATGCTGAAGCTGAGTTTTGGTTTTGTAGATGATATTAAAATTATGTGCCAGTGCAGTTTTAATTACTGCTGTTTTAATTATCTTACCACGTGATGCTGCCACAAAATCCCTACCTTATTTATTACCTCTGGACTTACACTGAGATAGACTAAGGCTGTGTAATAAAACTGTCCTAATGTGGCAGATGGCTGGAATAAGAAAGAGTCTTGTTACAGTTTCATTGGTGGTTTGCTGTCTTTGGGGGAAGGATTTAGCTCTGAATACCCATGGAAGAACAGATAAGTAACTTAATTATGTAAGAGTAGTGCAAAGTTTGAGTGTTTTCTCACTTTCATACGTGACAGCTACAGACATTACCTGACCTGCGTGTTACACACTTTGCAAAACAAAGACAAATGATATAACATGTAGACTTTTCAGTTTTTGTTTTCAGTCTTAGGAAATTAGTGCTCTTACAAATGTGAACTCTGCTGTGTTCTGTGCTTCTGGTTTCTTCCTCGTAAACTGAGGATATATTGCCTCTTTACTGCAATAATGTGAACAGTAGGAAAAAGTTAAGTGTTACTTTGAGTGACGTGTGAAGCTGATAATTTTCATGGTATACTCCAAAGTGTGCAGTGAAGGTTACAAATCTATTCATTAAGCAAAAGAGAGGAAAATGACATGAAAGGGCGGGACACTTAATAAGTAGCTTTTATATTTTTTTTTCCCCCAAATCATGTAGGGCACTTAAAAAAAAGATCCTTAATGTGATCATATTAAATACTTCATCATAGGCCCTGTATTAACTGATGAAATGAACAATCTACACTTAACATTTACTGAAAGTTTCAGTAATTTTATAATTCTTTGTGTAGCTTGTCTTACAGGAATAGAGTATAAACATGTATAAACATGTATTCCTTTCAAATGCTCCTAGATGTCTCATTTCATCAAAGAAATTCTACTAGCCCTGTGTCATCAGTAGTGATAGCATTAGTTATCCTGGCTTTTTCTTTTCAAATTCTCAAGGTCAGTGTTGAAAGGTCAATTTAAATGGACAAAAATACTGCTAACAGTTTAATGACTTGTTTGTATGTTGCAATGAATGGCTTTTACTTAATGCTTTTCAGTTGCATTTGTCTTATGTTTTTCTGTTTTTACATGCTTAGCACGCCCAGTTTAGGGAATCTAGGAGTCTGTTTGATGAAATATTCCTCAGTCGTCCAGAGGTATGGTATAGTTCTCTCTAGTTTAGACTTTGCTATGAATTTTCCTGCTGGCAAACAAATGCTTCTGGGGTTAATTGTGCCTTTTCCCCCCCACTATTAATTTCTCCATATTGGTTTGTATGCTGAAGGTATAATTTATGGGGTTTATTAAGTAATTTAACCCTTTCCTTTCCTCAGAAGTTTTTCTCTATAAACACTGCATTGGGAAGAGTTATATCAGTTTAGTGGTTCTTTATTTGATCAAAGGCGGTTGTCTCACTATATGCCATGCTAGATTTCAGTTTGAAAAAAGCTAAAAAAACATTGAGGAAAAAAAACAGTCCTCCTCTTACAGAATACTACAGAGAGCACTGTAGTTTATGGGGAGTTAATAGATTCAACTTCAATAGATGCTGTGTACCATTTGATGTTCTTTTGCTTAGAGAAATTACTCTGTGTGACATGCCATTTATGTTGATAATATAATTTGCTATTTAGATGTTTCTCTGGTCATAGGAACAATAAATTTTCTGTTCCTACAGATGTCAGCTTATTTAGAAAGCAAGAAATGCTGTCCATCTTCCTTAACTTTGCTAAATTGGTCAAAAATCAATGAGATACTGAAACAGTGCTAAATATCTTACAGATTTGTGTGTGTTGTGTTACATACTTCTCATTAAAAAGAAAAATATAAATAAAATATATAATCTCATTCATAAACATGTCACTGTCTAACAGAAGTATTTGGTGAAAATATGTTTAAGCATCAGCATAGAGGACAGTTGTTCTTCGTTGCCCATTTTCATTCCTCAGTGCGTGGTGGCAAACAATTTTATTTCGAAGAAAGGCTGGGGCAATTGACACCAATCGGGTCAAATGAGAGTACTGAAAGACAGCCAGTATTAGTGGGACTTGAGCAGTGGTCAATTAGGGTTTTCTGTCATTGGGACTGCTCATAAAACCTCATAACCCTAAATGATGTAGATATAGGCTGATGTAATTTCTTAGTATTCTAAGTATTTAATTTCTTAAACACTCTCGTAATTTTTGTACGCCAGTTTTTGGAGACAGTAAAGAGAACTCAGTTTCCCCTTCTTTTCTATGGAGTGTGATAAATTGCTACTTGTTCACACTTAATACAACCGTGCTTTTTTGAACATATTCCTGAGCTGTACTTATTGACCTGTTTCTCACATGTGTAAGCTTCAGAGAAGCTTCTGCTAAACTTGTTACTGTCGTTGAGCAAAATTTTCTTTTTTCTGAGGCAGCTTTTGCGTGAAGCATAATTCACTAATTGTTTTGGAAATGCCAGTATGAAGTACAGTAGTTAGCAGACAGTTTAAAAAAAGCCCAAAATGATTATGTATGGGGTTTTGTAGACCTTGTGAAATTAAAATCGAGAATACTTTTTTTTTTTTGTCCTGACTTGTAAAAGGAACTTGTGTGGCATGCATTGCAGAGATAAACACATTCAAATGCAGCTCTTTTTTAAATGCCTTTTCAGCCCTTCCTTCCCTCCCATTCCCTTCCTCTCCATCAGTCTTGTAACTGTAGCAAAGTTGAGCTAAATAAACTAATGCTTTCTTAGTCACTTAAGATGACCATTTAGAGACACCTGAAATTATGTGGAGTTGAATGATAGCCCCTTAAGATTGTTGTTCAACTGGCTTTTTGTGCTTCCCTTGGAATTGTCTGCGTGAATAGCAGTGTTTTTAAAGTAACTTATCTGATACAGTGTCTTGGTTAATTAATCTGAAATACAGAGCACAGCTGGAATTTCACGGCCATGTTACTAAGGGTGAAGCTGACTGCTCTGAGTTGGTACAGCAGTCATTCGAGCACATTTTTAACCTAATTGCCATACCCTGGTAAATCATTTTGCTCTGTTGACTAAGGGGAACATGTGACAGAGCTTTAGATCACTGTGCTTGTTCAATGCCCTTTCAGTCATAAACATTATTTCTGTAGTAAGTGCTTGTGGGTGAAACAGCCAAGTAAATTTCACTTGAATTGATCTCTCTTGATTTCATTTGTTTTTATAGGTAATTTCTTGTATCAATTCCAATACGTTACGGTAATAGGAGCAAAAATTAGGAAAAGAATGTTACATGTGCTTCTGTTTAGACCATATTACTGCTGCTACTGACAGCATTATTTAACTTGTGTCATCCTGCATTGTTTTGATGTTACTCATTTAAGTATAAAAATGATGTTTAATTGGTCTTAGTTTTCATCAGGCTCTTTAGGAAGTGCTGTCATTGTGAAAACTTTCATGTTTGCCAGGCTACAGCTGAAGCGATGTTTCACCTGTGTATAGAACTGCATATATAATATCTGCCAAGTTCTGTTGAAAATCGAATGCTGAGAAGCAAAGCAGCTCTCCCTGTCAGTATTTTAAGGTCCAGCATTTTCACACAATGGGAGAAATCTTTGGATGGTTTTGACTGACATTTGTTTGCTTTGTTTGACTTCAAGTGCTGTGCTTTTTGAGTTTAGAAGCCTTTTAGACACTTTTAATGTGCTCGCGCCCTCTAGTGACCCTGGAGGTGTTCTTTGCCTTGCTTATGTTTTGCTGTGGGTTATAAAATTTGGTAGTGCAATGCTGTTGCATCAGCACTTGATTTTAAGATACTAACCTTATTCTATAACTTATTTTATATTTAGGGAATTATTATAAGACCTTTCCAGCAGGAAAACTATAGACCATACTGTGTGATGACTTTTCAAAAAAATATTTAGTAGTTTAGCTACATGTCAAGATAGTTACAGTAAAAAAAAAACAATGTTGGTTTTGATTGTCAAAGTACTAATCTGAAATAATTCTAGCTTCATTTAAGATGAATAGACAGTATGTATATATCTTCTACAGAAAATTTTACAGAAAATTTGGGCTCTGTCAATATAAGCAACAAATAAGACTTGTTTTATAGTTACAAATTATTTTTTAAAAACTTCCTTTATGTGGACATGTTACGGAAATGTCAATTTTCTTCTAGCTTTAGAAACATGATTAATACTTTATCCTATAGGTAGTTCCTCTAAACGTTTCACTAAATTATCACTAACCTGTAAATCCAGGAAGAAGAGTATCCACCACGGGATGATTTCAGTGATGCAGATCAGCTTAGAGTTGGCAATGATGGCATCTTCATGTTGGCATTTTTCAGTAAGTTATCTTGTATCCCAGACCTACTGAGGTATATATTAATTGTACCTTTTTTTCTATGGAATATAAAAGAGCGCTGTGATAAATTGTGCATTAATGTCCTGTAATTAACAGATTTTTCTGCCTGTGCACAGATATAAACTCTTCCTGTTCCAGATACAGCAAATATTCTGCCTTTTTTTTGGTGGCATCTGTCGCAGATAAGGGGACAAAGCAAAATCATAGTAAATGCTTGAAGGTCTAGCACTGGAAATTCTTTCATCTTCTAGTTGGACCACTAGCTTGATGTAAAGGCCAGGTCACAGTAATCTGGCAATTGATTTTTTTATTAGAAAAAAATTAAAAGAGATGTGCTATATAAAAGCTGCTGATGTGAATTAAACAGCTGTGGATGGATTTTTGGAAGAAATCCAACCATACTCATGTTCAGGTTGAACTAACCACTGTCATATAAAAACAGGTCTTCAGGTAACCTCTAATTGTGACCAGCCTTCCTGTAGCTCTTCATCGTGTACTATGTGCACACTGTGCATGTCTTGTAACTTGTGTACTGCATTAAGCAAAGTTAGATTTAGCAACTAGAAGCTGTTTCTACAAGGAAGCTGTGTTGGTTTTACCGATTGCTTATTTTTTTTCTAATTTCTGAGGATTTTTTCCCTTTCTGAAATAAATGTGTTTGGCACCCTGGATGGAAGCTTGGTGTTGGGGATATATCTGTTCTGCTGAGAATTTATCAGGATTAAAGCTGATTGATTATCCACTGAAATCTCCATTATGTCTTTCAACCTAGGTTTCATGGTAGTTCTTTCTTCTGTAATCTTTTTTGCAATCTCTTTAAAAAACAGATGCAGGTTACAATGCTTTCACAGAAGGTTTTTTTCATGTTGGTGTGTGATGTACTGGGACAATGTGGTGTTTGCGTCTTGGGGTAGAAATATGTGTCTGCCTCACATAGCAAATCTATAAAGACACAGGGTAGTGAGTTTTGTAGTCTGACCTCTTTCTGTATGGGAGCATGGAAAGAGCATATTCTTGGGGGCAGTGGGAGGTGTGACTTCATTTTTCTTTTTCTCTTTCTTTCCTCTCCCTTTTCTATGTGCTGTAACTTTTTGTATTTAACCTGTTTAGGTCCTTTATTGTGTGAGCTTGTTCTTGTTTTTAAATTCTGGTTCAGGCCTTCATTGGCACTGCACTTGGAGGTCAAGGGGGTTGTTGGCTTTTAATATGTCTAAAGTCCTTTAAGTCACAGTTGTTCAAAATTGCATTCCCAGAACCTTGTGTCCACCTTCAAGAATGCAAGTGTTTACCTGGATAAACTGGCAACTTCCTCTTCAAATATGTATTTAGCTGAATCTGACTGCACAGAGCAGTACTCTTACACATTGGACAAAAATACTCCGTAGATCATAATTTTTCTTGATTGTTCTGAGACTATTTTATTGCAAACTTTGCTTGCCTATGAAGGAAATGCATAAAATGAGTGCTTACACATTGTAAGGTATTTATGCAAGTGTGTGTTTAATTGGGATATGTTGGTTATTATGGATACTGGTTACATAGAGAAATTGATAAACTTTACTTGCTATTTGTGCTCATAGTATGAGGAGTTCACAAAAACAGTTATAGGTAGTAATAGACCTATAATGTTAGTTTTTAGTAGTTTTTCTTAGGAAATTGGAGAATTAAATGAAAAATGAGCGTAACATAATGAGAGTATATGGTATATAGTGGGTCATGTATTCACGTTTGTCCAATAGGGAGATTAAAGTCTCCAGAAAGCTGATGTATGTAGAATTAAGAGAGCTGTAATTAAAGTGAAATTTACAGTAAGTCTGTCTTTTGGGTTTTTTTCCAGGGTGAGATAACTTTAAACGCTGCAAGTAGAGGTGGCAGATCACAGAAATCCTCAAATAAATTCCCTCACATAGTTAAAATGTAGGAGAACTGTATCAGGAACTGTTCTCTGGTGAAAGGAGAGGGAACGCATGGTTTGTTCCAATTGTGCTCTCCCACCTCCTCCCCTGACTGTCAAGTACAGCGTTGGAAGATCTTGATGATGGAAGTGGGGGCAGATAGCTTTGTTTTAAGTGTAAGAGTAAGTTAGCATTCTTTAATTTCATTTTGTTCAAGTGAAGTGTAGTCAAATAAACTTTTTACTGAGCTTACCTGCGTATTGCAATCACTTAAGTGATATGTAGCCACCATCTAGTGGTAGCTGCCCACGTTGCATAAAATTGCTGTCTCGAGGCCATCTAGTGGCCAGATCTGTTTCTTGTTTGTTGAGGAGTTTTGGTTGTTATAGGAATCTGGTGCATGCCAGTTACAGGCCTGTTTCCCATCTAAGCTATAAAGTATGTTCTGTTTAGCAGAATTAAAAGAATGAGACAATACACACTAAAGAAGAGAAGTCCTTCGCATGAAGAGGTGGGGTTTTTTGCTTGATGCAGAAACTTGGTGAGAAAATTTGGAAAACAACCTATTTTATTTCTAACGGGAAAATCGTGTTTCAAGAAATTGGTGTTGCTCTTGAAGTCTGTGATTATGTTGGTGATCTGTCTAATGGTCAGGGCTGATGTCTGTCAGTTTCTCATTTTGAGGGAAATTAATATTTATGTGAATATATTAATTTTGCTATGAATACAAAATGGAAACAAAATTGCAATCAGACCACTTCATGTGTTTTTTATTATGTATTTTTAAGTCAGCTGTGCCTTATGCAGCATAGTAGAAATTTTTCAGAATGCCAGAGGAAGTTATTAGTAGGTGAGTTTCTCAGTATTTTTTTGTATGCGCAAAAAAAGGGAGGAATTTCTGAACTGTTTCTTTCCATTTTGAACACAGCTGTAATTGTCATAGAGCAAGTAACTGTCATGACCAAAGGGTTTGGTTTTCATGCTTAATCTGCATGTAGTGGAAGTCTTTGGACTTATGATAAACTCATCCTGGTATGTTATCTGAAAAGGTCCTTTTGGACATTAATAAAAAGCTTATATGGTTTTCCTTTATATTTAAGGAATGCTTTAGAACCAACTTTTTTTCCTGTGGGCCCCAAGAGGAATTGTGGAGCTTGTCTGGATTCTTTGAAACCATGTAAGGGAGTTTTGGATTGTCCTTACAACATAGAAAAATGAATTTGAGCTTCACAGATGGGTTAAGAAGGAGGAAAAAAATGGAGAAAAGTGTTCAATAGTACAACCGAAGCTTAAATTCTCATACAGAAATCTGACCTGTTCTTTTTGAACATCTGGCCTGTTTAAGCACTCTATAGAACTCACTGCAATAAAATCTTGTTTTACGGGGAAATGTAAATGTACATGTTGTCCTAGACACTGTATTTGAACAGAAAATAACCATACCAAAGTTTTGTAAATTAATGTTCATACAGTTTTCAAACTGTTAGGTGCTTCAAACAGTCAATAAACTGCACACAAGCTGAGATACCTACATTGGGGGTTTCAGTTGGGCCCAAGTTGGAAGGCAGAGTTGTAGCACAAGCTCAGGGTGAGCACAGCCTCCTGGTGTATGCTGCCTGAGGAGGGGTAAGCATGGTTGAATTTCCCATGGAGGATTCCTCTGTGTTACTTTAGAAAACGTGACTTCTGTATGCCTGCATCAGAAATGTTATGCAGGTTTTCCTTAGTCATGCAAGAGAAGCTGAGGGGAAGTCACTTCATTAAAATTTTAAATGTTGGAAGGAGATAGAGAAACTGTTTTGAGTGCTTATTTCTCTCTGGTTTTTAGGGGAGGCAGACTGATCTTCATACACAATCACCTAACTTCTTTCTTACTGTAGAAACCATTTGACTTACATAGTTTTTCTGTATGCGTTAGATATAATACAAAACAATTGGAATGAGGAAGCTTCTAGTTGGGTAGTAAGAAAAACATAGCAACAAGGGACATGAAGAAGTAGGAATAAATTGCCAAGGAATGTTTCTGAACATTAACCACTGAGAAAAAAAAATGTCTGTTTTCTGTGGAAACTGATAGCCAATACTTTCAGTGATCATCATCAGTATGTAGTTGAACCGTCAGGATGGAGCAAAGATGTGTCCCAGTTAATGAATGGAACAAATTGTGTGCAGGAATGGGAAGAACAATTCCTAGTGCCACATGAAGATCTGGAGAGGATTATTTATTGCAGTATGCTTAGTAAGTCTAGGTCAGGTATAAAGCCTTAAGCTCTTTGGTGTTTGCTGTATATTAAAATAATAAATGAGCAAACAAATTGTGGAATAAAGACTATAACAGCATACTTGCTTTTTGTATATGTAGTTGCCATTATAATCTTATTACAGGCTTGAGACATGGCTAAAATTTGGAACATAAGGCTTCAGTTTTGCTGGTTTCTTTTCATGACACTGAATATAAACTTTAAACAAGTGATTAATGTGTGTAGCTGTGGAAAGCTAAGTAAAAAAGATCAGCAGGTGAAGTGCTAGAGCAACTGGGGAAAAATCACAATGTGTGATAGTGTGCTTGTCATTATCATTTCATGTGATGTATTTCAATATGTACAACTCAAAAGTCTTGTACTTTGTATTTTGGCTGGGATTGTCTTACTGAAAACCTTAAGGAGCAATACAGCATAAATGTAGGTGCTGTGTTGGATCAAGAACACTCTTTATTAAAAAAGACCTTTAGTCCAACCCTCCTCCTCCCAAAAAGTAATTTCTTATGTGTTTCATTATGAGTTTTGTTGTCATGAGGGAATAATGCTAATGTTTATGGTTTTTTATGTGAATTACATTAATATAGACTTACTCTCTCCTCTTGTCATCACCTTAGGAGCTATAAAATTCAAAAATCATACTTTTATCAGTCCTACTTGTCTGAATGGTGCTAGAGTATAAAAAGTAGATACTGAAAATCATTATGCCAGTGCAGTCAGCGTGAGTTTCATCTAAATATCTGAAATTTATTAAAGCAAAGTTGACAGTAATTGAAAGTTGGGCTCAAGTAGGAATGTAATCACTTTTGGGATAGAAAACAATTCTTGTTGCCGTGGTTTGATTTGCAGTGGAGATGTACAGGATGCACACAAGAACCTGGCTGCATGAAGAGGATGGGCAAGCAGAAGTTAAGAGTGCTTTTTTAGTTAGAATCATTATGTGGTTGTAGTAGCTCATTAGATGCTTTCCCCTCCGTTTTAGGAATGGCTTTCCTTATGATAGCATGTCTTAATGTCAAGGCAGGTACACTGCCTGTGTGGGAATGTCATGGAAGCTAATGTGGTATGAAGGATGAGGTCATCTCTTGAACAGCTGAGCAGTGTCATTTACATTTCACAAAGTGAGTGGATGCAGAAAAATGGTGGAGGATAGCATTTGTTAGAGCAAGGAACTTGTACAATGAGTTAGTTGTCTCTAGTAGATAGAGAAGGAAGTTGGTTATTCTAGAGAAATTAGTACATAATTCCTTTTACTGGTCACTCCCCTCACCAATCTATTTTCTCCCTCAGTTTGATGAGGGAACTTGTGCTGTGGCTTCTCTATGGCCACAAAGGGATGAAAATTATGAACAACTTTCATTACAATAATAAGTTGAGACAGGAATTAACTGCAGTAACTTTTACCAGATGCAGTGTAAGCTGTAAAGCTCAGAACTTGCACGGCTGACAGAAGATGCCCATGGTGGAAAAAGATACACAGATAAGCAAATGAGGCTGATCTTGATGTAGAGAAAAGCAATTGGAAGGAATTGTAGTCTGCTCAGAAGCTGGAGATGCATTTCTGAAAGCAAATAAAGTATTTTAACCAGAATGAGACAAGGAGAACGATTTTCAGAGTATCAGTAGGACGTGGGATGTGAGAGAGAAGTAATGGGAAAGATGGAAAACATGTATAGATTATTGTTGCCCATCTTAAGTTTATTAAAATGATACAACACCAAGGCAGCGTTGGGAGTATCTCCTTAATACATTGCCTGAATTTTAGAGAGGTGGAGGTAACGTGTTCCTTATGCTGCTGAAGGCACAAAGTTTTGATTAGGTCCTGACTGTACAAGTTTTCTAGCAAATGGTTACAGATAAAAACTTGAATAATGAGATTTTTCTTCTGTATATAACTCAGTTTTATTGGAATGTGTGAACTTGCATAGTTTACAACTTTTTTAAGGTTTATGTCTTTTCTGCTGGCATTAACTGCTTATGTAACTTGATGGAACAGTAGACTTATTAAAGAGAAAAAAACCCTTACAGTGAACAAGACTGGAATATGTTGATGCCTTTACTTCAAGAGTTACCTTGATGTTAAATATCCATCAAATACCTATGCAGTCACTGTGGATTCTATTTTGAATATTCCTTTAGGTCAGATTGAAAGTAGGGTAAAATTGTCAATGTTCATCTTTAAATACAAAAACCAAATTTTTCCCCTCCTATATTTATGACTGGGAAATCTCTAATTTTTATAATACATCTACAAATGAGTTGAGATAATTTTTAAAAATATATCTCTATTAAAATGGTACATATTCTGAGAATTCCTCTAGTCCTCGTAGACCATTAGAAACATGTCAATCCTGTGTCCTTTCTAACAACGGTAACCTGTCTTTGGAACCATAATCAAAGTCACTCTTTGTAGCTTGAGTAGTGGGGAGAAGGAACATTGAACTCTTATGCTGAGACAGGATCAGAGAATGCATTGAATAAGGAGCTTTTGAAATCTGTTACTGTTAAAAGATGGTGGGTTTGGAGAGCTTGCTTAGAATAGGGAAATCAAAACAGTTTATCTAAGGCTTTCTCAAATGTAAAGGTGTTTTGGAAAGGTAGGTAGATGTTAGGGTCCCAGTGTTGTTGTGTAGGGTTTTTTTTTTAGGGTTTTGGTTTTTTCCTCTGCGTGTACCAATTTGGATCAGCATCTGTTCAAAGTTGTGTTTTGTGGTTTTTTTTGGTTTGTTTTGGTTTTGGTGGTGGTTTTTTTTGGTGTTTGTTTTGTTGTGTTTTTTTTTTTTTTGAGGGTCCTTTTAGATTAGTAATTTGTATAAAAGTAAGTATTCTTGTTGCCACCGTCTGTTACCCATGTGTCTGACCAAAGCAAGATGTTTTCTCATTTGTACTAAATGGCTTTGTTGATGTGAAGCCTTCCAAAACTTCTCTTGGAACTTCAGTTTCTTTACAGTTCATGGAATCTTGCTGTGGTTTTACAGACTAATTTTGCATTTGTGAGCATATCATTGCATCTTCATGTGGGTTATTGGAAGAATTGTAAGAAGGTTTTAAAGTATAAGAATAGTTGTTTTTTATAGATAATACTTCAAAATGCTTTAATTAAAGAAAACTATTGAGCAATTTTCTGTTCCTAGTTGTTCAAACTTTAACTGAAGAGACAGACTTACTTTTCCTGTGATGATTTAATGTCTGAATATTACGTAGCTAAGTTTGGGATTTTAAACATGAAGGATTTGTGAGCAGGGGTTTTGTTCCCCTCTGCCCCATTTCCATTCCTGTTTCCATCCTGTGATTCTTGTGTTTACTGTGGAGTTCCCTAATGTTTTCAATTTTCCACTGTCATGTCCTCTCCAGAATTCCTGAGTTGCCTTCTTCTATCAGCTCCTCCAGCTTTTCTGTTTGATGGTTTTCTTTTTAGATGTTCTCACTGATTCCCAAGCTGGGACATTCCCCTAATTGTGAATGCTCACACTCTGATGTAACGTATACAGCCTGAAGTCAATACAGATGATGCTGATTGCCAAGTACATCTGCAGATATGAAAATTTAAGTTGTTAAACTGGGGGTTGTGTAAAAGTGTTAATTGAAGCAGTAGTGGTAGTTATGCTCAATGTCCTTTTTGTTAATTGAATTCTTAAACTTCTGTGTAAAACTTCCAAGGCTTCTTATGTCTTATGAATATAGATCTAAAAGAGAAGACATGAATATAGATCTAAAGGAGACCCATGAAACATCATCTTCTCAACTTATCTTCCTTTCTACACTATGTTTACAGAGCAAGAGTGGATAGTTTTATTCTGTTCGATCCAAACTGGATAAAGTTGATACATGCACGTATGTGTGCATATAACTGTATTTTTGGTTATAAAAGTGTAGCAAGGGTTCTTCTTAATCCAAATCTTGTACGTTATATCCTTTTTGTGAATTTACCCTTCATGTCCAGTGTAATCTGGTTAGGTGTCTATTGCAGTGTAATACTTTCTTTTATGTTGGAATTTTCTCTTGTGTAAAGTAGAAGGTTCCAGCCTGTTTACCATTTGCTTTGTCATTAAGTAAGTATACCATGGGGAATGTCTGGGTTCAAAGTCAATCTCTGAAAGCCTGAATTACCGGAAGGGAATTAACTGACTGTGTAAGCATGTCCTTAGTAGTTTAGAAGTGAAATTACTGTTAGGTCTGTTTGCTTAGCTATACAGATTAACAGAAGCTACTGTTTCTTTTATTTTATAGTGGCATTTATTTTCAACTGGATTGGCTTTTGTTTATCCTTCTGTGTAACAAATACCATAGCTGGAAGGTATGGTGCAATCTGTGGATTTGGTCTCTCCCTGATCAAATGGATTCTCATTGTACGGGTATGTTTCTTGATTCACACTGTAGAGACTCTGTAGAACAAACCCATAACAATTTATTCAAGGATATAATAAGGGAATTAAAAATAAGTGTTTTTTCTTTTTTACCTGACATAGCATTTGATGTTCACATTTCCACTAAAATAAATGCAGAATGACTCATTCCTTGCACAGGTATTTAAAAGTCTACAGAAGAAGTGGAGCAAGTACGTAAAATATCACTGGTATTATAGTGTCCTGTAAAAAAAAGATTTATAAATGTCTTGGCCTGTTGGGAAGGAAATACAAGAAAGCATTTCTTCCTTGTATTTGATTCTTTTATTCCCTGTAAGATACATATGGGATCAAATCCAACTTGAATATGAAGTTAGTCACATTTTTGCCATCTTAAATGCTTGATTCTTGATGTTTTCATTGCAAAACGAGATACTTTTCCAAAAGGCATATTAGCCAAATGCAAGTTACTTAGCTAAGTGGATGCTAGATGAAATGTAATGCTGCTTTCTGAACTTGAATTCTATGTATCTGTGAGACACAACATTTAAAATCTCATCCCTTTTAATGAAGAGAAAGATCTTGGATAACTTAAATAACTTTTATGTTCTGCCATCAATGACTTTTTAAAATTTTTTTTTCCTGTTTGTGTGTGTGTTAGTAACTTGATTTGGTTTTAGCATGATGGTAAAAAAGTTGCAGAAAGATTGCATGGTCCTCCCTGGACATGTACTGCATCCTTCTTAGAGCTTTTTTTAATTTCCTTTTTGCTCATTCAGAGCAGGGGAATGCTGCTGGACCAGATGGGATTCTGGTGTATTTGCTGGAATTCAGGGGCTGAGATGGAATTTATCTTAATGGAAAGAGAAGGCATAAATTTTTCAACTATGCATTCATTGGGGATATTTTCAGCTTCCCTTAAGGCATGCTAAACAGAGGGCAGAACTTGCTCATTATGTCAGTTTTATTATTCCTCTCTGCTGGAAAATGTGTTGAAAACAAACATAAAAATTAATATATAATAAACTTCCTTGTAGAATTACTGTGTTCTAGACAGTAATTAAATTATTGTATTTAATATGCTACTAATTCAAAAATATTAGAGCTGGCCAATTCCATGACCTCAGGGGTGGGTTGTTTTCATAGTGAAAATCATCATGTTGCTCTGTTGTCTCCCTTCCTAGAGACAAGAGCAGAAAGCTTGTGAAGTGTGTGTTGAAAGCCGTTTTAATGGTGCCACACAAGCAGGCCCGTGTGCACCAAATTGTTCTGTTTCTTTCTTTCAAGCTCTTCCGACGGTCCGTGTCACCCCTTTCCACTCAGGTTCAGTAGTACAAAACGTTTTAGTGTCTAAACAGCCTGAATTCACCTATGCTTGATCTGTATCAGTTTTTAGTGGGGAGAAGGAAGAGCAGGGGGAACAAAAGCACAGTTTTACTGTTGGGGAAATTCTGCAGCCATGGCTGCTTCTGCCCAAGGAGGGTAGGAGAGGAGAGTAATGCACATGGGGAAGTATTTGATTACTGGTTTTAGTAAATCTTCGTTCCAATAAAATGAAATTGTAACTTTTGGAAAAGTGTATTGATGTGTGTATGTATGTGTGCGTGTATATATATATATACACGCACATATATGATGTTGAGTTGAAAATACTGACTACCAAGTGAGATGGGATCAATGTCAATGTGTTGTTAAAATCCTAGGAAATGAGTATTAATATAGGGATAATGTAAATACCAATTCTTTAGTTCAACTTCGCAATTCTGTTCTTGCTATTTTTTTCTTTGGTGATAGAAATGAAAAGAGTATATAAGATTAAACCCTTCAAGAATTCACATGATCTGGCTTTATTCTGGAAAAAATATGTGGATTAATTGAAGAAAAAAGCCAGCTATACCTAGAGTTCTTTAAATGTCTTGGATTTTTATCTGGTTGCATATGTGACCCAGTATCTTTTGTTTGGTTGATTTTGGTTGTTTTTGTTTTGTTGTTTTTTTTTGTTTTGTTGTTTTTGTGTTCTTTTGTTCATGCAGGGCTTTTTATTTCCCCCCCACCACTTCTTGGTTGATATACTGAAATGTCCTAGAAAGGGCAAATGGGAAGCACTGTCAGGATGCAGTAAACATAATGAATGATAGCAGGGTGGAAGTGAACGGAAAGTGTGCAGAGCTGCTAAGTAGGTTATTTTATTCCTTCTGGCAACTCTTCACACATGTCCCCATTTCTACTTTTTGTGTGGGTTTTGGAGACATTTGATTAGCCTTTTTATCAGTGAAGCATGAAGTCTGGAGTCTGGTAAAGGCACAGATACCTGTCTCCAGTATGATCACACCCTGCCCTCCAGCTGCCTCCCACATCACAGGGAGGACAAAACTGCCTGCCATGGTCGCTCGCAGGAACAGTTGAAATGGCACTTCAAGGTTCATTTAGTTGTGTTCAGCTCGCTGCTGGGAACTGAATGCTGGTTTGAAAATGAAAAGACTTTAATGAGTTGGGGGTCTTTGTGGGGCTGGTATTCGTGGCAGCGATTAACAGTAGGGGGTATACAGAAGGTCAAAAGCTCTTCTTTTGCAGGGTCAGCAGAACATCCCTGTCTGATAAGATTAAACTAATGTGGCTTTTCGTGTTAATATCTAAAGCAGCAGGCTGCTGTAATGTGTTTGGGATGGCAGGCATTGGGGGGAAGAAAGGAAAATCGACAAGTGGTGATTCATTATAATAAAAAACATTGGATTACTGGCAAGTAATACAAGTGCCTTTTTCATATATATATATTTATGTAGGTACATACACACATTTTTTAGATATTTTGAATTACTTTGCCACAAACCAACTGACACTAGAAGTGTTTTGTGTATTAAACTGCTGCACAAATACTAGTTTGGCATTTTAGTAGGATACATTATTTTTATTTTAATTTGCTTTTTCCTCCATGCTTTCTCTATTTGCATTAAATATGTCTTAGTCATCTATCTTACTGCAGCTAAGCCTCATGTATGAATTTCAGTTTTCAGATTATTTTACTGGATATTTCAATGGACAGTACTGGCTTTGGTGGATATTTCTCGTACTTGGTAAGTGGCAGTTGAATTCACTTCTGTTTTGATGTGGAAGTACTCAAAGATGAATCATGTCATTGTAAATAAGAGTTTTGTCACGTGTTTAGCTATGTGCTTTTCCTTAGCTGCTGATAGTTTTGTGCGTTGTTTTGCTTTCCATAGTATTCATGAGGTTATTGTTTACCATAGTAGTGTTATTGTGTGAACTGTGGACTATTCAAATACCCTTCAGCTCAAAAAATTTTGTTCTGCATAAGTGATTATGTGTAAAACTGAGACTTATAATTTTAAGAAATGTGACTGAATCCAGGAAGGGGGAGTCTGCTGTCTTGTGCACAGGTCACAAAATGTCCTTTTTGAGTCCTTTGAAATGCAAACTGCATCAGCAGTTGCTCAGTAGGATGAGAGAATGGCTTCATGCTTGCTGATCACAGTGGTCCCATGATGTCAGCTTTCTCTTAAGAGCTCTGCCTGCTCATGTTCAAAGTCTTATGCACATCAAATTCTGCTCTTCTGTTTGTTTATAACGAAGGTATACCAAACCCCAACCACTATACCTTTTTTCCAACTGTGGATTTTGTAATTTGAATATGGAATCTGGAATGATTTTCTTTTACAGAAGTGAATGCTGCTATGCATTTTAATTTCTGTTTCCAGCTCTGGAAGCACACTAAACTGTTGCTGGTTCAGTAGGTGGCACTCTTCCCTTTGAGTCAATTGATGCAAGTGGCTGACAGCAAATGTTAGAATGAAGTGTTGAGTAAATTAAGAAGAAACACCAACTCTGAGATCTTGACTGTTTGTGACTTGCTATTTATCTTGCAAGAAATGCCAAAAGTCTTAAACAACATTACCTAAAACTTTCTCTATCTGCCTTTTAGTTGTGTTCAAGGGCATTCATCAGACTTTCTAATGCTCACCTTGCTCTGCTGTGGTGCACTTGGTCGCTTGAAATACGTAGAAACTGCAAATGTTTAACACATCACAGCATTGGTCCCTTGAATGTTTTTGTTTTGTTTGAGGTTATTGTATTGAAGTAGGTGAAATGACTCTTTGCAGGCACAGACATTGAAGTGAAATGACTTTGCAGGCACAAATATCTCCAGATAAGTCTTTAATTAAAACCAAGCCCTGTGGTGCCTGAGGTTTTACACCTTTTTTTCACTAGGATGAAAATAGAGTGTTCTTCCCCTAGCACTCCCCCCGCCCCTGCACGTCTGTGGAAAAAGCTGTAGTTTCTCTTTTTACTAGTCTTTTGCACATGTTCAGGAAGTAGCTCGCTTTAATTTGGGAAAACCTTATTTTTGGTCTGATGTGTCTGAGGATTTTTTATTTTTTCTTTAAATCACAAAGTTTATAATATGCCTTAGAATAAAAGTCACTCCGAGGCATACAGCATGCATCAGACAGTCAGCATTCCCTTGTCTTTTGTATGCTTTGCATGAAATACGCCGACAATGTTTTTTAACTGATGAAGTGGCTATATGGGATTGCTAGAACACCACAGAAGGATTCAACCCAGAAAAGCTACTTATCAGGACACGGAGGAATATTATCATATCATAGGAACACTGCCAACCAGATCTGTGTTTTGTTGTTTTCAGTAACCTTCCCTTAGAGGACACAAAGTAGTATATCCAGCATTTCTCCAGAAATGAATGAGTTGGAGCCTTTCTTTTGCGTAGCCCTTTGACACCCTTGAGCCCACCTATTGCCATCTTCTCTCTTCTGTTGCTCACTGACCTGTTTCTGCTCACTCTCCTTTCAGCATCTGAAAAAATCTGCTTATGCGTCATGGAAAAGCAAAGTGGTCTAATTCCAAAGAGCTGTCATGTACAGTGAAAAAATTGGAGAGAGACAATTCTAAATTTTAAATTTAAATGCTAGCCAGTGTTTCTTATTGAGGAACACAATGGAAAGTGGGGTGGGTTTTTTTCTTCCCTTAACAGAGAAATGTAAAATATGGGTTGAGCTTGGACTGGTTTTATGTATAATGCAGAAAGTATGCTATCAAGCACCTAAAGAGCTGCCTACCCTCATTTTGCTGTTTCAGCTTCTTTTCAGTTGAAAGGGGGACTACCTCTGGTAGCCTCTGGGTAGCAGGTTTTGTAGTAGACTTATGGTCAAGATCTTACTGCTTTCTTCTCTGTGCAGAATTCACCTTAATCACAGAGATGTGTCCAGCTTAGTTGAAGTTCCACTGGTTAGCAGAGCATTCTCTGTTGTATTTTTTTTTTTTTTTTGCTTGGATGCATGCCCTAATGAAGCTTTGGTTTAAAAAAGCAAAAAGAAAGTTAAAAAAAAACACAAACAAAAGTCATTTAGAGAAGAAATGATCATTGAAAAAAATCAGGGGCTCATCCAGGACAGCAGGAAGAAAAAGTGCATCATGTAGGGAAGAAAGGAGTTAAATCCTTTGCTGAACTTGTAAAATCTCAATTTAGATTTTCATGTGAACCTTTGGAGTCTTAATTCACATGTGTATATTCACATAAGCATATATCTTCGAGGTACCATTATTGCTAATGTAACTTCTTTGTGACTATTGTGTACAGCTTTTTTCCTCTTAGCTGAAATATTCTTTCAAGTGCAGTGAGATGTAAATATTTTAACAGATTTTGAAATGTGGAGTTGACAAAAACTGTAGTATTGACATAAGTTGAGTCATTTTTTTTGGCAACTTTTTCTTCCTCCTCTTGGACAGGTGTTTTTTCATAGATGGTTAAATCTCAAGTCATAATCTACTATAATTCATTATTGGCTTCTCGCTAGAGCAATCCTTACTGTGTCTTTTTTTTCCCTCTTTTGACTTGCAGTACATTTATTGCATACATTGCTAAAGGTACACTTTGTGAACCAGGTAGTCTTCTAACACATTAATAATTTTGAGAATTCTACTTGAAAAGAATTTGCAAATCAGACTCTCTTCAGGATTTTTTTCTTCTTTATAAGTATTTTCACGCAGTCTTTTTAGCAGATGATACTTGAACTGAAAATCGCTAACATTTCAGAAAAGGCTTCCATAAAATTGAATCTTTGTATCACAAGATAAAAGCTGACTTGCTTGATGAATTTGTGAATGATAAATAAAGTCTTCAATTTACTTTTTAGGCTAATTTAAAAATTATGTTAGTAAGAATAATGTGGGATAATATGTCTATATGTTAATATACTGAATTTTTGTGCATTTTCTACACTTTCAGGACTCCTTCTGTTCTTTCGAGGCTTTGTTAATTATCTTAAAGTCAGAAATATGTCTGAAAGCATGGCAGCTGCTCACAGAACAAGATTTTTTTTCTTGTACTGAAGGTAAGCAATTTTTAGTGATGAGGTTATCTTTCCCAGGAAAATGGAGAAGAATGAAATATTAAAAATAAATAATCAAACTTCTGTCATGAAGTAGAAGTTGCATGGTTTTTGAACATCTGTCATGCATATTGTGTATATATTCTTCACGGGCTTGGAGATGTGTGAAGTCTCTTATTTGAAAGTAAATAATGCATCCTCATTGCCTCCAGTCTTCCCTGGAACTAATTTTCAGTAACAAAAATTGAGAGGAACATGTTGTTTTTCCCTAAGAAACAGTATCTGCTGCTGTCAGGATACTCTCCTTTGTGTTGGAAAACTGGCTTTAGTAGTCAACCTGTTGTCAGCAAGTTAGGAAGCACTAATCTGCCTGCATATTAAATCTGATTGACATGGGTCTGAACATGCAAACAATAGTTGAGTATTGTCTCTCTTTACATGACTGGATTAAGACAGTCATGTACAAGTATGATTATTGTGTATGCAACAATGTGCTTTATGTATCCTTCAGGTAGCTGACTAATCAATCTGGCACATATCCACTCTTTTTTTTAAATACTATTTATCCGTTAAGTGGATTTATTGGACTTCACTACGTAACTTAAACCAGGGGTCTTTATTTGTATTCAACTTTTTTTTTATTTAAATTGCATGACAAGATAAATTTAAGCCTAGAAATAAGTACTTGCAGCATTTTCATTTCTCTGCACTTTACTAAAAATGCTTAAAGACTGCATTTTGACATACCTGAGAAGCTATGTTTGCTGCAAAAAAATAAAAAGTTTTTTATAAATTTTCTCCAGGATTGGTCACAGGATCAAATAAAACAGTGATAAACATTTAAAAACAGCTAATGATGAATGTGTGCTATACAATATACGCTTGATTATGAAAAAAATCTGTTAACAGAACTGTGGCTTAATAGTTCTTTTAAATGTGCCATTTTTTCCAAATTATGCAGTGAGTTAATTAACTGAGGCCTATATTGCCTTGTAGTAACCAATCTAAATTGGCAGCTACGTGGCAGCATTGCCTTTTTGCGGTAGTTACTTATGGCTTCTTTTCTTAGTGTTGTGGTAATCTCTTCAGAATACCCAAATTTGTTGAGGTGAGACTGAAAATATCTGTTAGCTTTCAGTACAATACAGTTTAAAAGTACTGTTTTAAAAACAGTTGTTAGGAGTAAATTGTATTTGAGAACTGTAGTTTGAAGAGAACAGTGAGAGCGTAAGATAATGCAGTCTGGGATTCCTTGCTCTTCTGCAGTTCAAATTCTGCATTGGGACAAAACACTGTTTAACCCAGCATTTACTGAAGTTACTGAGTTGTCCTATCTAAGTTCAGTGGCTTTGAATTTTTTCTTTACCTGTAAGCACCACTGAGATGTACAGGCTGTGGGCTCATAAGGTCTGTGGAGTGTTTAGAGAGATGAACACATAAATGTTATTTTCTTGAAGCATCTTAAGTACTGAAACAAGAAGTTCAAATTAATTGCTGTCACATTAAAATGTCCTTGTTAAAATGACTCCTCTACACTGATTATTACTGTTAATAAATAACAAATAACACCCCTACAGTTAGAAAATATTCTCAGGTGTTCTTTTGAAATCATAACAAGATAACAGTAGATTTTTGGGTTTTTTCTCCCATCCTGATGGGGGGGGGTGGGGAGACTGCTGTTCTGCTTGCAGTTCAGGTTTGCTGGTCACTTAGCAACGCCGCTTCTGGTGAGTCACGGTGATGAACTGAAGTACAACTTTTTCTTTATCTCCAGACTGCATCGAACAGACATTCCTTTCCTATGCTGGTGTGAAACTTCCAGATGATCTGTAACCCTCCAAGTTAATAAGATAGAAGACTACTAAAACCAGAAGACAAATTAATGAAAATATGGCTCCAAAAATGAATGACAGGATGGTTATGCTCAAGTACCAGTTCTGGTCATTCTAGTAAATATTTATAATTGCTGCCTTTTGTTTTAGCACATTTGTATATGTGCTTGTTAAAAAGATAGTACTGAAGTAAGAACAAACTCTCTGTAAGTATAGATTAGGTACAGTCAGACTCAGTTAATCTGTGCTTGTTGTATCTGAAAGATTTGAGTGGTAACTTGTTTCACAGCTTGTATGTACCACTGACTTGGTGATTTGAACTTATGAGTACAATGAAATGCATTAAATGATTCAGATTAACCAGTTTAGACTGGTTTTTTTATATAATTTAGATTCATCTAATGATTGTATAGAACATTTTTAAGTTTACTAAACCCCAAAGTTGCTTGTCACAAACTTATATTCGCCAATATTTTATTGAATTCAAACCAATATACTGGTTTGTAAAACTGATACACTTTGAGTCCCCTGTAAATAACTCTGCATAAATGACTGTTTTAATTGCTTCTTAGGAAATATGTCAAAATATATTTTGTAACAGCATATTCTCTAAATTTTGTTTAATCTTAGAGCTATATACATATTTTTTGTTAATTGGCTATTAAAGGTTTAGTTAGTAGTAGATGTAATTTTGGAGGTTTGCATTCTTGAGGTCACTATAAATACAACATCCACTCTGAGGGCTTCTCAATAAAAATCATTCAACTACTTTATAATGCTTGTATAGAATAAATACTTTGCCATTTCATAAGAACAAACTAGTTTAAATGCAAGGTAATTTGGGAAGTAATCTATGAAGGAAAAAAATCTTAAAGCTCTGAAAGTAGAAAATGCGTGTTTTACCTCTCCCTTTATTCATTTAAGGTATACCATTACGTTCTTATAAATATCATCTCTTTAAGGTGTACTGTCTACTGTTCATGCATGTGTGGTTTCTTTTAAAGTTTGTGAAATTTATGCTTCTTCTTTAAATAGGAGAAGACATCTCTCAGTCCTTTGTACAACTGGAATCTCAGTTGCAAAAATACATTGGCTGTTGGTTGCACCTTTGAGGAAAAAAGTACAAATAGTTTCCTCCATTTTTCTTTTTAATTAGAATTCTGCCTTTTTATTACTAACATTAAAAACAGTGAGGTTTATGTTGTGTTAAGCTAGTGCTGTATTGAGTTTTGTATCTATAATGAATGTTTAAAATATACATATGTAAACATTTTCATTTTCCTAATCTTTCAGAGATAACTGATAGTGACTAAAACTTTAGGGGCATCTCTACTTCTCAGCATTTTAAGGAAAGAAGAAAGTTAAGTATTATGTTCAATATCCTATTGAGATTTCCTTCTAAACTTCTGTTTGTTTCTGTGTTCTTTTGCATTCATTGTCCGGATGAAAAAGAAACGAATAATAAAGCATTGCTTTGTTTTGCTAATTAAGACTTAATGCTTTTTGGGTTTTTTTTGTACTTCATGTTGAAAAATGCACACTGCACTATTTGTGTCGACATGGAATTACAGACAAATTACTTGGCAAAATAGGTACTAACTAATCCTCCTTGCTCTTTTTCATCTCATGTTTTATGGCAACAAACTGTGAGGACATTTATTTTAGGGAGTTAATGCAACCACGCAAAGCAGGCATTATTGCTTCATTTTCTCTGCTTACCAAAATCAATTAGTACTATTTTTGAACTATATCAATTTTCCCATATTAAGTAGCAACTTCTGGTAGAATTACTTCTGTTTGATCCATGCATTTTATAGAAAGCTTCATGCAGATACTTTGTGTCCTACCTTGGAAAAATTCTTATTTGGTCAGAAAGAATATGTAGGGTTAAAAATGTACACGTTATCTAATCCTCTATAGTTGATGCATCACTTTGGAAGCCTGAAATCTCATCAGCAGGAGGAAGGGAACTGGGACACTATTTTCAAAGACTCTGCAATCTATTCCAGATGTGTCAAATGCTGCATATTTTCCTTGCTATTTCCTGTGAGCTTGGTTTGGAGCAGCTGGCTCTGTGGTTTAGAGACACCTGGCCAGCTTTGCTTTGTGTCTTGGAGGGTGCAGGGGGAGAAGCTCCAGTATCACATTGAAGTTGACTGTAAACAGATTTTGTATGAATGCAAATAAGGCTGTGAAGCTTGGGGCAAAAACAGCTGAAGAGGGGAGGTGGGGAGGGAATATTTTGGTTTGTTTGAGCATACGGCATTATCATAATTTTTCTAGTTTTGTCATCTACTTCTCTATTGATGTAGACACCACAGGAAGATTGACATCTTGAATGTGATTCAGGTAGCCTGTGGGACTCTTAACACATTTCAGAAATGATCTGTCACTCATACTTTCAGTCCTCTTTCAAAGGTTGTCTCCAAGCTTCCGCTTTGCTGTCTCACCTAAAGGATGCACACAGTCCTCATCCTGCAACACCTTTTAACCTGATTTCAACACCCTACTCTTTCGGTGTCCACTTCCCTCCCTTTGGATGATGACAACAGGTGAGGAAAAGTGGCTTTGTTCGTGTGTTATCATAACATCAGAAACCTTTTAATCTCTCTTCCACTTTTTGAGAATGTTTTCCTATAATACTCTGCATTAGTCCCTCCTGTGTGGTTGCTTGCATTGTTCACTTGAGCAAAAAGCATTCATTTCATGAAATGACTATGGATAGCTTCCTGGACTTTTGGGGAGAAGGTGAATAACCTCTGGTATGGAAATAAGTATCTCTCAATAAGGCAAAAAAAAAAAAATCTAATCGTGCTTTAGCATGATTAACATGTGCACAGCTACCCAGAAACAGCAGAGTCCAGGGTATTGTTTCTCCAGTGTATGTTGTTCTTTTCCACCATCCACAGATCCTTATCTTTTTTCTTTATAATTCTGAGTATACTTTTACCATCTGTATGTTCTCTACTTAGCATATGCTTTCCACTTCCACATCCCTTCTTCTTTTTCTGTGCACTGGCTATGCTTCCTGCAAGGATGGGCAGAAGGCTGCTCTACTGCATGTTGGCTGCAGTTAATAAATAAAGCACCTAGCAATTCTAAGGGTATTTTTTTATTTCTTGCAGTGATGGTTTGTATCCCCATACATCCATGTTTTATTATTATTTCTGATAGGTAATTGTCTTTCCCCTTCAACCCTTTTCAAATGAAATAAAGTCAGCTTTCTTGGATTTTTACTGTGGTATGTTTTCTACTTGAGGTAAGTGGAATGCAGTGAGGCTTAAAAGTATTGCAAACAGCATCAGATCTCCAGCTCTTGCTCCTTTTTTAATGTGTAAACAAGAACAGCGCCTATTCAAAAAAAGTTAAAAATGTTTTGGTTCTTTCATGCTGAGGGATGGTCATAGTTACCCCCCTGTTTTTACTTCTGTTCTTGTAGTCTTCACTCCTAATCTTTCTTGTGGTCAAAGAAACACTGTGTTTGTGTGGGGATCTGCTTAGCGTAATATGAGAAATTCTTCATTGTTTCTTCATTATACACAGCTGCACAGATGCCCATCCTTCTTAATTTTCTAGGATGGTGTAGTCCTGTGACTTTCAATTGCCCAGTTACACATGGAACGTGGACTCCTGCTGCTATAAATTGTTTATGAGTTAAATAACTGTAAAGCATGCTTCACTTGGATGCATTCATTAACTGAGTCTGGTAGTTTAATATAATTGCAGTAGTGTTGCTGGTTAGTCTGCTTTTGTTCTGTCCATTTCCAGCTTTCTCCCGGAGTCTGAAGTCTTAGGTGTATCTTGTCCAGGCATTTGAGCACAGTCTGCTGGTTTTACTGCTGGAAGTGTTACTGGGATAAAGCCAGTGCTAATCATCATATAATTGGTAGCATGAGCAGCTGTGGGACCATTGCTGGCATCACGCAGCCCTACAGGAGAGCTGGATGGGTGCTTTTTATGAGGGGATGTGGGGATAATGGCTTCATACTGAAAGAGAGCAGATTTCAATTAGATATTAGGAAGAAATTCTTTACAGTGAGGGTAGTGAGGCACTGGAACAGGTTGCTCGGAGAAGCTGTGGATGCCCTGGAAGTGTTCAAGGCCAGGTTGGGTGGGACTTTAAGCAACCCAGTCTAGTAGAAGGTATCCCTGCCCGTGTCAAGGGGGTTGGAACTAGATGGTCTTTAAGGTACTTTCCAACCCAAACCATATATTATTCTATAATTATTCTTTGATTCTTTGACTTCTAATTAATTAATTTGACATGATTTCTTGCAATTTTCATAGAAAGTCTTTATAGGGTTTTTTATCTTACAGAATGACAAGCTGTTTTTGATGAATCAAATTTACCTCTACCTCTAGAAACAAGGTATTTCTGAAGACCGCACTATTGGTTCACTTCTCTGTATACAGAACAATGGAAATAATTTCTGCAGATTAAATCAATAGCCATTTCTAACTGAAATGTAAATCAGATCCCAATTTAAAAGCTGTTTCTTTGAGAAGAGTATGATGCTATGGGTAAGCAAAAAAGGAGTTTCTGGTGTAAATAGTTATTGTCAGTCAGTTGTAATGTTACTGTACTTTAGATTCTCAAGTGCTGCTATTTTCCCCCTGAGAAGTCAGTTTTTGGAGTTTGGTTTTTTGTTTTGTTTGCTGGTTTTTTGGTGGTTTTGGGTTTTTTTTTGTAGTAGACTCACATATGTTAAGTGCAAGAAGCACTGACAGCATAATCCTGTGGTTATAAAACTAAGTTTACACATTTGGGAGTTAAATGTTCCTGACTTCTGACTGAAAGCTGACATCACATGTTGGACTTGTCAGGTTATGTATGACTGGGCTCAGGTCTCCACCTAATTCCTCCTTCATAAGGATGGTGAGTGCTGCTACATATTGTGCTGTGGATATGTCATGGACTCAACTCTTTCAACACTGAAATTTACATGCATGAAGAAATCAGTATTGTCAACTTTGTATTTGGTCACAAATCTCATTATGCTGGTGCCTTCCTTACCCTTTTGCTTAGTGTGGTACATGCGCAAGTTTAGGGTTGAAAAAGGTGTGTTCCCTCCCTGCGTGCTTTTTAAAATCTCAGAGATGCATGTGATGCTTTCATTAACACTTGTTCCTGGTCTTGGCAGGTCCTCTCTACAACTACCTGGTGCAAAGAGTCAGTAAGATTTGTGACAGGCTGCTTAGGAATTACCATTTTAGTCATGAAACTTGCACTTTTTAAAGAGAAACTGCTGCCTACTAGAAATGTTAACTTTTCAGTAACAGCAACAGCTGTAGGGGGAACATAGACCAGAACAATAAAACTTCTTATTAATCGTGTCTAATGTAATATTTTTTTCAGTGAGTGAAAAATTTAGAGAACCATATTAAATTCTTTATGTTGCAGTGTGATTTAACTTCTAACTTTGATTTTCACATTTAATATGAATGGAGGATGAGCACATCTAAATGGTGAATGTTATAGTTCTCAGAGGGCTGAGTCAGTTTGTTTGTTCTTAGAGGGTCATTCATCTTTGAGGTGTGAATCTGAAAGTTTCAAGAGCAATGAGTTATCAAGAATTTAAGAATCAAATCGATCAAGGAGGTATACCCAAGAAATAAAACAAAGCAAAAACCATTGTGTGTTGTTCTCTCCACTCCCCCAAATAAGTAAGTCAGTCTGTCAGCTTTTTTACTTTTCACCATTGCTGGTTGTGAAAAAGTAACCTCAGTTCTGCAATATTTTGCCTTGCACATCATTGACATGAATAAGAACTCAGCAGTAGAAAGTGTCTTTCCAGTTATGCCCTTACAGTTGAATTTGTATTTGGAATCTTCCCACAGTGAGCACACATATAATCCATGGTATAAAAATTCCCTACAAAGAAAACTAATGATTTTGTAAGTTGAGGAAGGTATGTGTTCTATGATAATAATTAACTGACATTTTGTGCACTTGCTGTTTTCTAAGAAATGTCTGGGGTAAAGTGTTGTTGGGATTTTCTTTTTACCTCCATGATCAGACTCTTCAATGGTGTGTCATGAAGTCAGTACAATTCTTAAGGGTGGGTATCAATGTTAAATCTGACAAGTATGTGTGATGCAAGATATTAACATAATTCTTGCCTGCCTCAGTTCTCTTAAAGGTGTATAATGCAAGAAGGTCCTGTAGCTTTGTTAATTCTGTAATATAAAAATTAATGACTTGATAGTATGGGAATATATGTTATTCTTTATTTGCTTTTTGCTTTCAAAAAGTCAAATAACTGTAAAAGGTCCTGTACCTGGATCAGGGCAACCCCTGGTATCAGCACAGGCTGGGGATGAACAGATCCAGCACAGCCCTGCTGAGAAGGGCTTGGGGGTGCTGGTGGATGAGAGGCTGGACATGACCCAGCCATGTGCACTCACAGCCCAGAGAGCCAAACGTGTCCTGGGCTGCATCCAAAGCAGTGTGGGCAGCAGGGCCAGGGAGGGGATTCTGTCTCTCTGTTCTGCTCTGGTGATACCCCACGTGCAGTTCTGTACCCAGCTCTGGGGTCCCCAGCACAAGACGTATATGGAGCTGTTGGAGAAAGTCCAGAGTAGGCCACCAAGATGATGAGAGGGATGGAGCCCCTCTCCTATGAGGAAAGGTTGGGAGAACTGGGATTGTTCAGGCTGGAGAAGAGAAGGCTCTGGGGAGCCCTTATGGCAGTGCCTAAAGAGGGCCTACAGGAAAGCTGGGGTATAAATATTTTAGCAAGGTCTGTTGTGATAGGACAAGGGATAATGGTTTTAGGTTGAAAGAGATTAGATTTAGACTAGATCTAAGGAAGAAATTTTTTTTATGAGGGTAGTGAACCACTGGAAAGGTTGCCTGGAGAGGTGGCGAATGCATCATATGTGAAAACATTCAAGGCTAGGTTGGAGGATGTTCCTTCCTATTGCAGTGTGGTTGGACTAGATGACCTTTAAAGATTTCTTACAACAAACTTTGTAAATGCTATCACAGAATTTTTGATATTTCTTGTTCTTTCCCTGTGGCTTTTGTAAAGATTTACTCATGGTATTTGGACTATATAAGTACTATATATAGAATTTGATCTCTGTGGTTCCTGTCTATAAAGTGACCTACTGTATTTTATGTGTGGGAAGTATAAGTTTAAGTTATCAAGAGAAAAGATGGTGTGTGGATTTTTTGGTTTTTTTAAATAAAAATTCTAGTGAAATTGTTTTTTTTGCTTTAGAACTTTCAGCAGACTCTTTATTACTTCTGCATCTCAGCCCTAAACTGTTAATTGTAGTGGTAAAGGTGATTTTCGTATATTTATTTCCTTGGATTTTTTCTCATTCTTTTTTTGATGCCTGTGTTAATGCTTGTGCAAGTGTTCAGCTCAGTCCCACTCCCCATCTTTTTTAGAGCTTCTAATTATAGAGCATCTGTGTCACAAAAGTGATTAAACAGCTCACATTACAAATAATGTGTGTGATATAATCCAGATTTGGGGCTTGTGAAATGCACAGAATTCAGTTCAGTATAATTTTTACTCCTAATTAGTACAGAGTTGTTTTGCACTTTGAATGATAGATACCATACTATTAACTCTCAGCTATCCAGAGGCAGCTTATCTGCATGGTGAATCCCATGGACTGACACCTGCACTGGTCTTGTTTGGTGCCCAAATCTGTGCTTGGATCTGTTTAGTCACAGCAACCATACAAAGAGCTTGGATTTAAGTTTGAGTTTGGAAAAGTTACCACAGCCACCCAATGTCCCTGATCCTGAGCTAATAAGTCCTTTGCAACTGATCTAGCAGCATCCAGAGCCGTCTTTAGTTTTCTAGGCTGTGACTAGTATCATCAGGACTACTGGGAATTATGGTGCAGAAATTTAGATATGGAGCCAGCTTGGGTCTGACATGGCTGGTTGTAACGCGAGTAAAACAGATTTGGTGAGGCTGAAGCACTTGCCTTTGGGGCCAGGCTGGGCATGAGCATCACACTCTTCAGCACATCTTGAGTATCCATATTAACCAGTTCTTTTTTGATGATAGTGAGAAATGAGTATCAGTCTGATGTATATTATATTTAAGTTCCTTTATGAAGCCAGATTTAGGTGTATTGCTTGGTTGTACAACAGGTTGTCCTGAATTCCTGCTTTCAGGAGTATTTCTACATTTAGCATAAATAAAAATCACCTTTCCCAGCTCCTATCTGACTGCTATAGCTAGGTTACAGGGTTGGGCAGCTTCTTATCTGCTTTCCTTTGGACCAGCAGATTCCACACTCACTAGACAATCAGTCATTCTGGTTGGAGGGAACCCCAGGAGGCAATGTGGTGTGAGTGCCTGCTCAGAGCAGGGCCTGTGCTGAATTCAGACTACATTGCTTAAGACTTTGTCAGATGGATCTTAAAAACCCCAGAGCACAACGATTTTCCACACACCGTGGGTGACTTGTCCCCATGCTTGATTATCCTCATTTGTTGCCATCACTGACCCCACTGACATCACTGAAGTTTTGATGAGGGATGTGCTCAGTGCCTCCTTCCACAGCACCCCGGAGCTCTGAGCTCTCTCTTGACAGGGGAATCCTGCCATGAGGAGAAATGTAAGCCAGGTCTCTGGGTTACTAAGCAGCCCTGAAAACTGCTCTGCTGTCGAGTGACGAAGGGCAGAAGGCATTTGGAGGGAAAGAGTGTCCAAACTCTAATGAATTTCTCACATTTCCAACACTGAAAAAAGATTGTGGGTATTTTACTATTTCCTGCCAGCTTCTTTAAGCATTGTAGTACTCAGGGCACTGGATGCTGTGAATACTCTTAATTGTTCCTGAAATTATTTCCCTCATGAGGCCTCTTCCTCAATACATGGCAGCTGGGTATTCTCCTGTGATTCCTGTTTCAGACTAGCTGTAGGTTTAAGTGTGTGGATCGCTTGCCACAGGACTCATGTTGTCTAATTTAATTTGCCTAAAAGTTTGCATTAATTTGCCATCTAGTCTAAGCTAGTTACCAGGGCTTACTCTGTCGCCAGATCAAGAAATGCAATTTCAAATGATGCTTTTTTTCCTCCCAAAGCCATATGTCCAAAATGGAGTCAATGGAATCAGCATTTAAAATATTGGGACTGCAAACTGCACCTTTCAGTACCTTTCAAAAAATGTGTCTAAGAAAAGAATAGCTTTTGGTCTCACTGGAGCTTGCCGAAGAGTTCCTCATTTATAGGAAAATTGCTTTTCTTTCTGTGAAATTCAGTTGTGCAATTTTCCACGGTTTCCAGTGTTCCTGCCCTTTGGGAACATCTGTCCCGTGGCTGAGGATACCACAACTTCCAGAGTTGCCAGTCCCCTGGGTGCCTCCCGGATCCTGCCTTGTATTTGGCAATGGACTTCAGTCTGTGATGTTTCGAATGGAATGGTTTGGGCTTTGTGAAATCCTGTTTTCCTACAGACTTTGTTTCATAAGCAAATAAGGATCAGCTGTTTGCTCCCTTCTGATCCAAGAATTGTCGGGACATAATGGAGCAAGTATGCAGATGTCAAAATTTTTTCACAAAACTCCTTCTCCCAGTATTTTGGTATTTATTGTGATTAAAGTGGCTGACTTCTTTACAAAGACTAAAGAAACCAGTTTCCATGGCCAGGCTACTTTTTGGTATGGCTTGTGGAGGCTTTATATTTCCATGATAGAGCTGGCAAGATGTTTTGAGTGCCACACAGCAAGCTGGTGGTCAAAAATTTTCATGTTCCTGGCTCATTTACTTAGTTTATGAACAGTCTTTCCAGATGTTATTTTGGGATTAATTGCTACTTGAGTAATTTTGAGATTTTGAGGGGTCACCCAAGTGCTCCAGGGCCTACAGCTCCATTTGGTTCTTGAATCCTTCCCCTGTAACAGCGAGAGCTCCCCCAGTTCTGAGTTTTACTTAGACACTTGGCACAAAGAACAATCCTGCTGCAGCAGTGCTGCTCAGCAGCTAGGCAACACTTTCCAGATGGGGCTTAGGGACTTACACTGACATGAGTTAAAACTGATTTTCAGAGGCAGCCTGGGACACTCAGTGCAGTGTAGCTGCAGACAGGGATCCTTGACACCCAGGCCAGTGGTGCAGAAGAGCTTGTGTTTGTGCAGATACAGCAGACCTGCAGCAGGCTGACTGCATCCATGCTGGATATATATATAATGCTCAGTTGTCCCAGGACTTCTGAGATACTGTTTGGAGGACTGAAACAGTAGAAGAGGAAAGAGAGTCAAACCTGCTGCAGTCTCGGTCATGCTGCCTGTTGGGAGCCTCCTCTAGAATAGTTTCATGCCTGAACTGCATCCAAGTCCAGTCAATGGGGAAAGAACTTACTCAGAACAGTCCAAAATAGCACCAGAGAATGACCTAACAGCTCCTCAGTGCAGAAAATTTGGGCTCTGGTGCTTGCTTTCAATCCACGATTCCTTCATTGAGCAATGTGGGCATAACCTTAAAACATATTTTCATGACCCCACAAATTTACTTTGCTGCAAGCTCAATCAGGTAAAACCTGAGAAAAACCTCCATATTGTTTAAGAAGCAGTGGAGACTCCTCTCAGCTCTGGAAAACTGATTCAGTTGCTCTAAAATAAGCAAGATTTTCTTGTGATTTAGAAGGTTAAGCCTGAATGTTTTAACCTGTTACATGAAGTCAGAAGTGATCCAAAATGGGGAATGGGAGAGTCTAACACCACTTGAAAGCTCAAACTTACCCTCGCCACCACTATGCATGTTAAAATGCTGTGACTGTGTGGCTTCCAGGCAGGTAGCAGAAGGAGCACGTTAATATTTAATTTTCATTCTGTGTGACATAGGAGTGCCTGCCCGCTCCCACCTCCACTCCACGTCCCATCTTCTGGCAGCGCGATTTCCGTAGAAAGGAAGGAAGTTTCAGAGAGCTCTGAAAATATCCTCAGATCCAAACAACTGTGAAAGGAAGGTGTGTTATGGAATACACTCGCCCTGCCCAGGCAGAGGGACCACACTTGGGGTAGTTTCACAAGCTGTAAGGCCTCAAATCCTGCCAGTGTTAGCACATAATCTTTGCTTTGTGTTTGTAAGTGGTCCCCCTGCTCTTGAAGAGGGGGGGAGTTTAGAAGAGGCGCTTTTCTTTGTGGGACTGAGGTTTCATCTGAGTTTTTTTAAATCTCAATCAGTGTTTCTGGTTAAAGAACAAGCACAGAAAATGTGACTTGTTTAATATTTTAGCCGTGTTTTTCCTCCTTTGGTTTTCTGTAATGAGGTACGGAAAGGTTGGCAGAGCTGCTGGCACAAGATGGTTGCTCTCTGAGGGGCTGGATGGGTATCTAGAAGGTAATTCTTCACCTGAGCTTTGTCTTCATCCCTGGTGTTTGTGCCCACCCGGAAGGCTCAATAAAAACCTGTTTTGTTGGTTTTTTTTTCCTTTTGCTATTGTTCTAGTGAGAGGAGGCTTCCTGAATTCAGCTATATAAAGTTTTAATGAGTGACCTATTCGTGAGACTCCTTTCCACACTGGCAAACAATGTGGATGGGAGGCAGCTCCTTGTGCTCGCTGGCCCACAGCCGTCCCCTCCTCCCCGTCCCCTCTCCATGGGGCCTCACTGAGGCAGTGAGAGCTTGACCCGAACTCTCCAGACGAGAAATACAGCAGCGGGACATGGTGTTTCTGCACCTTGCTGTATGGACACCAAAACAAACAGGGGCCTTGTGGTGAAACTGGTGGTGTGTGCTGTCTGCCCCGGCTGATGAGAAACTTCTCAGGTCCAATGCAAACATCTCTTGCTGAATGCTGGGGCCCGCACCGTTGTTGACACAGCGATAAAATCGCGTTTGCACCGTACAGCGTCCTTTCTTTCACTGCTTGTGAAAGCTGCAGTGCGTCCCAGCACCAAAAAAACCATGGGTTGGGATCTGGTGTGTCATGCTTTGCAAGGAGAGATCCCAGTGTCTGTCTGGATGGCGCAAAACAAGCCCTGCTTCCTCCTCCTCTACCTGCTGCTCTCGGGTTTGGGGTTTTTCTCCAAACAGAAACTCTGGATTAATTTCTCCATAAAAAGAAAAGACAGTTCCTTGAAATAATACCTTTTGCACGCTGATATTCTTTAGGCATAATGTATTCCTGAAAATGGGATTAAGAACTAGAACTGGGGGAGAAGTCCCAAACCCAGAGTAAAATAATTAATAAAAATGATTGAAAAAGTGAAAATGTAACATTACACATTCTCTAAACCACAGATGAGTTCATAGTATGCAAGATGATATGGAAGAAGAAGTTTATAATGAATAATCCAGTTCATCATGTAATATTCCAGTAAATACTGAAAAAAAAGAATTATTGCTCAAGATTATGTGGCCATATATTTTTTACGAAAATAGTGCTGAATTAGCTTCCACAGGCAACTTTGATCAGATTTGTTCCACAGACACTTAGCAAAGACTTTTTAAAGAACATGCCACTCATTAACTTTAAATACTTAACTTTTGTTTTAACAGAAAGGAGTTCACAGGCTGTACTGATGACTGCCTAGTCCTCTGTCTCTGACAGACTTGAAAGATATTCATACTGCTACAGTGAAGATGAAATATGAACATTACATATGTTGTAAAGAGACAGGATACATAAAGAGGAGAATAAGCAGGCATCAATTAACATCTGGTTTCACCTGAGGCAGATGTGGGTTTCACATCTCGGATTTGGTTCCATTTTACTGTTCACATACAGGCTTTGTGAGAGACCAGATGCACATGTTGATTGCAAGCAGAGTCCATCTTTTATGTCTCCGTACGTAAGAATGCACCATTTAGTGCTGTGTGCAAGGAGAAGGACAAAACCATCCGTGATTGTCTTGAAGTTGTACTTGGAAAGATAAATGCCCATTTCAAGTCTGCAGCATTGCTCCCTTTTCCATGGTTTTCCAGTGAGCTGCTCTGTAAGCCCATTTGCAGCTCTGTGTAAAATTGTCATTACAGTTTGCATCCCAGTATTTCATCTGCTATTTCTCTACAGTAAGTAATAAAAGCTATGAGAGTGATATCCAGTGGCCTTGAAATGCCCAAATTTGGTTGCGACAGAGTTCAAGGTTTGTGTAAATATCTTCATCCTGGAACTTGAATTCAAACATTGATTTATTCGGCATGTTGGATAGTTTATTTGTATGCATCTCAAAACCACTGCATAGTTTGGCATGGGAAGGGAACAGCAGCCAACTGGCGTGTCAGGAGTGAGGTCAGCTGGCAAAATGGTGAGGAAGCTGGCACAATACCTGCCTGCCACTGGTTTTGCTCCAGCTGATACTAATTCCCCATGCCATCAGGAGCTCTGAAGTCACCCACAAGTCAAACAACATTAAAGAAACATTGTAAATGTTTATATAACACTGTGAACATGAATCATTTCTGTTAATGGAATGTGCTTTATCAATGGAAGCGGGAATCTGAATTTGGGGGAAAGGAGACTGATGGGAGGTGGGCTGTTTTCTGGGAGTGGGGTGAAGAGGAGTCTTTTCTTTGAGAAGAGTGAAATTCTGTCCTCTGGAAGGTCCCCACCAGGTGTTTTGGTGAAGTCCTGTGGAGGAATGTGAAATAATAAAAAATTGAGATTCAGTGAACAAACCAGGAGGCAAGGATAGATTTATGTCCTTGGCAGCTCAGGCCAGTCTCCATATGTTGTTAACATTAGATGGTGAGAGAAATTAACTGTATCATACGCTATTGCACAGCCTGCATGTTAAGCCTCTCCAGTTTAAAAACGATTTAATACAAATGGAAAAGATAAAATGAGAATTTTTCTCAAGTGAGAACAGATGGCAAAGTTTGCAGGCTCTGGAAGTTGGAGGGAGACTTCTCTGTGGCCAGGAAAGAAGTGGGACAAGGAGCTCTCCTCAGGGCACTGTGTCACCACTCTCTGCAGCAGGAGTGTCTAAATCCTCCAACAAAATGCATTGTGTTGCATTAGCTTACCTTTGGAGCTAGCCACCCTCCGTTTCTGTGCTGTGGTTTGAAGCTGAAAATATTATGGGCATAACATTCTGTCTAATGACAGACATGGTCATTATTCTTGATGACACTTGATCCATTAAGCTGCATTTCCCAGCCCCTGCTTCAGCAAGACTTGGGAAATATGATGTGGCACTGTCGAGCATCTTGGTCTTCTTCCTTTCTTATATCTCAGGAAATGTAGGAGCTTATTATTAGTTTTTGTGGTGTTTAAGTTGCTCTCAGGCCATCTGTCTGTCTCCACCGCTTCCTGGGCTATGGTGCCAGCGAGCAAAGGAGCTGTAGCAGACTTTGGTGGGACCCGGTGGTATCCTGCCCAGCGTCCAGAGCCTCCAAATAAAGCAGGGAGGATGCATTTAAAACAATTAGTTCAGGAACTCTGCAGTTTATTTAATTTATTAAAGATGTAGTCTGACTTGAGCTCCTTAAAAGCCTTACTTGCAATTCCCTTCTTTTAAGATGTGAGCCTTTTCAAGGCTTTGAAACAAACTCTACTTTCCATTTTGTCCAAAAATTGTGTAACTAAAACACCTGCCAGGGGAGGCTGCAATTTGCATTTTACCTGCAGGGGATTTTTTCAATCGGTATCCATTTGAAACGTGACAGTTAGGCCATGCCAAAACAGCACCCCCAAGTGACAAGGTGTCTAGGGGCTGTTTTCCCAGTCCCTGATGATGACTTTTTTCTTAACCAATAAAAATTTATTAGGTCTCTGAAATAGCAACTTCATTAATGAATTATTTACTGGTTTGCTTTACCTCCCAGCAGAGTGCCCTAACTGATAGGCCTTAAAGTAATTTCCCTCTCTCTTTGTTCAATGTATATTTAAGTAATTACTTTATACAAAGGAGTGGAACAGCTCCAGGAGCAGAGCTTGGCAGAACAGGGCTGCTTTGTCAGGGCAGGCAGGATCCTCTCCCATGAGATGACTGCTAAAGATTCCACATCCTGAACCAGTGTCTCCCAAATCCAGCATGCTAGCTGTTGAATAAAAGCACTACTGCCTTCATTTTGCAGATAATGCTGAAGTGCATCCGCTTGAGCATTTCATGTGCCCCAAAACAGCTTGGTTTGTTTCAGTGTCATTAAGGACACTGCTCTTCAAGTCCCATTTTGCTTTGGAAAAATGCCTTTTAATTTCTTTCAGTGGTTTATTTTCAAGACTTAAGTAAAATGAAAAAACCCAAGGAATTTATTGACACATCTATAGCTTGCTGGGCCTTGCAGAGAAAAGGCAGCGAGAGAAACGCAGCTGCAGGTTGATCCCTGCAGGGCAAGGAGATAGCTTTTCATTTTCTGTCTGCCACAAGATGATGAATTTCAGTTCATCTGGAAAATAGTCGTGGCTGTAGGATCGCAGTTCAGCTCTGACCTTTTGGGCGGTTCCTATCGTTGCAGAGCCCGGGGGCTTGGTTGGGTTTCTAATCACTTTTGCACTGCCTTACGCTCAGTAAACATTTTGAAAGCTGACTGTAGCTCTAACTACTAGAGACTTTATTTTCCAGTGCAATCTGAGATCCGAGGCATGTTTTGCAGAAGGGTTGAGCTGTGGGCACTCATGAAATATACAGCAGAGGCTGCCATCGCTCATGCCTGTGTTCCTAATTGCTGTCAAACCTGGTAGCAGCTAAATCACTTTATAGCCTCTGCAAATAGGAACAACTGAAATACCAGGCCTGCCAAATGTTGTGGTATGACTGCAAATAAACTGCAGTGTCTGGGTGATTTTGGGGTGGATTATCTGACTGATCAAAATTTGTGAGGTGTAGTCTACAGTATAGAATCTGAATTTCTCAGCAGCAAGTCATCAAAAAAATTGAATGATTGGCCAGGAAGTTAATTGTTTACACTAAAACAGCTTTCTTTCAAGACTTTGGGTGTGGATGAAGCATAATATTTACTTAAAGATGGAGATAAAACTTTACCATTCTCACATAATCTCATATGTACATCTCTGATGTAAATACCTTCTTATCCCTAATGCCTCTGACTGCTGTAATTGTGTATTGCACTATTTATACAACCAGGAAGAGACGAATGAAAAAGAAAATCCTGTACGTCCTTTAGGGGTACACAAAAGCATCCAAATCAGGAAATCAGAACCTTTTTTCATACAGAATTTGTGGGTTTTAGCAAAGAGAATGGCTCTTAAGCACACGTATTTTCTTCTTGCCGCACAGTTTCTAGCAGTTATGGTGTAGTTTATGCCTAGAGAAGATCAATGTAGACTTTTGGCCTGTCTTTGTAATAACAGTACAGCAGAAGGTTGTGGGCTTGGTGCTCCATCCTTCACCTTGTTGGGCTGCGGGCAGGGGCTCTGAGCTGCAGCACCCTGTGAGCAGCACTGTGATTGCTGTGGTGAGGAGGTGCTTAGCAGGCCAGTCCCAACACGGCCTATTTCTCCCTTACCAAGGATTCCAAACTTGTTGACTGGGAAAACCCTACTTGCCAGAACAAGATCTTTTTACACACAGTGAGAACAATCTCCTATTGTCTCCGGGGATAAAACGATGCCAATAAAAGATGAAAACCCCATGCCAACACGGTGATGCATAAAACTATGTTAACTGCTTCACCACTATATTTAACTATGAGGTAAAAGCCTCTGAGAGAGGTGTTTTTGGAGCTCACAAATCCAAACACATGGAATGTAGTAATTACACTGAAAACCCCCAAATGTTGTATTCACAACTCTGTAACTATGAAGCTATGAATATTACAATTTTTTTGTTTGTTTGTTCTTGTGCCCTGGCTGAGTGTCTGTATGGTGGGGTAGGAGTGAACGTTCAACTGTCCCCTGCTGCCTTCCCAGCTTTGTGGGGCTGTTGTCAGAACTGAAGCATTCACATTTTTGTTCTCCACATCTGGAAAGAAGATGCTAATGACACACTTCAATTTTTCATGGGAATGTGCCTTTTCTTGTTCCTCCTCTCATGGTGCTTCTTCCCTCTACAGAGGCTGTCTTAGTGTCCCCTTACTAGAGCAGCCCAGCTCTCTATGAACAACATCTCCCTGAGGGTACCTGTTTATCTAGGAATTTTTAGGGAATGGAAGGAGACTGGGGATGGGTTTTATCTAAGACATGCACTGACTCGAAAACTGTGGAAGCTGGTCTGATATTTCTGATTCCCCCTTCTCAGCTTTATGCCCTGACAGTGAGCCTGTAGACTAGGGTTTTCTCTGCCTCCGACTCCTCCTCCAGCTCGCACTTTTGATGACCTGTCCTGCCAGGTAAGGGGCCCAGGGAGAAGGGCAAGGTACTTCCAGTGGCAAGGTACTTCTTTTCACCATGGTCTCTTTATGTAAGCTTTGTAGGTGAAGCCTGAATCACATTCTCCAGAGACATTCACAGAATCACATAATATTCTGAGCTGGAAGTGACCCACAAGGATCATCAAGTGCAGCTCTTCAGTGAATGGCCCATACAGGGATTGAACCCCCAACCTTGGCATCATTAGCACCATGCTCTGACCAGCTGAGCTGAAATTGTGCACAGAAGGCACCAGAGGTATGCCCTGAAAGGACCCTGGATGCAGCAAGCACCTCTTTCAAGAGGCAGAACATTTTAATATCCCAGGTCTGTCATATTCACTAGTAGAGGTAAGGTCTGCAGGATGTGGAGCAGCAGCTTGGAGAGCCTGTGTGGAAGATGGGTGCCTCTTCACAGAGAGGAGTGTGCTCAAGGCAAGGGATTCTGGAAGCTCCCAGGCTCACCGGGGAGGCTCAGAGGGGCTCTGAGTAGGATCCTCAGGCTTCAGTGCTGTTGTCCAGTACAGGTTTTCAGGATCTTTTGTCTACTTGGATATAGGTAGCCACAAGGAGAGTTTGGTGGTCTGAATCTTGACTGAATCTTGCCTTCACCTGATTTTCCCTACACAAAATGATGATTCTTCTGACAGTTTTGAAACCCATCTGCTGCTTATCCTTTGATCCTCCATTATTATTTTTGTCCTGCTTAAGCCCATTTTGTAAATTAGCTGGATCATAGTACTGGCATTGCCTTTGAGCAGTCCTCAGGTGCTTGCTGAGGGGTGGTTTACCTTGAACCATTCCAGCCCTTTCTTCTCTTCCTCCCTTCCCCTGCTCCAACTTCCCTTCACTAAGCTCAAACAATCTCCTAGAGACCAGGTAGAGAAGCAGTTTGTGTTGTATGAATATGTCTGTAAAGTGCACATACATATGCATGGGTAGTGCAAATGTGCACACACAAAGCGTATATTTATATATGTATGTACATATATGCATGTATGGAGTACTGCAGAGGAGCTCCAAATGCAGCACAGACTGTGGATGCTACTGCATACAAACAACCAGCCCCTCTTTGAAAATCTCTTTTTTTAAGTTTGGATGTGCTCATTGTGGAGAGCTGGCCCCATTATGGGGCTTGCCCTTTTCCATTGATTACATGGCACCAAAATGTAGAATTGAATGCAAGTCTAGGTTCATGCTGAGAAAACCCTGCTAACCTCAGGGAGAAAGAATTAGTCGGTTTTGGAATTTTAATTTGGTCCCAACTGTATTTCAGCTTTATTTAAAAAATCTGAAAGCATAACAATCAGGAAAAACATGCTACATAGATCACGCCTTTGTGTTAAAATGTTTGTTTGGAATAAATAAATGGAAGTGCAAATCACTGCAAACAATCTGGTTGCAGATTGTTGTGAAAATTATATACACACATGTATACATTTTAATTTCCTTCCTTCCCAAGAAAAATTATTCTTTAAGCTTCTCCTGTGCAACACGTGTCTCTGGAATTCCAGGGGACTATAATGTGTGGAAATGCAACATGTGAAGTCAGAATTACATCTGTTTATGTACTTTTTCACTCCAGTATGGCTCATTCCCTTGCTTCCCAGCAATGTTTAGATTAAGCCCCCCAAGATGAAAGTTGATTTTCTTTGTGTCTCTGAATTTGCAGCCATGAGAAATAATAATAAAAAAAATAAAAGGCAAGGAAGACTTTTTCTGGTGTAGTGTTTTCCTGTATGTCCTATGTCTTTTTTTTTTTTTAATTGGAAAAATCAGCTGTTATGACAGAGGCAGCATGATAAATAATAAGCAGCAAGCTGTCCAAGTAAGAGCTTCTTTCTCACGCTATTTCCTGCAGAGTCAGGTTGTATGAATGCCTGCAAATATCTAAACTTGGGGCAGTATTTGAACATCCCTATTACCTTTCCGAGCTTTAGATCCAACTCTTTGATTTGTTCTCCCAAGCTCCTTAAAGCTCCTTCTCTGCCAGTTTGGATGATGTGTAGGAGTCTGTAATGAATACGCTCATTATCTAATACAAAGTGGCATAAAACACTCATGCCATGAACTCTGCCACACAGCTATACCCCGCTGCAATTCTCTGATTCATGCTGTACGAGATTAATAGCATTTATGTTATTCATATATCTTGGTTGACCTTGATCTGTTAGAAACTCCCTCCTTTTTATCTCTGTCCCATACTGGGGAGGTTTTGTCCCACATTAACAATGGAACTTTTGTACTTCAAAGCACATTCCCCCCACGCCCAACATCCTGAGTTTTAATTTTCCTTACATATATAATATCTGTTCCCTTCTCTTTCCCTCTCATATTCTTACCTATGTTTAATGGGCTGATACTATCTCAGGAGCTGTAAGCTCCTTTTTTTCCATATCATAGTAAGTTAACCCTTTGAAATCTAATTGCGGAAAAATATTTAGATTCTACCAGAAGAAATAAAAACATGCTCTAAGAATAAACAGTATTAGTAGCTTTTCTCTGTGGCATTTCTAGGGCAAATACTGTCATTTCAGCTGTGATAATGCATAGGATGTTGTATGTGTATGGGGAAAAGATGATACAGAGGCTTGAATAAGAGAAAGAAGGGGTCATATTGTTATAGATGTGATTTTTCAGAATTTTATGAGTCTTTCCTTGGGCACTTTGCAAAACTAAGGCATGTTCCTGCCTCTTGCATTGCTCCCGCACTCAGAGAGATGAATTGGCCCCATGATTCCCCCACTTCTGCTTCCCACTGCAGCACACTGCTCCCTGCTCATGGTGATGTGAGAGACCCTTTGTCTGTGAGAAAACCTGGGCTGTGCAGAAAGAAGATATCCCGTGGGCAGTAGGTGTCTGTGGTCTAATATACCTCAGTCAACAGGTCTTCCTTTGCTAGTTGCAGCCTCTCACCACTACTGGCGATGCACAGGGAGGTCAAGGGGCGAGCAGCAGCTGGGGCTGGGAGGGGCCGTCCCCGGCAGGTGAGAAGCCATCCTTCCCTGCCCCCTGGCACAGCAGCCGTGCCCTGGGAACAGTTTGCTGCCATGCTGGTGGGGAAGGAGCTGTGGATGGGCCCAACAGCTCTTGTCCAGAGCTGGAGCAAGAACTAAAAGGCTCTGGGGTGGATGTGCTGAGGAAGAGGCAGGGGGACATGAGCGGAGCTGGGCAGGGGCAGGGGCTTCTGGCAGTGCAGTGGGGCAGGGAGGTGCAGAGGAGCACACAAGCAGATGCAGAGAGAAGGCAAGATAAAAAAAAGATCAAAAGTGGGATGTGGTGACAAGCATGAACGACAGTTTAGTGAGAATAAGAACAGAGCCCCTACAAATGGTGCAAGGAGAAATGCTGCCTGTAGCACTGGGGCCAGACTCATACCTCGAGGAGTCATGGCTCTGCTGTGCACTGGATGTCCTGTGTCCTTACTGTCCTTCCTGGCCATCTTCCACCATAGTTGGAAGTGGGATCCAGCTCTGTCTGCATTCCAATCTGTCAATTGCTGTGGCACCATGACAGGCAAGCAGGGAACTCCAACTACCACCTCCCTCCTTTTTCTTTTCCTCAGCACATGCCAAGACTGAGAACTGTCAAAACAGGTGTATGCCTGAGTCCAAAAACTGCGACTGGCAAGGACCATGTGGTTCTTAGGCTTATAACAACTTTCCAGTCTATTTATTTATTTACATCTCCCTCCAACTTGTGATTGGTGGCTTCTTAATTTTTATTTTCCTGTCAGCTTTCTGGAAGGCTGGATTAGAAATGTGATAAAAAAAACACTGATCTGGAAATACTTATGAACCAAGAGTTGCAGGGAGAGGCAATGTCTTTTATTTAGATGCTGATACCGCTGAAAAAATAGGCAACTTCCAGATATAATGGCTCAGCTTTAGGTTATGAAATCTTGTCTTTATTTTTTTCTCCAGTGGTTAGGACTAATAAAAGATATGACGTCTCCTTCCAGCTCCTTCCTTGCCTATGTTCCTAGACCATCATCACTCCAGCAGCACTAATCAGTAAATATTTGTGGCCAGAGCTGTGCTGCTTGGAGCGGTTTCTCCCTCCAACTTCTTCCCTCCCCATCTGTTGTCTCCTCGTGACCCCGCTGCTGCTGGCCTATAGCCCCTGTGCTGGGTGGCAGCAGCCCCAGGAGCACAGAGGTATCTGGCTCTGCTCCACATCCCTAATTCTGCATTCACTCACAGGTCTGCTTTTAGGGGATTTGCTGAAAGGGAAACAAAACAATTGCATTTAATGCAGAGTAAATAGAGCAGATACTACAACCTTTCTTTGTGAAGTATGGTGCGCTCTGCCTATTTTTTCATTCTGTTTTACAGGTTTTTTACAGTATATGAATAATCATGAATCAGAGTTTTGAAGCAGACAGTGGTCTGAAATCCCTGTGGGTTTTCCTTGTGTTGCTGCCCAGGTCTGAAAAATGTTAAGATCCATCTGTGTTATAATGCATTGAATTAGCTAAGGGAGAAAAAAGGAGCAACCAGGATAAGTTTTTTCTACTCTTTGCTTTAATCTTGCAAAAAAACTCCTGACACTTTCTAATAGAATTCCTAATTGATAAGTGGCAACCTTCCTGGTATTAGGCCCATGGTTTAACTACACTGCACCAGTGTTAAAGGAAAGCTCTGTCGACTCTGGCTTTGTGGCAGAGCATATACTACTTTCATGGGATTAGAAGCCCGTATACTCTGGCCTTGTGAAATTGTTTTGCTTTCTCGGCATGTTCGAACTTCTTGAGGAAGTGAAGGACTTCCTCTATGAAGGGCTGTGCTTACTTCATTTCTTTGTGCTCCAAATACTGAGACAGCAAGTTCCTCGGGACATCTGTTCTTTGTTCGCTCTGGGTTTATTTATGACATGCATCTGCCTGCCTTTTCCTCTTTGCATTCAGTACTAAGAAGAAAAAAGAAAGGGGGAAAAAAAAAAGGAAAGAAAGAAACTCTCGGTACTGCTACAAAACCATATCCCTTAGTCTTTATTCAGAGACAGACTGACGCTTTAAGGCACAGTTTCACACTAAATTAAATTGCAGGATGCAGTGCCAGGAAGTGTATCTGAACATCAGCAGGGAAAATATCCTCCCCACCACCATCCTCCTGGGCTTGGAAAGAGCTGAGCTGCCTTCCCTTTTTTTTTTGTAGACCATAAGAAGCAAGCCATGTACCAGTACAGCCAAACATTTTCTAACCTTCTGGTCTTCACCAGGCCAGAGCCAATTAAAAGGTTTATTTTCTGTCTTTTTAAGCCTTTTTGTCTAAGTTTTTCCTGTAACTTAATGTGTTACATTCCTTGTTTCCATGCAGGCCATGTGAATTCCCACAAGTGCTACAGGACTCATTTACTGCTTGCAAAATTGTGCAAAAACAGTCCTTAAACAGGATAGGCCCCCAACATGCTTTGGGTAGGATCAGGCTGTATTGTTGATGTCCTATAGCACCACACAGGACATGGATTGAAAAGTGGTAAAAACTTTCTTATTGTGTCTCCTGAAAAATCTGCACTTGAAAACTGCACTTTTTTTTCTGAAATAGACATGTAAAGGCACGCTTTGTGATCCCAGAGTTGCTTGCTAGGCTTAAAGTCTCTCTCACTCCAAATTAAACTCATCCTTTAGGGTTCCTCTGTGGTCAGGGGTGATGGATTAATCCCACTCAAGAGGAATGGTCTGAAATAAGGATGGTTCTCTCTCTCCAGGGGTTCCTCCCTCCTTCATTCAGGGGTAGCCCCAGCAGCATGCTTAGGCTAGCTGACTGTATGTTAGATGATTAACATTTAGACAAGTTTTATCCTACCATGAGCAAACAAAAGCAGTTCTCAGCTGAAAGTAAAGGTATCCAGACAATGACCAGATTAATACAGAGACACTTGCAAGAGTTCCTCAAAACATTCCACAGCACCAAACTGCACGTGGGACATCTTTAAATGTTGAATGGCGCTTCTACCTTTAATACATGGGACAGTTTTTACTTGCTAGGACTGTTTGCTGATTCCCCACATAACATAAGATACAATGGAAGAGGGGAGAGTGATTACAGCATTTAAATTTAACCTCCAAAAGGAGGAGATTCATCTTCTTTTCAGCACCATTGGGAAAATAAATAATTTTATTAAACTAGAGTGGAAATGATTTTGGCCAAAAGCCTTTCTGACATAAGGGGTGACTAAATGCTAAACTAGACTAGAGGCTATGGAAACCTACCACTAGAGGTTTGTGAATAAGAGGTTAAACAAACTTTGGTTTAGTTTATATAAAGAAACAAGATCAGCTGAAGAAAGATGGACTTGCTCCAAAGTTACAGAATGCATTTCCCAACACTGATCTCTGGGCACTGAAGTATCCTTCCTATTGCTGCTGCAAAGGAAGGAGAGTCAAAGCAGGAGTCTGTCTCACAAAGAACTGTGGAGTGACTGATCTGATGACTCTGGACTTGGGGGAAACTTTTGCATCATGCTAAGAAAGTGTGAATAAGGGGTTATAACAGGAACCTGAATAGGCACTGCATTACTCAGAAAGGACTGATGAAAAGCCATTTGAATTAATGAGTTACATGACACAAGCCTGGAAAAAGGCAGCTAAGCCCAATCTGATGTGAATTTGTGAACTTGGTAAATATTCTTTCAGGATGAACGTAGGTTAGCTAAAAAATGGTAAGAAATTCCTGGAAATATGAGGAAAGGAAGTAGCAGTCAGCAGGAGAAAGAAGCAATGTTGTGTATAATGTTGTGTCTTGCTGTGCATGTTTGTACATCCCTGCCACTCTGTCCCCTATAATCATCTCCATTTGTTGCCTGCCGAGTTTGGGATCTGGACAGGGGCTGTATTTTTAGCTTGACTTCAAACGTTGTCAGAGCTTGGCTCTGAGTTGCAGAGGCTCTTGCCATTTCTAATATTCATTGTTTGGGACTGGAAAGCCTTATATAGCCTTGAGCTGGAAGATAATGTATTCAGATCCTACCGTCACAGGAACCAACTGATTTATGTCCACTTGGTGTTAAAGATTTAGGTAAAATGCTCAAAAACCTCTTCGTGTTGTTGAGTAGAAACTGGGAAAATTTCTAACTGGTACCATATTTCACAATTTCCTTTTACCTTGTTTCTTTTATAAGTTCCTTTCAAAAGTGGATCCAGCCTGGCGTTTGAGATGGGTCTGTTGTGGTAAGGGCTGTGGCTCTGTCTGAAAACACCAATTCCTCTCTGCTTACCATAGAGGGAGCCGAGAGGGCCAGCTTGGATTACACATTCATCCTTCTGCCTGCTGACATTAGATTAGAGGAGTCTGTGTCTCTGTCAGTAGCGAAATCAAGCCATGAGGAGAGAAAGTGCCAGAAAGCAGATCCACAGAAGTCAATATAGACTGGAAAAGCTTAGCTAGCTTCAAGGAAATACTTATTAGATGGTGTGGTTTAGGCACTCCTTCGGAAAGCGAAACACCGACTTTGAGGTTCCAAAGAAACGCCTACTGCTGACTGGGGTTGCAGCTGTGAAACAACTCCCAGAGCTGGATAAACCTTACTGCATTTGTTCTCATAAAGGCCAGCAGAAGAAGGGAGCCAGGGTTAAGTTATTCTCTGGGCATGTCAGAAATATGAGGCCTTTCTTTCCTCTTTTGACTGCCACTTGTGAGAAATGGCTGGTTTAATAGCAGTTGTCCAAGAGACAGTTCTTGGCCATGAGTTCCACATGGAGGGCTGCATACTGTGATTCAGACTCAAAACTGGAGCCTAAGAGCATCAGAAATCATAAGAGGTGTCTAAAGTTGAAAGCACTGTTCCTTCGCGTTCACCCTTTGCGAACAGTGCTTCCTTTGTGTAGGTGATTCTTGCTCTTTAAATAAAGAGCAAGAATCACCTACAGAAAGGAGGTACCCCTGCTTCTGGGTTGAGATGGGTGTCTGGGACACCTCGGGAGTGTTTGGGTGGGCACCTTGTCCCGTACCACTACCAAAAATGGGACTTTTGCCACAGAAGTAGTGGAGATGGACCATCCTTATAGTACAAACTTTTATTTGCACAGAAATCAGGAGCAAAGCTGTGCTCGCCTATTGTAAAAACAATTCTCTTGTAGACAGAGTGTGAATTTGCCCATGTCCTAGATACAGATGCTTTTGGATCTAATCGAGTGTTTTGATGAGATCTGTTTCATAAATCCTGTTGTATCATATGATACTACTACTGATCCTATGTGTTTAATTTCAATTTACACTGTTGGCTCTGTTTATTGAATTTTATTAAAGTTCATCACACAGGTTATTTTTAAGTCTTGTTGTGAGAAAGATGAACTTCAACACGTGGAATAACCTAGATAAGAAAACTGAAAGTAGTTGAAAGCTTCTATACTCAGGAGTACCTTATTTGAATTTCCTACGCAGGAGTATTTACTTGCAAAAGACAGGATATTGATGATCTAACATGCAATTAACTGAGAAGGTTCTGTGTCTTTGTACAAAACAAAAGTATATTGCACAAAAGCTCTGGCAGTTTATTTTTTAACTCTTTTTTCACTCATTTAAATGTATGAATACATATGTTTCAGTATGCTTTTACCATAAGTTGACTAAACATAGTCACACATTTGTTAAAGGAAAAAGATTAGTTTCAGTGACTTAAAAGCTCAGAGAACTGCTGATATAACTTGCTTCATCTGTGCAAGCTGATCTGCCCATATGTTATATTATACTGGTTCATTTCTATATTTCAGTCACAGGGTCATTGAAAACATCCTATCAGATCTCCTATGCAATGCAGCCAGTAGGTCAGCTGGCAGTTTAGAGTCAAGTCTGTAGTGTGTATAGGAGCTTGAAAGCATCTCAAAAGACATCTCATTCACTTATAGAGACTGGCGGAAGGATAGTCTGCCTTAATATTACCACCCTGTCATGTTTCAGAAATGCTTTTAGGTTATCATCATCCCTCTGTGCCAGCCATCCAGCCTTCTAGTGCACCTGTTGGGTTTTTTTTTCTTTTTTCTTTTTTTTCTCTTTAATTTCTTCTTCTTCTTCTTTTTTTTTTTTTCCCAGGCTCCTCACAAGTGTCTGCATTCACAGTTTTTGTGTGTCTGTTTGTATTTTACTCTGCCATCTGACACCCTGTTCCTTTGCTGGGATGTACCTCTGCAGTCTCAGTCTTTCACATTTCCTGTTCAGTTGTCATTTTTATCCTACCCTCTACTCCCAGACACAGAGTTACCTTTGTGCTCTTGACATCTCTAGCAGATGTCTTCATCTGACCTGAGTGCTCCCCAGCACCTGTTAGCTTTCCCCCAAATCCTATTTGAAATAATGCCTTCCCTTTGCAATTCCATCAGTTTTCTTGAGAAAATTGGCTCCACTGCACTAAGTAATCCTTTTCTTGTATGATCATTTTCATCTTTATTCCTATCTTATCCAGTATTCAGGAAGAATAATCCTCCTTTTACATATCTTTTGCAAACACTGGGCTTTCCTTGCCAAATACTGCAAGGTGTAGTGATGCAGAGCAGTTCAGGATGGGATTTGTGTGGCAATTTCAGCCCTAATGACTGTGAAGTCATGCTTGCATAAAGAGATGTATTCTGTGCAATGTCTTGCAAGAATAAACTGCATTAGTACTTCACTGTTGAATTATGGACATGTGAGGTCGAACTGAAATGGTTCAAGAGAGGATTTAATAACCCAGAAGTCCAAAATTTAAACCATATTTCTGATAATCAAAGCATCATTCCAATGATCTTTTAATTCCTCAGCCATATATGAGATATAAGATTGTGGTCACTAGCAGAGAAATGTGCATCCATGGAAAGATACCCTTCGATCTTGCGAGGCACAGAGTTACCCCTGGTAAGTGAGGTCTAAGGGCAGAAGATGATGAATCACAATTGCTGCATCTGATGGGGGCAAATCCTCTTTTGTAGGCACACAGAAGACACACAAAAGAAGAATATGACCTATTGTTGATTTTCCCTAGCTTTTCTAAAGCCTATATGACAGTGACCCAACTTTCTGCACCTTCTAGTGACACACAACCCAAATTCTGACACACAAAATGGGGTAGCCCTTTATCAGAGAGTGTCCTCATCCTCTGCTTCTCACCCATTCCCACTCCAGTGAATGAGTTTCTCTGAACTACTCTGTACCATGATGCAGATATTTGAAGTGTTGCGCAGAAATATTTGAGCTGGTCCCACATAAAATTTATTTGCCCAGATTTAGGTGCTTTAATTAACTGATCTGCAACCTTCTCATGCTTGTGTCACATCAACAAGGCATGCTTTTCTTCTTGGGAACTGGTGACATAGACAAGAGCTTAACACATGGAGCAAACTATTTGCTCTGTTTAAAAGTGAAGAAAACTTTTCTCTTTGAACTCTGTGGTGTGAACATTTCTTTTAAGAAATGTTTGGGATTTTTTTTTTAAGGAGGAAGAGAGTACGTCATCCAGAAACCCATCAAAAAATTCTTCCCAACATGTGCAAAATATGATCTCTGCTAAAATCTAGCAGGTGTATTTGAATTTAAAGAAGATGCCAGGGTTCTCCTTTTGAAACCTATTTCTTATTTATCAGCACTGCTAAAGTACAACAAGGTGTAAGATTTAGCATGGTGGGATCCAGATGTTTTCTGGGCTCTTCCCCTTTTTCTTTCATTCATTCATTCACAGATCACCTCGCCCTGTCTATGCGTTATGCCATTAGGCAGTGGCTATACTTACTTGATTCTAGGTAACACATTGTATGAGCAATATTTTTGTTTGTTTGCTTGCTTTACCTATGGGCAGAGAAGATTTAATACAGTGCAAAAGTACATAGGGAAAGTGTAGGAAAACACCCAGGAAAGGTGCTTAACTCCTTGCTGAACTGTGGCCATTTTCACTGCCTGCTTGGCCACCTCTCTGTACGATGGGGCAGCCTACACCACATCTGTTCAGGACCTGCAACTGCATTAACCTTGGGATTATGACATCAAGAATGGCATTTGTACAATTAAAAATGTTATCTCACAGGGCAGCCCTTGTTGCCCTCGGCCACCTTTGGGTAAATTGTGTTGTAGGAAAGGTTAAAAAAAGCTGCTGGAACTAATCCTTTTGATGAAACCTTTAACAAGTATGTCAAGCTCCTCTGATCTCAGCCCTGGCAGAGTATAGTTGTAGTTAATGTCCCCAGCTCTAACTCACCGTCTAAGACCCTCTTTCCTGCCGTGTGTTTTCTTCATCAGTTTGTATTTCTGCCAGTCAGTGTCACAAAGCACTTCCTGCTTCATCCCCGCCTGACGGGGTTAAGCCATGCTGATGGTCTGCAGTTGTGTGCAGCTTCATTTTTCATAGATTCTTTCTGATAACCATAACATGAACTCTGGAGTATGTGTTAGGAACTGAAAACAGGCCAAGTGTTTTGTATTAGAGCCTGTATTCCCACATTCACCAATTCTCCAAGGGTTGAAAATGCATCAGTGACATGTATGAGAAAAAAAAGGCTGGGACTAAAATCAATTTTCTCCCCTCTTGCCTACATGAAACAAAATTAAAAGCACAATGAGCCTTATTCTTTTTTCATTTACTGCTGAAATTCCTCTGCCGTCTGTGAAGCAACTCTTGTTACACCACTGTAGCTGGAAGTGGAATCAACCCCGGTATGTGCTGCAGATGTTTACACCTTAAAAAACCGGGAGCACACACAGTTTCTCTATCTACTAATTTTTAAACAATCCAGCAAACATTTTATCTTTATGGATGGAACTAGACCCCAGAGAAGTGATTAACCAAAACTTGTAGCTTGCTCTAAATGTACAATTTGATACTCCCTTATACATGACCGGCTTTCAATATCCTGGTGTGTATTGTGACCCTAAGCTGTCAGTTTAATGCCTGTGTTAGCACAGATCAAAGGAGAACAGAAACGAAATATAAAAACACAGCAATAAATAACCTAGTGTGCTTTCTTATCTCTAGTGAACATTTTATATTAGGCTGGTTTATTTGCTTGCTATTACAGAGTCGTCTTTACTTCCACTGAAATAAACCGGGGTGAAAAGCCACAATAATCCTTCAGATAAAATGGAAAAAGTTATTTATGCCTGTGCTATTCATAGATGTCTCTTCTTAGAAACCGGCCATTTGTGGTTTTGGTTTTTTCTGTAGCATCCGCTTTTTTCCTTGAGATCTCACAACCCTTTTATTTTTAATTTATAAAAAAAAAAAACAATAACCATAATGCAGACCCATGCTAACAATTCTGCAGTCCTGGCTGTCAAAAAGATTTCCTGTGGTCTGTTTTTGGCTGTGCACTCAGCCAGTTGCACTGTATATCAGGCATTTATTTAAAAAGTAAACAGCTACAGCCATCATTGGCATAAAAATTAACCCATGACGTGCCGGACTTTTCACTTTCGTAGTTTCTATCCATGAGCCACCTGAAGACTCGTTGAAAGGTGGACAGCCAAGAGGTTGAATTCATCTGAGGGAGGTTGTTGCCGTGAGAAAAGCAAGCCAAGTGTCATCGCCTGAATGCTAAACACGGGTAACCATGGATTTGCTCGTGTGATTTGGTCCCTTTATGCTCCTCAGAGGAAGGGATGGAGGAAATACTGCTGAGGCCTTTACAGCTGAGGACAGAAGGGGACATTCCCTCCCTCCCTGGCAGGACAAGGCTGTGCAGGTCCCCCACGCACCATTAAAATAGATCAGGTTCATGTTCTAAGAACAGATCAGCTACGGATTTTTCTCAGTATTGTTTGAAGAATAACTGTGGTTTCACAAGTTATTTTTCACAATAACATGTGAAGAAAAGGCTAAATTATTCTGCTCTGTTCAGGATGCAGGGGTATCTAGAAACATTTTCCAACAGTAGGTGCCTTTCGACTTGAGAACCTAAATAGTTTTTGTTTTGTTTTTTTTTCCCCTCTGTTGCAATTTTGACTTAAGGTGCCTAGTCCTGTTTTAAACATCAGATCACTGTCTGGCTCAATCTCGCAGTTCCTAAGTATTAAAAATATTTTTTGATGCTTGCCAAGAATGCTATATGAGTGAGTAATGTGATTTGACTTACTGAAAGGGTTCTAATGCAACATTAATTCAATGTAACAAACCTCTTGCAGAGCAGAAATACAGCTTTCTTTAAAAGCTGATGAGATACCGTACTATAATATTGCAACCATAATTGCCATGCATTAATTTTAGGCTGCCTATTTAAATTTGGGCAGTATGGAGATTAATCTGCATAATTATTTGCTTTAAGAATGAATCAAGATTTATATTTCCTGCATTAGACTGTACTTTTAGAGCAAGTGTCAGTGGAGATAAATGCCTCTGTTTGCAGCAGCAATGTATGTTAACACATCTTGCGGAAGCTGCCTGTTCTTTGTGATACAGAAAACAAAATACTGATAAATTATGTAGAGGTCCACAGGTTTTTATCAAGCTTGGAAAACCAAACCTAGGGTTATACAACTGAATTCTTTACACACAAACGGGTACACCAAGGCATGTTACAGGGTTATATGGAATAGGTCTCATCTCATCTCACTTTAGCTCCTCAAAGGTAAACCTCCAGGCAGATGTGCTTCTAGTGGATTATATACCCCGTCTTGAAGTTGAAGGTAAATGCTCTCAGAACAGTGGCAATGCCTGGTTCTAGCAGGGCTTGTGAAAGCACATCATGGCTGGGGGTCCTTTATGGGATGTGACATGAAATCACTTTCTAAGCTGAAAAAATGTACTTCCAGTGCTGATAAAAGTGCCACTGCAAGTCACTCCTTTCTCATATTAAGTGGATCCGTTATTTTGGCTCTCTGACCTTCCAGTTCCAGGAATGCTCTGGGCTTTTTTTTCTGAAGCTGTATTTCTTTTTGTGCAGACCATGAAGTGAATTCATTTCTCTAAGGAACATGAATAAAGTTTGTTTTTCTTAAATTCCTGGCAAACAAGTTGATGAAATCCATATGGATCACAAAGTCTGAAGCTTGAGTACAATGTTCCTCGGGTGAGCAAACACTTGTCTTTTAAAATTAGACTTTTAGCTGTGGGGATTATATATATACATATTTGAGATCCGTCCTGTGAGCCATCAGCTCGACTTCAAAAACATAAGACAGGAAGCTGACTGCTTCTGAAGGTGTTTTCCTTCTTCCTCCTGTTAAGCACACATGCTTTTCAGATAAGGGCTTTTAATTCGAATTTGTCACCATATATTAAAATGAAAGAAAAATTGTTAAAAAGTGGTTTGAAGCTTTCATTTTAAACCCTACTCCTTCTCAGCCCAAATGGCTCAGAGTTTTAACCTTATTCTTGCTGTTGTCAAAATCCTTTCAACATGTACACACACACACACACACACATCATGTGTCTCCTACCTTGGCCAAGATGCAGATAAACCAGCCTACTGGGATTTTGAATCAATCTCTTTTCAATATGTCCTGTGCACATCTCCATGCCCCAGCATGTCTCCAGCCACACCTTCTTGGCACCAGTCTATCTGAGACATCCTCGAGTGCAGGCTAGGATGGGAAAGCATCTTTGGGGGAAAGTACTTTGAAAGGCTGCAGAGAAGGTTCTTTCTTATATGTCCCAGGCTGCTCAAAGGAAAGCTATGACCTTCCCTCCTTTGGAAAAGAAAAGGGGTGACCAGCTTAGTTAATTAAAAAACGCTTGTTTGTGAAATGAATAGCCGTGAAACGAATCATCAGTTAGCAGAGCTATTCTGTATGTCCTTAAAATCTGCATGGCGCTTTCTTATCCCTGCCTGTACGTGAAACATAGCCACTTCAGATGCTAAACCCTATGGCTATGCCACAAGGGGGGTTCATGGTCTTCCACCGCTGCACTTTGGCTTCCCCAAAACCTTTCCTGGTGGCTTCCACACCAGCCAGGTGCTTTGCAATGCACAACCTGCCCTCTATTAAGGTAGGAAGAAACAGACATGTTTAGTTGTATTCTCTACTACCCTATCTCCTCACCTCCTCAAAAGGCAGCAGAAGTAGCAACAGCCTGAAAGTTCCAGGAGAAGTGTGCATTGAGGTGAAAGCACTGGTGGGAGAATGAGCAGCAAAACTGGGAAACAACAAAGTGAGATGGGTGGCTTGGACGGTGAGGATGGGCTTGGTGTGTCTCTTTAGGGAGGCTGGTAGGGCTGGGCAGCTGCCTTTGCATCTGGGGGCTGGAGGTTGCTCCTGGCCACCTGCAGTGACCCTACACAGTAGTGTGCAATCATTGGTTGACCTTCAAAACAAAGCATAAGCTTTTTTGTTTAAAGTCTCAGAAACCTTTAAAATTGCCTGAGAGGAGAACAAAAGCAATTAGCAAAATATATTGTGAGAACTGAGGCAGTTTCTGCTGATTTTTTTCCTAAATGTTTATTTTGTAAGTGGAGGGAACAGTGCATAGTAAAAATATTAATAATTGTGAAAAGTTTTCCTTGGCAAAAAGAAAGCATTTTGAAAGCAGCTGAAGATGAAATGTCAAGGCAGCTGCTGGATTGCAGTCGCCATGGCAATCATAACACAACACTTTGATTAGTTAGGCACATGGCGGAGCCTCTGGGTAAGAGTCCGGGGGTAGTGGTGGTGAAGGGCAGGTTATTGTTTTTTAAGGACTTTTAAAAAAATTCAGCACAGAGAAGGATCTGTCCTTTTTAAAGACCGGAGTGTATCAAGTTCTCTCTCAAAATGCATTTGTACACACATTTTGGCACTTACAAAATAAAATCTTAAAATTGGTAACAGTCAGATGCATTTTGCTAAAATAATTCTTGCAGAACAGAAGGATGATTCCCTTAATATGGGGTCCATGCATCTTTTGTCTTTCATGTATTTATATTTTCAACACCCTGTAGAACAAGGAAGTCTTTTATTCACATGTTTTCCTGTGGGGACAAGAAACCAGAAAGGCTGTGGTGTGGATTCAGGAGAAAAGGCAGGTGTTTGGACACTGCATGACCCAATGCAGGCACACCCAAATTGCTTACCAAGTGAGCAGGGCTCACCTGTGTCTCTATTTGTGCAGAGTTTTGACAGTGGCATGAACCGAACATGCTGGAGGCAAGGCAGAGCTTCCTCTCCTTTTCCTCCTGCTCTCCTCCATTTCCCAAAAACCAGAACTGAGCATTAAATACTGTGTTATTGGCTAGAAGTGGACAGTCCTTCCAGTCCATGTCTCCAAAGGAAGGAAGGAGGTTTGTTCAGCTTTGAAGTAAGAACTTGGCTTCCCAACTTCAGTAGTGGGTTTAGAAGTGGTGAAACCTCCTGGTGGAGGTGAGCATGGGTATGTCTGGGCGAGGATCCCCTCAGCATGCTGCCTCACTGCTGCCTCGTTACAAACAAGGACATTTCAGCTCTGTAATTGCGGGTTCTCTTCAGACCTTTTGCCTGCTGTGTTTATTTTGACAAGAACTGGGAGGGAGGTGTGTGTGTATGTGCGTGTGCAGGGACACATGGGACTGGCTCCTGTGATGTGTGCTCAGCACGGTTCGCCTCCGAGGTGATTTGGATGCTGTAAGAATGCATCACCAACACAAAGAGCACAAGTAATGTTACATATTTCAAAGTGGTAAAACGTGAATTACATAGAATGACACGTTACCTGTTTACCCTTTTTTCTTTCAAAACCACACACAAATCAATATCAACTTGCATTGTTTTTTTGTTGATGTTTGTTTGTTTTTTTGTTTTTTCACGGGAGAGCTTGAACAGGAAGGACAGTACCAAATCTTGTAATATGTTTCCCCAGGATAGGTTTTCTTACTTCTTATAGAGCTGCTGCTGATTCTGTGCAGTGCTATTCCGCATTCTCAAAAGTCAGGGGTGTTAAAATCAATCCCTTCTTCATTCTGTTTATCAATTAAAAATCTCCTCTTGCCTTTTTGAATTCAAGGGTTATTCCCTTCTTTCAGCTGGCACTTGCTTTCCTGAGTAGCAGCAGGCTTCCTCCACTGTCACTTGCCACCATAGCATCTCCAACACCCTCATCCTGGGGAGCCCTATCCCCAGCACAGCCACTCAGCTGTGCAGAAACTTCTCTGGTCTGACTTCATGGATCAGCTTGCAGGGCAGAGATCTCAGCACACAGCCAAAAGTCATTTCAGGCTGAAAAGTGCAGAAGTGATGCAGTAATGTAAAGTAATGCCCAAACAAACCCACAAAACCTAGAAGGGAAGAAAGTCCTGTAATTGTCCTAAGCTTTGCTAATTGTGAGACCTCCAGGTCTGATAAAGGAAATCGATTTCATCAGTTGTCAGTCGTCCTCCTTTTTTTTAAGTGATCAGCAGTTCACATCGGCTCCAGGCAGGGCAAAGTCCTGCTTTGCTCTGCTCCTCTCTTGTCATGCCAAAAGCTTTGGCTATAGCCAACCCTGGCATGTTAGGCAAGGAATTTTCTCTCTACCTGGTGGTTTCTCTTGCTGGGATCATGCTGAGATGAGTCCCATCACTTGGAAGTTTCTTGTCAAGCTTGTTCCTTCAGCCCTTTACTTATTAACTAATTAATATATCCGACTTCTAGGGCAGAATTTGTCTGTGCTGGGTCTGAACTGGTTTCTGCTGAATACAGCTGGGCACCCTGAGAGAGTGTTATTAACTATGATGGATGGTACAAAAATGCAGGACAATGCTGATTGTTTCTAAGAAAAAAAAGGCATGCTTATTTCAAATTTACATGAAACAGAATTCAAACAAGCCTTATTGCTATTGAAGTTGTTTTGTTTGACAACACATCAGGGAATGTTCCTTGCCACCTCTCCTTCACTCCAGTGCAAAGCTAACTCTTGAAAAAGCTATTGAAAGACGGAATTTTATCAGAAGGGAACTTGAAATTTTGCTGGCTGCCTATCCATTGGTTCTTGCTTGTTAGGGTTTCAGTTTCAGATAGATGTGTATTGACAAGCCTTGGTACTGCTCTCGGAAAAATTAGAGAGCTCTTAAAAATAAGAAAAAAAATTGAAAAAGAAAACCAGAACAGGCATGTCCTCCTCCCTCTTCATTCTAAGTAAATGACTCTGGCAGTGTTTTCCAGCTGACTGGATGTGTATAGAGGAAAAAGCTGTACCCGACTTTCAAACTGTCAGCACTGAACTTTATTCTCAGTAGAAATACATTATTTAAAAATTTATTGAACATTGTAGGGGAAGAAAATAAATGCTTTGGGGTCCGATGAGAGGTTTTGCGTAAATGCTGAGGGATTTTTTTTTTCCTCTTTCTGTTTCCTGTATTCAGACTTGCCCGTCTAAGATTGAGACACCTGAAGTAGGGCACATGAACCCACTCCTGAGGTCCGGTAGAAGAGCTGCTACTGTGGCATACAAGTGCTGCATTTAATCAGTCTTCCCAGGAAGTGACTATTCTGAAGGGACAATACAGGGGACAGCATAGCAGTTCCTGTCAGAACTGTCTTGCTCCACAGTCACTACCTGAGCATTGCTCTTGATTTGAGGAAATGTCAGCAGTGCTGGAGTCCAACTGGGATGCAGACAGTCAGAAGTCAGGGAACAGAAATGTCAGTCATGGGTTGAATTATTATTTATTAGGGTTTTTTAGATACAATTGACACAGATATAGATTGAGTTAGATGTGCTACAACCTAATAAGCCAGAAATTAAAAGACACTTCCAAATTTTTTTTTCATCTACACTTTGGGATATGTGACACAATTCCACCTCTCTATAAAGTTCGTGTGGGACTTCCCTCTGTGCTGTGTATTTTAAAGGTCTTTGCTCTGTTATAAAATCCTGAAGCTGTGTGAAGTGAGTGCAGCGTGTGAGTGCAGGCAGCTTGCTGTGACTCTGCCTCTCTGGAAGTGCCACCTCTGACAGGCGTGAAGCCTGGTGTCGATTTGAAAACTTTCTGCAGGGGAAAGTAGATATTTTTAGAGGCACCCTCCAGTAGCAAACCATTCACTGCCAGTTTGTCTCTATGTTTAAACAATAATCTTCCGGTCTCAGTTGGTGATTCACAGTAATTTTGTGCTATACAGGCTCTAGATTAGATGAAGGCAGCTGCGTACATTTGATCAGACTCTCACATCAGCTGAATTCCGACAGGCTGGCACTGTCCTGCTTTAGCACCGTCCTTCATGCATACAAATGTTCTGGCATGAAGATTTCCTAAATGACATGGCTGAGGCTGACCAGCATGGGAACCCTGCTACTGCAGAGAATGAATAAGTGCCTTGCCTATGAGGTTCAGGCTATTTTGTTTCCCATTTAAATTGCTGCACTGGAAATGTGATACATCCAGTTAATCTTCAACCGGCAATCTCAGACATTATAGATCCACTTATACCTTGTGATGAATTACTTCAGTATTTGGAAAATATTAAATAACATTTTTTTGTTGACATGGAAGTGTGACCTGCAGGGTGCAGCTGGTCCCAGTGTTTGGTGCTGTTTGTGTCCTGCTGTCTGGCTCTTCCTCCCTCTGTTCTCTGGCTATTGAGGCTCAGCTGGTTTATGTCCATCACAATCAATGGAAGGACATTTCCAAGCTGGTAATTGCTGAGAGGATCCGGTGCTGATGGTTTCTGGAGCTGCCAATCTGGGGAGCAGCCTTTGGCTCCTGCTGCATACAGTATGCCTGCAGTTTGGCCATTTATCTCACTTGACATACTTGAACTGAAAGAAAGGTTTGTGCAAGCACTTGCTGCTCATTCCCTGGGATGTCTTTCTCCCCCTTGTCCCCCCCCCTCCTGCTCTTGTGTGTTATCAGCTATTGCAACAGCACCAAACTGTGTCAAATAAGGTGAATGCAGTTATCAAGTTCAGAGGTAACGCTTCCCAGTGACTCCGTTTGGAGTCGGGTGGGGGCTTTGAAATAATCACGGGTTCATGATCATGGGAAAAGAAACAAAATTATACTGGCTACATTCTGAATGTTGAAGGCCCAGACTGTCAAACTGTGATCTGTAAATGCAGTTGCAGAAAATCTATTCAGGCATTTTTAAATGTGTTTCTAAGCTCAAAAGCCAGTGAAAACTCTCTGTTAAGGAGACACAGAAGGTGGAAGAACAAAGAAATCCACCTGATGACATAGGTGATTGAATCGCTTCATTTAAGGTATCAGATGATAAAAATGTTGAGTAGGATTCAGTCTGTAAAACCCCACTTATGCTGTGACTTAGGTTCCTAAAAGTCACTCAATTTCCAGTTTTGCTTAATCCTGCAGGTATCTAAAATTCACTAAGCTGTTAAACCTTACTACCTGTTTGAAATTTTCAGTTCCTGTTTGATTCACCTTCAAACACTCAAATAGCCGTTGCTAGGAAATGAGTGTCTGTCTGTCATCTAAAGCAGTTGGGGATTCAAGATGAGGAGGACAGGCACTCAAACACTGCCCAAGCCCCTGGGAGAAGAAGATGAAAAATGAGATTTTGTCAAACCAGTGATTACTTTCATTTGACACAATGACAATGCCCATGTGCTGCTGCTTAGCACAGTGTCTCGCATGCTGACAGAAGGAGGGAGATGCTGGGTGGTCAGAACACTGACAGAAAATTGACAACAGAACAGAAATGCTATTTAGCATCTTTCATCCAAAGAGCCTGTGCAGCCCTTAGAGCTTTAAGTGGAACACAGCTGGACCTAGCTAACTCCTTTTATTAGATTATCAGTGGATAAACAACCAAAAATGACTTGGGGCTCAGGATAGTAGGTGTCTATCCTTTCTCCTATCGTTTCTCAATTTTTAACAAAGTTACACAGTAATTGTACTGAAGAAAGCTCCTAAAATGAAAATGTTACCCTTCCCTTCCCTTCCCTTCCCTTCCCTTCCCTTCCCTTCCCTTCCCTTCCCTTCCCTTCCCTTCCCTTCCCTTCCCTTCCCTTCCCTCTCCTCAGCAGCTCAGAGTGAGCAGGGAGGAATGCTGTCTTCCTGCTTTGGCATCTTCTTTGTTTAACTCACCTGTTGGTCAAGACTGCTCGCATCCGTTTGCTTCTCAGGCTCCATGGAGACTGAGTATAAACCCAGAGTGAGGTGACAAAGACCTCATAAAAAGGTGTGTTTGCTTCCAGACAGATATTGAGAAATATCTCATGGGTAGCCACCAGATAAGCGGAAGTAAACATCCTTCTGACTCTGTGGGATAAAGTTCACAATAGTCCCTCTTGTTTCTTATCTCATGCCTTCAACGAGACATCACCAGATAGTGAGAATTGAAGCAAACCCCCCCGCCGCTATTTTTCTCCTCACCATTTGCCTCACAGGTCTATCACATCAGATCTGTACCAGGGGCAGGATGGAGAGCATCACTCTCTTCTTTATAAAACACCGGGCTTAAATAACTATAATACCGATCTGTGGAGAAGGCTTAGCCTATGTCAGACTCCTCTGTCTGCCTGTGTCCTGGTCCACATACAAATAGTGTGCCATGGTATTTGGAGGAGGAAGGAAAAAAGAAGGTGTAGGTCTGTTCCCCTCTCTTACACTCTGTGACTGGGCGCACACAGCTCAGCTTTGCAAGGATGGCCCCCAGAAGGAAGGAGATCAGCTCAGTGCCATGTCCGGTCTGGCTGAGGAAATCCATTCCTGATTCAGTTCCTTGCATTTGGGCAAAAAGAAAAAAATATTGTTTTAGAATGACTTTCTGGCTCAAAACTACTCAGTCAGTGAAATGTGACAAACCAATATGGAAAGTTATTGACGATTAATTTGACAAATGACAGAAATGATTTGTGGCACAATCAATTTCTAATTATTATTCAATTATAAGTCTCAAAAAATCTCACCTATAGCATATTCTTAAAGAGAAAGATCTTTGTAACAATAGGACAAAACGTGTGCAAAGCCTTTTTGTGCTGTCTTTTTAGCAGTGTCTGGCAGCTTTTTATGGCTGCAGATGACTACAAATAGAACATGACAGCAAATCAGCCACAGCAAAGAATCAGTGACAGCTAAACTGGTCGGCAGTAAAGCACAAAAATAACTCATACTTCCCTTTTAAAAATTAATGGAAATATTGTGCTTTATTCCTATTTTCAATTGGACATGGAAGATGGGAATTCAAAGACTTTCAGTATGATCTAGGATAGCCTTGTTAGACAATTTTATTGAATTTTTATGGAAAATTTTGTTCTCTATTAGGTTTTATAGCAGTAGGTGTTTGAGTAGAGAAAACCTCATAGAGAGAACACTTGCAGCATTTCCTACCATCTAAGATTTGCCTGAAGGAGTAGAAATTTTTGCCTTTATTTGCAAAATATAAAAAATGTAAATATAAATTTTGAAAAAAACTATCCTAGGATTTATTCACAAGAAAGGTGAATAAATAGATTTTTAAAAAAGAGACAGATATCAATCAAGGTCGAAATACTCCTAAATTGCAACCTTTCTTCCGACAATTTATTGTAGCCAATAGGAAAATCACTGTGCATATGTTCTTATCCTAAACCAAACAAATCATTCACATGTAAGAGTGTGATATATTTGTCTGTAGGTAAAAAGAATAAACTACTTAAATGACAACACATTCATAAAACTGTAATAATAACAAAGGAGCTGGAAGAACTGGTCTTCCCATTCTCACCAAACAACAGCAGGTGGATTAATATATCTGACCTCCTTGTGGAGACAAACAAAATATATAACTACCATAAGATATCCCTCCCATAAAACTCTGCATTTATTTTCATTTCCTGGGTAAACACTGGAACTCTGTATCAAACAGCAGGTGTCCACTGCCTTGCCTTAAGGCCTAAATCCAAATATTTGAATGTTACATGAACACTGGGATGTGAATATGACTGGAACTTCTTTGGCCTCAGTGAATGGACACATAAGCCTAACTAGAGAACAGTCATCACACAGGACTGAAGCACATGAAGATGCTCAAAATGATAAATGGCACCTTCAGAATGGAGTTGAATCACTAATTCTGTAACAGACGAAGAAAACAAAAGGCAAATTGTAACAGATCAATGCAGAATACAGATTCACCAAATTCAATAGACAATAAAAATACTCCTTGGCGGTGACTTTATGTGTTAAGTAAATAGTTCATGCATTGCAAACCTTGGACATCAACAAATACATATATATGTGTGTTTATACACACACACACACAGACAGACAGAATAGTACTAAAGTTCCTTAGCTGGTGTTCTCTCTCCTGTGAACATATGAATACCCTTGCTACATTGGCCTCTCTCTCAGAAATTTATAACCACTATTTCTGATGCTGCTGTATCTGGGGTGAGGATGAGGAAGGGTAAGATCCTTCAGGATTCCATTAGCTCCTCTGCCACCCCCGTCTCATGTCACCCTGTCCTTGGCGTCTATGGGACCCTACAGCTTCCCTCTCCACAAGAAATACTATGGCATAGATCAGCTACCTGCTACTGGTTTCCCCACCACATCCCAAAGCATGATTTTGGGGCAAACCCTGTTGTTTGATACAGTGAAAGCTGATGTGCCCTGTCACTTGACACAGATCATGGGCCATCCACTCCTCCAGCTCCCATCAGCCCATTATCTTATTCAGAAGTTAAATGTGCAGTAAATTGGGAGTTTCTTGGAGAGTTATAAATATTTGCTTGACAGTGACTTCTCAGAGAAAGTTGGGTAACCATGTGCTGGGAATAAAATTGAATTATGTTCTCTTCAACTTCCATATTTCTTGAGTTAGGAAATACACTTTCTCTTCTAAACCAAACAGTACTAAATTATAAGATTCTTGGTCAAGTTCCATAAGTTTCTGGAAATAGATTTTATGTTTAGTTTGACCTGTTCATGATTGCAGCTGGTCCCCAGTACAAAATGGCTGCTTCCCTCAAACTTCTGTTGTACAAGAAACTGAGCTGTGGAGGAAGGTCATTCCTGAGCCTGTACTAAGAAAGTTTTGTCTTAGATACATAAGTTTCAGCATTAATTCACATTAATGGTTTCATAAACTTTATTGTCCACTGTCAAAACAATATTTCTTGCATAAAATTTGGTCTTGATATACAGCATGCACTAAGTACTTCACTGGTCTTTATCATAACATTTTACATTTCTCCTATATTAGTGATGAATAGTTTTCTTCTTTACTGCATGCCAGAAAATTCTGAAAAAGTAATTTCTAGCCCATCAAAACAGTACTTCGAACTCCTACCCTAACTTTAGGTGCTTAGACTTGCATCTCTGAAGTGTGAGCAGAGAAGGGAAAATGTTACCTGGAAGGTATATTTGGTTTGCAAAATTCTTTAAAATTCAACCAGTGAGAAGAGATGGATTCTCTGATAACTGCATTCACTGGGTACTCTTGCACTGCCCTGGGTTTTGATCTACAGTCTAAAAGACAAGCCCACATTTAAAATATTTTTATTGTTTAATACAAAGAACCAGAATTGAGCATCCAGAATTTCCCTTTCAACATATTTATTGTTCACATAAAATGTATTCTCATCTCAAACTGTGAAAGCTCTGACTGTTCCCTTTGCCTTTTTTCACTTTGATTAGTATGTGCAAGGCACACTAAATATTTCATTTGTTATGCCCTGAATTATAGCATCTCACCTGCTTGACTGAAATAAATCATTAGCACATGGGTTTATAAATAACTTGGAAAACATTGTCTCTGAGAGTATTTCTGATATAGTCCAGTCAGGCTGAATTCAAAACATTCCTATAGCTCTAAAAGTATGCATACTTATGGTTTCTTCTGTTACAGAGTGGTTATTACGCTTGATACTAAAGTCTACAGGCTACACACTAGCAGCTCCAACATGGAATCTTCTAAAGCAGGTTTATTTTCAGCTCAGTTTTAGACACAATAACATTGGTTAATAACTGTCTAGTTGTGCCTGACCAATAAAATATCTAGAGCATTTGCTGTCCTTTGCTATGATAACTGAAAAAATAAATAGTAGTAAAGTTTGTTAAATCTGATGCTGACAGGGTTAGGCTGTGCAATTTAGTAAAATCTTTATGAATACTATTCTCTACATTTTGGAGGCTTAAATCCCTTCTTTGTGTTTTACTTTTCTACTAAGGACTGTTTCATCCAACTTAATTGCAGAAAATCTGTTTCCAGAAAACTTCCTCTAGAATTATAAAAGCTGCAGTTTCCATTATTTCATTCTGGATTTTATTTGTGTGAAAGTTTGTCTTGACTCCCCCCCCCACCCCCCCACTTCCTTCCCACTCCCAGCCTCTTTGAAACATCAGAATAATTTTCTTCTTGCAGACAGCACGGGCTAATAAAGCCTACCTTCATTCTTATAAGTGTTTTCAACTTGTTCAATGTAATAGCTTTACAATGTGAGTCCTTGACTAGCAAAATAACAGGTATTATCTCATATGTTCATCAAGATAGTTCTGTTTTTCTCCCAAGAGCACTGAAAACTTTGTGATATAAAAAAAAAATAGGAAAAAGAGAAAAAGGTAGGTGCTCGTGGATCTTCAGTCACAAGAAGAAGCTTGGGAACTTCCAATTCAGCTCCTATTAAAAAAAAATTCAGTGAATATGAAAGCTTTAACTGGGCATTTAGTTGAAGGATAGCCCATGTTTAAATGGTGCAGTGTGCAGACAGACCAATAAAATTCTGAGTCACTAGGTGGACAGTAATGAACAATTTAAGCTCTTTGAAAGTGAATTGGTTACTCCTGCGTGAAAATGGTTTGCAAGCTGTTCCACTGACAGTGGAAATGATGAATCCACTGTGTAATAAATGTGCTTCCTACATTCCTGCTCCCTCATAGCTGTTATTCCTAATGAAATACAAAAATAACAATAACTAGTAATTATCACTGATGATTCAACAAACTTGTAAATGACCTGGGTTCCCTTTCTACATCCCCTCTGGAAGAAGAGCTAGCCTGTGGTATGTCTGACTTTGGATTTTGCACACATTTGCTGGCTGGATAGGAAGTACAATCCAAATAGCCATGTTAATAGAGGATTTCTATCATCCTTTATTAGGAAATCCAGATGGAAGATGTGTGGATAAATGGAGTAAAAGAAAGGACTTAATTTCTCATGGACTCTTCTGAATGTGCAGGGGTGAGCCAATATTTCTGCGGCACGCATCCTTTGCCTAGCAAGGCTTTATCCTCATATTACCCACATGGTAGAAAGAAAAGTAGCAGCAATAATTACAAAGAAGGTGACCTCTCACACAGCCAGGTCCTGCAAGGGAAACCTACCCAAGCAGTGATAAAGTTACTGTGAGCTCCAGCAGGTCCCATGGCATGAGCAGGAAACTTTATGGCAAACATCCATCTGCCATTTAGATGTGTCTTGATGTGCTGTGTGCTAGGCAGCTGTAATTGCATTAGTTCAAGTTGTGCCGTGTCTGGACTTGGAGCTGTTGCCTTTAGTTACCTTACTGGGCAATTAGCTCACTGACATTCATGTCCTTCCTTTCTGGACTACGGAGAAAGGCTATTTGTAAAATGGCTTCATCTACACTGCCATGACAAAGAAGGCTATCTCAAGCACTGAGGCCCCTGTTAAACTCCTGATTGTCCACAGAGCTTAACTGCTTGCTCTGTCCATTTCAAAGTGTCTCAGCAGCATGCAGTGGTGTAGGATGGAAGGGAGCTCTTGAGATCCTTGTTGATGGAAAACTAAATAAGAGTCAGCAGTGCCCTGGCAGCCAGGTGGGCCAACCATGTCCTGGGGTGCATCAGGCACAGCATCCCCAGCTGGGCAAGGGAGGGGATTGTCCCGCTCTGCTCTGCACTGGGGCAGCCTCACCTTGAATATTTTGTGCGGTTTTGGATGCAGCAATATAAAAAAGACATTAAATTATTAGAGAGGGTCCAAAGGAGGGCCATGAGGATGGTAAAGGGCCTTGAGAGGAAGCCGTATGAAGAGTGGCTGAGGTCACTTGGTCTGTTCAGCCTGGAGGAGACTGGGGACAGACCTCATTGCAGTCTGCAGCTTCCTTGTGAGGGGAAGAGGAAGGGCAGACACTGATCTCTTCTCTATGGTGCCCAGTGACAGAACTCGAGCAAATGCCCTGAAGTTGTGTCAGGGGAGGTTTGGGTTGGATATTAGAAAAAGGTTCTTCCCCCACAGGGTGTTTGGGCACCGGAAGAGGCTCCCCAGGGAAGTGGTCACAGCACCAGCCTGATAAAGTTCAAGAAGCATTTGGACAATGCTCTCAGGCACATGGTGTGACTCTTGAGGATGGTCCTGTGCAGGACCAGGAGTTGGACTCAATGATCATGATGGGTTCCTTGTAAATCGGCATATTCTGTGATTCTATGATCCAGTCAGCCCTCTCTGCTCACATATGGTCACCTAGAGCAAGTTGACCAGGAAAATGTCCAGTCAGATTTTGAATATCTTCAAGGAAACTCCACAACCTCTCTGGACCACCTGTTCCAGTGTTTGATCAACTTCAGAGTAAAAAAGAATTTTTTCTTGCTTTCAAATGGAATTTCAGGTGTGTTAACCTGTGCCCATTGCCACATGTCCTATCTGAGATATATCTCAGTGAGGCACCACTGAGAAGAGTCTGGCTGCTTTTCTTCATCAATATATCAATGTACACTTTTATCACATTTGATAAGATCCACCTCCCCCTGCCTCCAAGCTTTTTCTTCTCCAGGCTAGAGTTCCATCTCTCTCAGACTTCTCTTTCTCTCATTATCCGATTGCTAGGTGTATGCTCTGACTGCAAAATCCGTTCTAGTGCAGTTTTGTTCTGTAAACTTAATTGTGTCATTGGCATTATAAAAGGTATTCAACTTCCAAGCCATACATGCATAACGGAAGAAAAGTATTCCTCTGTGTATTCTTGGGACTTCCATGGCAGTTTCAGCTGCCTGCAACTTTATTGGGTGGCATCATGTACATTTTCATAACAAAACACCATTAAAAAAAATGTCTTTTTGAATGCTTAGTTTTTGGTAGGACATGCACAAACCACTGATTTGCACTTTTCCCTTCTTTGTTCAGTCAAGCAGGCCATGATGATCCTGACCTTACTGCAGTTCATTTTCTCACCCCAAAATATTGTTCTTATTTGATGGAATTTCTCTTTTGTTTATCATGGGATGTTAATTTTGTTTAGCAGAATATTACTGTCTCCTTCCAAAACTCTTCAGATTCACTGATTATGGTCCTCAATTGCCTTTCCTCAGGGGAAAAAAGGCTATTTACATAGACCTTGGTAGTTGTCTTACCATCATAATGTTTACTTTATTTTCATGCAAGAAGCTTGTTACCAAATACAAGACAGATGGTGGCTTATTTTTCCAAAAATAACATGTAATATAGACAAACATGCTGTGATGTCTCTAAGGATAGAAAAATATTTTACATCAGTGATGTGTCTCAAAAAATTTACTGTGTGGAGACCATATTATCTCTTACCACATTTATGGGTTGTTCTGTGTCTATCCAAGTGAATACATCCATCTTTCCTGTCGACAATGGACCTTTTTTTTGGTCTTCTTTATTTACGGTCTGATTTGAAAAGAATTTAATCATCCTCTGATTTTGCACAAAGGGAACTTCGCAATGACTAATCTGAAACTTCAGGTTTGATCATATGCTGTTGGGATTTTACTTTAACACTGAACAGGGGAGAGCTTTCTCTCATAGTGTAATGAATGATATTGATCTCCAAATACATTGCTCACATCCACTGTATAAATTTCCCTTATGGGTGTAAACCCAGCTTTGAAAGATGCCTGACTTTTATTTTTCATTTCTTTAGCTTAGATATTTCTTACAGTGTTAGTGCTGTTGTCTCTGACCTTGTGTTAGCCTGTTCATCTGTTCAGTTTAAAATTAATTATATTCCCCTGGCTTTCAGGATCTACTGATGTTCTGCTGTGACATAAGCAAATACTCCACTTAAGAGAGGTCATTTAAGGTAGTCCTTTTGTTGCCATCTTTCTTGACTAAACAATGAAAGTCCTGCTGGCATTTGGACAGTTTTGCAAAGTAATGCTCTGCATTGCAATCCTAGTTTTTCTTTAAAGTGCCAGGGATTTTCTGGGCTTGTTGGCCAGCATGTGTTTAGAGTGTAGTGTTTTAGGGATACATGCAAACACAAGGTGCTCAGAAGTAACTTAGTGACATATGGAAAGTGGACATGGTCTTCTCCAGAGAGGCTAAAGCTGAACAGCACTGCTGGGTACACACTGCTCACAGCATCTGTACCCCGTGGCACCAGGCAGAGGCACCAATCTCTGACAATAATGCATTCCACAGTGTTGCTTATTTATCTACCATGTGTGCTGGCAAAACGCTGGCAGCCTCCAGGCTCAGCTCCTCAGCAATCCACTTGGTAGCTTATCAGCAAGGCAAGCGAAAGGGTAGGAACAGTCAGCTTTCACATGGAAGCTTTCACAATCAGCAGATTCTGAAACCCATGTGTGCTCCTTCACGACTTTGTCAGTGTCATATAATTTCTGAGAAATGTTGCACTTTTGATTATCCCCCATCTCTGTCCAAAAAAGTTCCATTAAGAGACTTGTAGCGATGCCTTAGGTTTTAACTTTTATATTTTTCAAATCCTCTACTGCTTAGTGTGTAACTCTGAAGTTCCTTGTAGCCTGTTAATTTCTGCTCTCTCCTGCTAGGTAGACATAACAAAGCCTCTCCAGGCCTGCTCTTCAAGGACACCCAGACTGTCCTAGGCCCAAAAAGTTTAAACCAAAAGGCCTCTAAAGGGGGGCAAGCGGAGGGGAATTACATCATTAAATGGAAGCTTTAATTGGGGAATTAACCCTGATATGTAAATGAACCAAACCTACAAAAGTGTGAAGAACTCGTGACCTGTCGCCCATCTTGGGGTCCATCTGGGCAGTAGCCTCTGGCTCCCAGGGTGTGCCTTTGAAGGCCTTCCAAATAAATACCTACCTTTATTCCCTTATTCCTGTCTAGTCTCTGTTCCTAGGAGGCCTCTTAAGGCATCAGTAGCAAGTCGCACCTATGGCTGAAATTTCAGAGAGTCCTACACATACAACAAGATTTTTTTGGGCACAGTTTTCTAGAAACATAGAGTAAAAGTCCATTTCTATCTCACAGATATAGCAAAAGACTGCTGACACTGGAGTTTGAAACAGAATACCTGTAAAGAAGATACACAATCCCACAATATACTGTTATAATGTTAATCTGTGGTATGATTTTATCAGGAGACTGCCTGTGGGTTTTTGGATATATTCACAATTATTTTTTTAATTTTGGAGCAATATTTTAATTTAAGCAATGCCTTAAATTAAAAAAAAAAACACAAGAAAAAGGATATGAAGTTATCTAAACACCAATAATACCTTCATTTGGAATTGAAACGTTTTATATTAATCCAAAAATCTTCTTTCAAAAGCTTGGTTCAAAAGTGAAAAAAAAAAATCTTAAATTGATTACTCATTTCTTTCGGAACTGTTCTCACTTTTCCATTCTCTGTTCTTTTTTATTATTCTACAAAACAAAACCATGAATATTCATATGGTTTTTTTCTGAGATGTTATTTCTCTGTGTATGTTCCAGTCCTAACCAGAAAAAGCTGAGACTGCAGCTTTCGCTAGGAAAATGCTAGGACTACAAAAAGTTACTAAGAAGTTTTCAGTTATTATGTGAAGCCATTGAAAGAAAACTGAAAGCTATTAAGACCAAAACAAAACAAAACAAAACAAACCCCAAAACAAAACAGAACAAAAAAAAAATCTCCAGCAACGACAACCAGTTCTTCTCCTCTTTCTTGACAATATATTTTCCTAAGGATACCTTCCTTTTCAGTATACAATTCATATTGATAACTCCCTCCTTAGCATACCAAAAGTGTTAACAGGGATATACTCTTCAATTTCAATTCCGGATGTCAAAGCATTTGTTGCTTCTCTTTCCAGCCTTAAGAAATGTTTCTATACCTAAAGGCTTGTCCAATTCTTCCACCTACATCAGTAATAGATATTAACTCTGCCTGCAAATAATGCCCTAACTGCACTTTTGGTATCAGCATTACAACAAAATACTACTTCAGAGAGAGCTATTTGCTAGACAGTATTTTGGAGAGCGTCTCTAGTTTTCTCCACTGATTATAGGGAAATGCAAAGGACACTAATATCTTAATTTAAGCACTTCATTATGTAATTTAAAACTCATCTGTCCAAAATATATACTTAAGTCTTGATCCTTGCTGTTTTACCAGGTGACCAACTATTCACACAAGTCTAAAGATTTGTGTGTCACACGGTGAGAATGTCAGTACAGAAAAATCTGCACTGTAGAAGCCAGAACACAGCAATGATTACAATCCAATCTTTAGACATATAACTTTTAGATTACAGAATATCCTTCCACAGAAAGAATTAAAAATACCTGAGATTTATCTAAGGGCTCCTTGTCACCAGTGGCCCTAGTGGGAGGATGCCTCAGCCTCTTGGGACCTGCAGTCTCTCTCCAGTATGTTGTAGCTTCCAGGCACATGGTGAAATCAGGGAATGCCATCCAACATGCACCATGTGATTTGTCATAGTCACCATGAAATCACTTTCTTGTGATATTTTGTGCAGACTCTCTTAAAAACCCCACTGTTTCTCCATGCCAGGAAGCTGCCTCTGTGGCAATCCTGGAAAACTGCAATCTTTCAGGGGCTGTGTGCTTTTGCTTTCTCTGGTGCCTATCTGAGTGCTTTGTGAAGGCAAAGGAAACTCTAAAAGGCAAGGCTGCAGAAGTTAACAGGAAAGGTGAGACAATGGCACAGATAAGAGAGTCAGGTTCTCAGCTTCAAAGGAGTTCCGATAATAATGGCTAGGACACGAAGTGATGGGAAGCATTTGCCTGTCTGGCTCCATCCTTTCTATGATCAAAAGGCATGGAAAAAACCTCAAAGACTCTTGAAAAGGGAATTGTGTCAATGAAAAAGCACTGGTGGTCTCCCTCCTCCCACATTAGAGAGAGAAGTCACTTTTGACAGAGAAATTGGGAGTAAAGTAGGGCTTCCTTTTGACAGAGTGGAGAAAACTTGGTAAATAATGCATGTGATCAACATAATTTTCAAAATAATTTTCCCAGGATTGCATTCCTTCTGGGGAGAAAACAAATGTTTTGCTTTCCATTACAAATGTTTTTCTTATTACTGTGGAAGATATTCACGGTCCAGGAAGAGACCTCCTAGAATGACTAGTTATATCTGTCTCCTACTCATAGCCAAGAGAGGATAAAATATTAGAGGATGTGTTTTGGATACTTCTCTGAGAATGGGATCAATGAAGCCAATCACTCTGAGGGTGCATTCATAAATGGTCAGTAGTGTCTACACTTCGTATGTCACGCTGTATAATAACACGAAGACCAGGTAGACCACATTCCAGCAGAATGTTTATTTTTCCCTCAGGAGACTCCTCTGAACAAAAAATATTGTGGTGATCACATCCTCCTGTCCAGCATACGCAGCATTTCCTGCTTTCTCATAAATGTCTGCAGCCCATGTGCTAGCTGATTGCAAGAAAACTATTGATCAAAAAGCATATAAGGAAGAATAAAATTATTCGTATTTCCAGGAAGCTGTTGGTCTCTTTTTGGGCCTGTGGTGGCTATTACAGGAACAGGTATTGTGGTTTTCAAGAATTCAGGATGTGCTGATAGACGATTTGGCACTAGCAATAATAGATCACCTCTCTTCCTCCAGCTCTTGTTTTAGTAACTCTCTGTAAATCTTTCCTTAGGAATTAGTAAACCTGGACTAATTCTGTTGTCAGTGGTAAGAAATAGGTATCTTCAAAACATGCTCATCATACCTCAGTTAGCTGTTTTTGCATGAGATGACTCAGCCTCGGGAGCTGGGTATGTCTTTAGATTGACAACAGAGGATGACTCAGTTTACTGGCTGAATTTTCTTATGCTCTGTTAGTTGAAAATACGTTGACTTAAATATCTCATATGTGTGTGATGTCAGAGATCTGCCAAGCATGAGTCACAAGAAACTTTAAAATAATTCAGTATTTTTAACTTTAAGAAGAAAACACTGAAACCACATATTGTTATCCTAAATATTTAAATGGTAGCTGCAAATAGAAAAGAAACACAGTCTTTCTTTAGTCCACTGGGACATGAAAATAGCTGCCTAACATTGCTGTAGGGTGTATCTAGGTCAGATTTGAATAAAACCAAGTATGATTATCAATTAAATGAGCAGCCAGTGGTGATTATGTGATCAATGTCCTTAGAGGTTTTTGAGAACTGTATGGACCAACATCTGTCAGGAGCACTAAGCATTTGTCATGCATGATCTACCTCATCTGCAAGAAGCAGTTGATCTTATCAGGCTCCCTGTATCCCTGTTTTCTAAGGCTTCATCTATATTGATAATTTAAATCTGCCAAGGTTCATTTTCAGACATGATTCCAGCTAGTATAGGGCAATGTGTGTCTATAATATTTAAGTGCCTTTGTCACCCAAGATGAGGTGGCCAAATCCACCCTACTCAAGATGAACACTGTCCTGTGCCAACCTCGAATTTGTTCAGGGAGCTGCTAATTGATGTCATCCAAAGATGTGTGGAGTCCCTTCCACCATTTGGACAATGCCAATGATCAAGACAAATTGCTTGGGAACATTCCCTGGCCCAGTTTAATTTGCTAGTATCCCTATAATTTGTAATTCTGTAGCCAAGTCTGTCCACGCGCTCATCAGAACTGTTCTCAAATTGAAAAATGAAATAAAGCTCCATGTCCTCTACACCTGAAAACGAGCAGTCTTTTATTACTTGTACTAGCTGGTGAAGATTCTCTGTAGCTCTCCTCAGACTCCTATCCTTTTTTTCTCAGTAGAGGGCATCCTTAGTACAGTCACTTCAGCAGTCTGTATCCATACAGCAAGGAGAGGGGGAAAACTTCATACTGCCTCCAAAGCAGACTAAACTGAGTAAACACTTGGTACACACACGTATTTCTGAGAAGCACTAGGTCTTCTGGAACAATTTGGGCCAGTATTCTCTTGAACAGACTTTCTCCTCTTCACCATAATAGGCAAAAAAAAAGGGGAATAGGGACTGGAACACTAGAAAACACTTGTGAAAATTTCTTGCTTAACCTTTTTTTGGGGGTAGAGAAAAAGAACCAGTTTGAGCATCGAGTCAAAATAACATATTTATGTTTTTGTCAGAAGAAGAAGGGGAGATTTCCCCATTCACTTTAATTAAAGTTCTCCTTAAGCTCTTTTTTTTGCCTTGGGTTTGGGAGCTTGGCAGGCTTTATGTTTTTTAAAAAAAATCCAGCATGCTCACTAGGCAAATTTTCCCATGCTTTCAAAGCTGTACTGTTTAGGCAATCAAATGTTAATCCAACCACAGTCTAGCTTTTGCTTTCTTCCCAACAGCTTGATATCTCTTGCCATTACTATTATACCCTCAGATGTAGAGTAGACAGTGATGTCGCTGTCCAGCACATGAGTGGTAACGAGCTGCAGCATAAATAATGAATTGATAACAGGCATGTGTTCCTCACCCCCAGAGCATGTGCGGGGGCTGAGCCAGCTGCAAATGATTTATTCAACGTACCAAAGCTATACTAAATCAAGCCAAACAATATTGCCTTTTTTTTTTTTTTTTATAAGGGTGAAGTATTTCCCACGAAGCTGGTAACTCATATCTATTAACTTATAATCTCTATAACTCAAATGTTTTGCTTCATAACACTCTGCCAGTGGTGAACATCAAAACAATTGAAGACAGTCTCTAAGGACTGTGTTAGCTTAATCACTGTGAGACTGAGCATGCAACTGAAATGAAGAAGGCACGTCTAAGGAAAGAGAGAATATAAAAGTGAAAGTCTAAAGAGTTAAGTGATCTTGGCCTTTGAACAGTTTTTCACTGAGACTCATCTGCGAGAAGTCACCACCATGAATATTTTAAAAAGCAGACCAATGTAAAATCTGAATTACAGCCCTTAAATCTACCTGATCTGTATTGCTCTTCATTGGTGGCCTTTACTGATAAATTTAATGTTTATCTAAGATATCTGACAACAGGAAAAAAAAAAAAAAAAGAGAGAGGAAGTTTTTAAAAAATGCATTGTTTCATCTTTTTCTAACAAACATCTTCATTATAAAGGAGGTTCGTAATGTTTCTTTATTAGAAGCTAAATTTGAATGACAATAATTTTGCTATAATTGTTTTTGATGATAAACTGGAAACAGCATACAATGATCACTACCACATGTATTTAGACTTGGGTTGGCTAGACTTATGTTCTCCCAGGGAATCTTGGTACTTCAACTGCATTTCATTTTTTAAAATTTATATCTCACTGAGAAATTTCCAGCTTAGTTTCCAATCTATTTATTCACAAGAATTCTTAGGGTTTCCACTAACTGTTGCAGATGTTCTTTGCTAGCCTGGGTTCCGCAGTCTTGGAACAAGCTCTTGGGAGAGAAAAGGCCTATTTTACGGGATCAGACTGTTTATTCACACTGAAGTCAAAAGGACTAGCTGTATCATGTTGCAAACAACAGCAAATTATCTGAACAGATAGATTCCCTTTCATTACAAGGATAAATGTGCACGTACGCACATATGCACACACAGACAGACACACAGGCTCATGCACACATATGCATGAACTGTTTGGGAGTAAATCTCAGAAAAAAATGAGGGAGGGATGAGGTTAGCAAAAGTTAATGGAAGAAAAATAACCCCCTTGGGCTTAGCGCTACTCCTGTCAAAGAGTAATAAAGGGGTTTTGTTTGTTTTGTTTTGTCTTGTTTTTCCCCCAATGAAAACAGATGACTGAGGTCTGATTCTGTTCTCAGCAAAACTATTTTAAAAGCCAGATTTGGAAGTTGAGCAAAAGGGGCACTTGTTGGTGCTTGCCCAGAGAGAGGAGTTTGAAAGTTTAGGGCCTAAAACAGTAGTGTGACATTAACATCAGAATGTTTGGACTTCTTTATTTATGAAAAAAAGTGCCCATGTCTTTTTAGGTGCAGAAGTTAGATGGATGCAGCAGTAACAAAGGACCCAGCTTCTCAGAGATTCTTAAGAGCTGCCAGATAAAATTAGGGTTTCCTGAAAGGCTGAGAGAGTGCAGACGCTCATAAATAACGATGCTGTCCTCCTTCCTTCAACAGCACTGCAGTGGGCTCTTCTGGCAGCAGGCACGGTGTTAATGCTTTTAATACACTTTAAAAATTAGGATTATATTTTAATGAAACATCCATGTCTGTTTTGAAAGAGATTTTTGTTTTTAAACAGAAACCTGGAAGTTATTTTTGTTCAAACAATATAGCCATGTCTTCCTCCTCATCCAGAATGTGGAATTTCTCCCTTGAATGAACTGAATGAACTGAAAAAACCACATAGCCATGAACATCGTTGGAGCCACTCTGACTCCCAGCAGTGCATCTCTGGATCTCAAATGTACCCTAGGTTGCACCTTAGTCAGTGAGAAACGAAGAAGGGGGGAGTCACAGTTTGTCATTTGTTATATTTACAGCAGAAGCTATCCTGTATCACGCTGGATATCTCCCAGTGGTCAGCAGAAAGCTGAAAGTGAAGAAAGGTGATCAAAAGGATTCCCCTCTAATCCTTCCTCCCAGCCCAGAAATAATCCAAACATTTCTTTATAAATAGGAAGGCTTCATGTCATTTAAAATCATGGCAAAATGCATACTTGTGTCAAGCTGCAAAACTAACTGCTATATGGCTATATTTTGTGCCTTAGAAAACAGGTGTTTGCTCTGGCCTAGGCGTTGTCACATGAGTCAGATGACCCAAAACAGCTCAGTGTAAAGGAGATTCAGGGGAAAACCTCTTACCAAGTTTGTTTCTTACTCCTTATCTGTTAGAAGAAAAACTATTCCACTGAACTTTTTAAAAACAGATTTAAAAATGCAAACATGAGGACAAATCACCAATCTCCCCTTCCCAAAAAAGCTACAAGCACTAAGCAAGCACATAATATTTAGCTGGAGTCACCCTTCTATTTGAAGCAAAAAATACACCAAAAAATCAAAATAACAACAACAGCAAGCCTTCCCTGACTCAGGAGTGATGGCATCCTCCATGCCTTTTGGTTTTGTTTCAGAAGGAAATCCACCTTCCAGCCATTCAGGCCCAGAAGCTCCTTGGAACAGGTGGTGTCTAAGCTCCAGGGGGAACCAGGAGGCTGAAAAGGAAAAGCTCCCAATTGCATCCTACCACAGCCCGAGAAAATACTTGGTTATTTGTGTTTCTTTTTTGAAATTCAGCCCCTTTTATAGCTGAGGCAATACAGACAGCTGCTCCATTTATTTCAAATGCTCCCTGTTCCTGGGGTAATCATTTAGATCTGGTAGCTGAACCTCTGAACAGAGTCTGCTTGACTTCTCAAATAGAGACGAAAATCCAGCCCGCAGATCAATGGGAACGTTTCTGGTAGCTCTGGATCATTAAGACAAATTTTCTTATTATTCTTTTCTTTATCTTGCAGCCAGGCTGTCTTCCTGCAGGAACTGAGGAAAAATAAAAAAGCAATTTATAAAAGCCAGCCTCAAAACTAACTCTTACTGTGTAATGTAATCTCTCCTTGGGAGTTTGTTTTTCCCTTGACCAGGCTATATTGCTGCCAGTTTCATGACTCCAAAATTTGTGAGTCACTTCTTGATCTGCAGAGGAGCTGGGCCATGTGCATTGTCACACATTGCACTTGCCTTTCCCGCTGCTACTGTGGGTGAGTATTGCCAATTCCATTAGCATGGCTAACGGTTCTAATTTGCTTCTGGTTTACATTGGCTGCAGGGAAAGCAAATACAGTAACCCTTCTCTTTAGGTGGCACCAGTAGAACTAGATTTGTCATGCCACAGAGCAGCCAAAAGAAATACAGTAATTTCTGGGAAACAGACTTATTTACATGTTATATTCTTTTCAGTGCTTTACTGTCATAGCTGTATGTCTGTTTAACAGGCTTGGACACAAAAGATCTGGACAAGGACAGAAAAGAAGCAGGGGAAAGTGGAACAAAATAAGGGAAGTACTGGAAATAACAGAGAAAACCAACAATGGATCCTTACTGAAATGCAAACTTGAGACAAGAGAATACTGAAGATAACAACATTGGTAACATAAAAGAAGGCATTGAATGTGGTCAAATTCAGGTCCTCTAAATTTAAAAAACAAACAGCAAAAGAATGGTGAGAAGTATAAATAGTTGCATTCTGGCTTCTCCAGTTGTGTGGACCCTGTTCTCTCCAAAAAGCCAAAGTTCTTGGCATCCATAAAAACCACAGTTGGGCCCCTCACTTTCCTTGTCACTTCTATGTCTAGGACTTTTGTCCCTGTTACACCTAAGCAATAATCATGGATAAACAAAAAATACCTACAATGTATGCATGCTAATGTAGTAATATAGTTTATTTTGTCCTGAACAGAAATGGAAAGTACCAGACAAATCTTTTACAACACTGATGAAAGAAAGTCACAGGAGGGCCAAGTGTTACCAGAGCATTCTTGTGTGATGTTAATCAAAATGTTAATTGCCATAAGGGAGAGAGCAGGGCACTGACCTTAGGACACATAAGACATTAGAGAAGCACTGAAAGATGCTGGGCCTTATCAAACTCAGAAGATGCCACAAAAATTATAATCTTGGCTTGTGAGAAAGGGGTTGTGGGGAAGGCAAAAGCATGTAAAGATTGATGAATAAACATATATGCTTTAAAAATTTATCAGAAATAACCCCAAATTTCAGCCTAAAATGAATTAGTAAATCTGCAGTGCACACTGAAGAAGTGTTAAAGCAAAATTATGTTCTCCATTCACTGACAAACTGGCAGAAGAAATTAATTACTATCGTTTCCTTCAGTAATTTCAAGGGGTGTGGAGAAGGCTCTCAGAACAATTCAAATATCTGAATTGCAGAGCACCAAGTGAAAGGAGAAAACTACAGCTGATATTAGTGAGCTGTTGCCCAATGGCAAAATATCTTCTCTCTTTGAGTAACGCATATTCCAGATATCTGCTGCTGGCACTTCGTCATCTACTCCATCGGATGCTGTGCTTCCTGTTTTGGATCATATACTAAGCACATGTGATAACTAACTTTTATCAAATCTGACAGCCAACCACTGTTTGACAGACTAGTTTCTAAAAAATGTGTGGAACGTTTTGGACTTAAACGCAAGGAAATTCAAGCCCAGCTGGACACCCTCCACTGGCCTTTATGCGGAAAACCTCTGCTTGAAAATTATTAAGAGCATTCTCATAGAAATATCTCTAAATCAATTTTCAGACATTACAATTCCATAGCTTGTCTCACTGTGGGGACATTGTCTGGAAAGTTTGATTTCTTGAAGGCATGTAAAGATGGCTTTTCCAGCTATCAAGCACAGGAAGCCTGATTGTGACATCTCCATAAATGCTCAGGTCGCCGCTGCCAATTGAAAAGCCAAGAAATGCACTATAAAAGAGGGGTGACAAAAGTTGTCTTTGGAAACTCTGGGTTCAGTGTCTGCCTGGGAGAGTATGAATCCTAAAAAGACATGCCTCTGTTTCCACACAATTTCCAGTCACCAAGGGGAAACTACATGGAATTTAAAGCGAATCTCCACCTTTCAATCAACTCATCAATTTCTAAAGCAGAGATGTAATCTGTTCTGAATTTTACTGGTTGGCTTACAGACTTTCAGAAAGGATTTAATCCTAAATTAATTTCCACAGAACATTTCTCTACACCTATATTGGCTTCATCTCTACTATATTTTATGGGATCTTTCACATCGATGAGGAAAAGTCCTTTACTACCTGAAACAAGGGAAACTTGCCCATTTAAAAGCCATGGGCTGAGGATATGAATCTATGGCACAGTGTCATGCAGAGATACTGGAAGCCACCTTGGATATTCTTGCTAGGTTATGGGAAGCATTATGGCTATATTAACATTGGACTTTACCCAGACTCACATAATTTGCTTCTCAGATGAGCTTACTAGCCTATAGAAAGTGTTGTATGGATGCAAAGAGTATTTTGCCCTTTTTGGGACATCACATCCTGTAAAGCAAACTCTCCAAAAGTGGCTAGAAGGAAAGAAACTTTTGTGTGAGAGGTGATTCATCCAATATAAATTAAATTCACAGAATCCCCTATGGAAGGTGTCAACAAATGGGAACGCCAAATGCAATTATTTACCGTTGATCCTGATTGTGGTGATTATCTTCCAAGAAGTAGGCAGATTAATGTGCAGTGAGGAGGAGGAAAGTGTTTCTGGTATGGTTGAGTAGGTTAGCCACAGGCCTAGTGATCTGATCTAAGGCACTTGAGCTGAAGTTTTCAAATGCCTCTGCCTTCCCACTTGTGCACTTTAACACAGTAAGAAGCTAGTTTTTCCAAAGCACATATGAATCTGATCCCAGGCTATGTCTGAAAATTTAAAGTAAAGGTTTAGAGCTTCCTGGAATGTACCTAGAATGAACAGTATGTACCATAATTCACACCACTTTGTGGTGATTTTTGTTATTCTGAGGGCAGCCTCCCCATATCATACAGCCTGTGATTTCCAATAATAACAAAAGATTTTTTTATTTTTCGTTACACGTGGCCGGCTGTTTTATCTGTACAATGATAACTGCAATTTCAATTTAAAAAATCACCCCCTTTGCAAGAGCCAGGAATGTCGTTCACCATATGTGTCTGGATTCCTTTACATTATCCTAACACACACACAATTGTCAAGCTAGACTTTGACAATGAAATTAGTGTCATGGATAAAAAAATATAAGAGCTTTAGCCTCTAGGTGCACCTGTTTACAGCAACCAGGCAGGCTCAGTCAGGGCGTGTGTGTCCGTCTGCCACTGCAGCTGTTCCATTACCATAAAACCCATAGTATTTATTAAGTTTTAAGCCTTTCTGAACTCCGTAACTTTGGCTTACAAAGGGAGGCTGTAATGCTATGTCTGGACTGTGATAATAGTTCAGATAAAGATCCAGCATGTGACTCCTAATGAAAGCATTAAGTCTGTTGGAAGGAACTATATCAAACTATATGCAGTAAAGCAGACAGCAAATATGAACCATGAAGAATTAATGATTAACTATTCACTGCATGCTTCGCTTGGAACAGCACTGCCATTGAAGGAGTCTGCAAACTCTGTGGAAGAAGTTAACTCACAATCTGGTATTACATAACATGGTAAAAATCAAAAATGCTTTGCTAAAACTTTGGGTGGCTGTTTTTTAGTGCAAGAAAATTATTTCCTTTGCAAATAAATGTTGGGTCTTGCTCAAGTCCGCAGTTCTGCAGCTGATTGTACACAGACAGGACACTCCACACAGACTACCCAGGCACATTGAATTTATTGGCAGTCCCAGGCATGTCCACATGGATTCAGCTAAGGCATAGTCATGATAAACAACCAACTCTTAGATGCTGAATTACATCTTTATTATTCTTTAAAACTGCTTGTGGTTTTTCTTTTCCTAGGAGAAAGTTGTGTGGGATTACACTTGTGCACTTTGTGCATTCTGTTATTTCAGCAAACCGTAACATTTGAAAACCGTCTTTGGAGATGCCGCCTTGTAAATGACTTCTATGTTAACATCCAAAACTTCAGATTAACATCACTGACAGAACTGGAGGGAAACCGTGGAGACCCCAATGCCACAGTGACTGACAGGCTGTGAAGATGACATCTGTCTCCCTCTGTTCCTGGAGACAACTGGTCTCCTACTTCTATGCAAGGTACAAGTCTTGGCTCCTGGTATTCCAGTGGGAGGCAAAACTACCCACTCCAGGAGCACCTCCCACTCCAGGGGCAGTGCTCCTACAGGTCCCAGAGATTAAATTCTGCTGTCAGCTGGTGTGTTGTGGTTCACCACTGTCCATGTCAACAGTGTGAGAGCCAGCCTGCTCTGCTGCCATGCAGAGTAGTGGTGCGCTGGGGATCTGCTTGGCCTGCCAGGATCTGGGTGTGCCCCAAGGGTACACTGCAGCTGAAATCCTGACCTGACTCCCCACCCTGAGCACCGGAGGAGTGATCTTGTGCAAAGCTCATTCTGTAATCAGTGGAGGAAAGCAGACAACCCCAGCAGTTAATTCAGCTCTGCCTCAGATTTAAATTGCCTAAATGTAGAAGACGCCATTGACGGTGTGAAATGATGAGGCTCCAGACATGAGGCTCACTGGAAGTGCATGGTTGTTTACCTAAGTTAAGTGCCAAGTACAGAAATTATGTTTATGCCAACACAGTTCTATTTATGGCACTTCTATTTATCTTGCAATCATGAATGGGCCTAATGAAAATGAGGATGAGCTACAGCATATTGAGGAAAGTAGGTTATAATGTTCTCTTCTTAAAACTACAGAAAATTTTCAGTGTTAAACAAGAAGTACTTAATGTTTGGGTCAGTGTTTTGGTGCAGAGTGATGCAACCCTTGATTGCTCCACCTCCTGGCACTGTATCCCATCCCTTTATAATCAGCACAGTGCATGTGAATTCCGTCTATGTTCTTGCAGGAGCTTTTTCATTTGTTTTCTGTTGCTAGATCAGTGGGAATTTGAAGGACTCTGAATTAGTTATATTTTACGACAGATAAGAACACTTTAACTTCCAGTGGTAGGCTGACTTACCAGACACCCACTGAGCCGCTCTCTCACACCCCCTCCTCAACAGGACAAGGGGGGAGAAAATAGGATAGAAAAGTTCATGGTCTAGGATAAGGGCAGGGAGATCACTCACCAGCTACTTTTATGCACAAAACAGATTCAACATGGAGAAAATTAATTTTATTTGCTGCCAGTTTGAAAGAATAGAATGGTGAGAAAGACCGAAACTAATACACCTTCCCCCTCCTCTCAGGTTCAATTAGACTCCTCAGTTCCCAGCTCCTCTACCTCCTTTCCTAGGAGTTTTACAAGGGGATGGGGGACAGCTCCTTCCTGCCATTACTCCTCAGACTTTTTCCTTCACCCAGCTGCAGTTTCCAAGGGCTGCAACTCCAGGAGCCTGTTCAAGTGTGTTGCAGGGACATACCTGCCAGGCCATGGTCTCCTGGGGAACCAGCTGCAGGGAAATCTCTGGGGGATGTCCTCCCCTCCTCTGACCTTGGCATTACTTCTGTTGTTTCTCCCTTTTTTCATTTCCTTCTCTGCTCTCTGGAGTTCTGTGGTTTTTTTCACCATTCTTAAATATGTTTTCCATGAGGTGCCACCACCTTGGTTACAGGGCTCAGCTGTGTACTGCAGTTGGTTGGTTGGAGCTGTCTGGAACCATCTCTATAGGGCATGGGTCAGCCCTGGCCGCTCCTCACCCAGCACAGCACCTACAAAGGCCCAGATCCACAGGAATATTTGCTTCTGTCAGTCTCATCTGATCTAAACATTTTGGGCAATTTCATCAATAGACAAGTTTAGACACATGTGGGAACTCTTGCACCCGTTTTATTCATCCAAAAGTCAGGTCTCTGGCTTACAGTTACTGATTGGCGAGAGACAGGCATTTTGAGGAGTGTATTCAGTATGTATTAAACTATGGGTGGATGGCAGGGCTGGACATCCCTTCAGCAGACTTGTTCTTCTCCACCGACTACAGAGGTAGACGAGGTAAGGTGTTATTTCCTTCTTTCTCTTTCCTGAAGTCTGCTTCATGTCTGTCCTAAACCAAAACATCTCTCTGCCTTTCAGAGAGGAAACATCCCTTCCTTCCTGACAGTCAGATTTTAGTGCTCTATGGATCAAAGAGCTTTAGAATTTCACCATCATGACAGACCGGAATTTTAATATGGAGATATGACAGCCAGTAGGTGCTAAAAAGCTAGAAGCAGAGAGATTCTTCAGCCTTTTCTCAATATTCTGTGAGAAGACTGTCTTTCCTATGTAAACTATTTTAAACAAGGTCACAGTTTCATAAACTTCTTGCACTCACAAGCTGTTTTGCAAGATTGTTATGGCTTCGACTTTGAAAATATTATGGAATAGGTCTCTTAAGACTTGGCCAATCCTCTCAAGGGGTGGATGGCCGAGGAACCAATTACCTATTGCCATTCAACACACTTTTTGCGATCTATCCTATAAAGTAGTCAGAAAATTATTAAAGAAAAGCTTCGGCTTCCACTTGTTCATGAGCCTGGACTCTGTGTCGTTTTCTTTATGCGCCTCGGACGTAACAGCGACAACAGCCCACTACTGCAGTAGGACTTCATGAAGCTTCACGCAGATTTTGAAGTCTTTGGGTCTTTTGTGTGTGTGTGTGTGTGTTTGTGTGTGTGTGCCCACACTTCTCCAATGGAGAGGTTAGGGTGGGGGTTTGAGTGCACGACCTGTGATGATCCACCCTGCTGAACGACTACCTCTTTGACTGTGTTTTGGACTGCTCCAACTACCCGTCTCCAAGACAAATTTCCTCGGGAGGGCCCAGACCAATCAGTGTCAAATGGCTTTTGATTTATCAGCAGAGACACAGCTGTTACTTGTGCTATCATAACACTAGAATATTGTGTGTAGAGTGGGCCCAAGGTACAAATAAAATACTGGGTTTCAAGGAAGAAGTTAAGTAGTGCTTTCAAAAATAAGGATGGGGAATAATGACCCTGTGGGAGAGGTCCAGTTTCAAACAAAGACATTTGGAGCAATTTGAGGTGCCCTGAGGTACCAAACATGTCCACTTGGTGCTGGGAAACACAGCCCAGGGCCCATGGGGAATTTGCTTCTGGCATGGAAGCCAGGCACCCACTGGGCTATCCTGTGGTGACTAAAGCCACAACAGGGCTGTGTGTTTAAACAAACCTATCACACACTTATCCATTAATCGCAGACTTATATATCTTCTTTAAGGAATTGATTTTAAAATCTGTTTCCTTCTTTGCTTCTTTTTCAAGGTGTCTATTTAGGGAATTATGATATCCTTACTGAAAATGAGTAGCGCTTTACATTATGAGTAGACATCAGTTTCAGTGTTATTTTCCTCAGTGACAACGTTGCTGATGAATGTGAAAAAGGCAAAACCAGTCAAAAAATGAATATATAAGAAAGGGAAACTGTTCCTAAATAATCACTATTAATTTGAATTCCTTTTATTTGGAAAGGAATTCCTTCCTTATTTCTTCCCCCTCCTTTTCTTTAAAATAATTTGGAATCAGCTAAATCTTTCTCCAACTTGGTTTTTAAATTAGTCATTGCTTTGGGTTCTCCAGTTTTATAATTTAGGGAAAAAAAAATCTTCCTTGCATTACAAAACCACATTTCCTTTTAATTTAGTGGCTGCTTTCCAAAGCAGGAAGTTAAGAAAATAAAGCAACTTTATACCCAGAGTAAGATAAATAGTACTGTCCTAAGAGGCAATGTTATTTATACTCCCTTTGTATTTTTATTTCCTACTCTGCCCTCTTCCCCATTCCACTGACTGTAATTAAAATCATAGCTTCTGAAGTAATTTTACATTTCCTTTACAGTGCTAATGCTGTTCTATCCCCTGCAGAAATTATAGTGGTGTGGTTGCTAGTGTAGGCAAGCTAGAAAGGACAACTAGCACCTTAATCTGTTCTATTTAAACCTTCTCTTTTTAGCTGGATCATTATGATGAAACAGGGGATGCTTTCACAAATGTTTTATCATGGGTAGAGTCTTGATGCTGCACATGTTCTAACAATTCCACTGCTCTGCAAAAAATACCTATCTTTCTGAATGTGGGTCCTCTTCTTGGAACAATGGGACATGACCTGGGTTTCAGTAGGGAAGGAGTCACACAGCACTTACAATGACGCTTTGTTCAGTCTGTATAGAGAAATACATGCCTAGGGTACTTGGTTTATCTTCTGGAGCTCTTCATAGACACATGTGCCTCTTCACTGAGAGAAGAGGGAAGCATGTGCATCATTTAGCAGGACTGTGTTGCTCAGGGATGGGGATACGCACCAGGTGCCCTAGAGCTGGATGCTTAAATTAGCCACCCTAGACCTGGATATAGGCTATTCCATAAAAGTGGTGTTATCATTATCATCGGCAGAAACTTAGTAAGGAAAATCTGGAAATAATTGTGGCTCACAGACTCCAAATAGCTGGGATCAGATAAGGAACAAAGAGAGGAAATGTTTCAGGGACACCTTTGTCCTCAGAGACTGTGTCTACACAGCAAAAGGCATTTGTTCCAGCTGGTGCAAAACAGCCATGTCACTGCAGCTGGGGCTGTAGAGGTGGTGGGCTGGTGGGAGTGCTCCCTGATTAGTGTCTGCCTGGAATGGCTCACAACCCTGATGTCACAGAGAACCTGTTGTTTCATTTCAAAAGCAAGCCAGAGAGCTAATTAGTGCTTATGAGTTATCTTGCTTATGGTAATTGGGAGTGTATGGGGGAGTGCCAAGATTGTCCGGCAGTGTACGAATTTTAATTTCTTTTTCCTAAATTATTATATATTGTTTCCTAAATTGTTTCCCTATATGAATAATATGCTGGCCATGGTGGAGTCCTCCTAAGATACCTGTCCCTCACTGACTGACTAAGTTAACTGGATTTAACTATAGGTGCACTTTGGGCACTGTAGTTTTTTAATGAATTTAATTACAAGGGCATTAAAAATGTGGTACTGGGCAGGAACTTTGTGGGATTGAAATCCATTAATACTAAATGCACTCCTAAAAACAGCAACAGAATTATCCTGGTATCTTAAAGTCATATTCTTTGGGACTTAAGAGTCACTGTTAGCAAATGGCAAAACCAAACTAAAACAATGCAGAGTTAATTGGAAAGGCTTTTTTAGGATGCATAAATATCCTTTTATGCAAGTGCAAACAAATGCCAACCACAGTGAAGGCTACTCCCTATTTAGGATCCACAGACAATATAGGAAAACTGCACAGTCCCAGGCTACCTCATCATGCTCCTTCAAAGTTGCAATAGAGGTGGTAGAGTTAAATCACTCAGAATACCAGGGCTCCAGTAAGAAGCAGCACTGTCCAGTGTTGAATGACATAAGGAAAAGCTGATTTAAACCAGTGAAACATACCTCTATCCATCCCTCCTCTAAAGGCAGTGACCGGTTTGACTAAAGCTCAGTCATACCTAGAGCTTTTCCAAATTGGAGATGTGTGTAAGGGGTGCCTGGCAGATGTGGAATAAATCCAAGATAAATGCAGGACCCACTGGATGGGCTGCATGTGCAGTGCAGGGGGCAGTGCTTGGGCTGCCTGTCGGCTGCTGCTCCCTGGAAATGTCAGGGGAAGGTGGGTGGCCAGACAGGACACCTTGGAGGAGATGGGGCTGACCTGTCATATGGCTGGAAAATCCAGGGATAAAGCTTTTGACCTGTGCCAGGGCTACCAGACACCCAAAAGTCACAAGTAAAACTAGAAATGTATCAAAATATGCCTAGAGGGATCCTCTCAGCAGGAAGGAGGAGGGGTGGTGGGGGTGCACTTTCAGAAAAATTTGGAAAAGCCTGCTACGTGCTAGATTGTGTGCAGCGACATGAAACAGATCTCATCTCTTGGTGTTTCTGAGGCTAGAACATTCTTTTTTGAATATTGTTAGGGGTTTTCTTGAGTGTCTAAATGTTAAAATGTGATCAAAGCAACATTTTGTTCGTTAATGATGTGCTCTAGAATGGAGCAGTGATTCCTAATTGCAAAATGGGTAGTACTCAGCCTGGCTTGCTGATTGGCTTCAGGGAGCTTGAATGCATGGCCTTATTTCACTGCAAAGCCCTGGCAGACTTTGCACATTAAAATTCTAAACTGTCTAAGTAGGTGTGAAACTAATTTTATGTTTATTTTTTAAAAACCACCTATGATCATTTAGGGCCATCCACTTCACTTTGGGAGGCCCTTACCTAGCTGCAGGTGGGCCCTAGGAGACAATAAAGCCCACCTCAGAGAGGATAATTTCTTGAATATCATAACCTGAATATTTATAGCTTCTGGAATCGTTGTAGCTACTTATCCATGTTTCCAGCCACAACTTTTCTTAATAAGAAGGGCTTTGAAAAACTTGCTAAATCTGGACATAAAAGGAAACAGAAATTTTCCTAGTGCAGTGGAATTTTTTAAAAGTCACATAGTAACTTTATTGATGAAACAAGGAAGAAAGCACTTTTCCACCAGACTTTGCAGAGCTTATTTACAAAACACAAGATTTTTTCATTAATGCGTAGGCACGGCAAAGTCATGACGAGGTTTCCTGCAGAGTGAAGGTGCTTATGTGGCGAGTCATTTCATCAGTGAGTTATCTCATTTGTTTGCTTGTGGTGTTTTAAGATGTTTATGAGAGATGAACCCGGGAGGGGGGGAGGGGGGGGGAAAGGCTTTCAAAGAGAGATGAAAGAGCTCAAAGACATTTTTGAGTTTTAAAGTTTTATTTTACATGTGAAAACGTGTGCTACATCCTATTTACACAAATGCAAAAATGTTTGCTAATCACACTTTGCATCTATAATTCCTATGATCACTGACTCTGCTTCTAAGTTCACTCAGTCACTGACAGAGACAAGCTCCAAGTCACCAAAATTGGTCAGTGAAGTGCAATGAGCACTGAAATCACACTGGCTGACTAGGGTTCACCCTCGGATTGAGACACATAATTTTGAGTATCTAATTAGTTTCTGCATGTAAACTAGAGAACTAAGCTTCTTTCCCTGTCAGTGGGGAAGTGAAGAGCTAGAAGAGGACTCAATTACTTAAGAGTGGGTATCTGTTGTCACATGAGATGCCCAAGAGTCTCCCATCAGGTTTCTTCTGGTGCCTAAGAGAGGCTCAAGTCACTTGTAGGTGTAGCATATTAATGGTAAGCACGTAGTTGGGTCAATGTGGAAGCATAAACGTACGCTCACACATGACACATCTTACTGGCACATATTGAAGGAGGTGTGGTGGATAAGTAATTTAATTCTCAGTATTTATTTTTACATTTCTCAGAGTCCAAAGTTCTGAATGTGAAGGGACAGTTGGGATGTAGGTGCTAAGCAGTTGCGTGTCCCCCCTCCACAGGAGTGACACTAGAACTACAGTTAAGAATGCAGACAGAAGTCAGTGTCACTAACTAAACTTTCAGAAACAGAATCTGATTTTCAAAGATCCTGCAGACAATAACTTCTCTGTCCTCTGCAGGGATGGTAGGCTGAAAAATGCTTTTGCAAATGTGCTCCTCCAGTTTTAAAAAGATACCACCTACCAAATGGAGTAACTAGCTGCTGAATGAGGTTTCAAACTTAGTGCTAGCAGGGTATAAATCATTTGGGGAAGCTGTAATGCCTTATTGCAAATGATGGGAGCTAGGAAGCATTGCAGTTATGTGAAAGTGTTATTACCATGTGTGCTTAATTAGCTTTGATGTATGTTTATGTTTATATGACTATTCATGCTTGTGTTATTACTACGTTTATAAATTGTAGGGAATAAAAGCTAAAGTATCATTTTCCCACTACATATAGTCCCTCTAAATCAGGAGTACTCACTGTAAATACCTTAAAACAGTTAATCAGCAATGCCATTCTCTGTCCTGTGAGATAATTGTTTTGGAGATGATCTGTTCAACAGTTTTTACCATAAGACATTAAAACTACAAAAAACTGTTCTTTCCAACCATGAGGACTTCCCTCCTTGAAGACAAATCTTGCAAATAATCGACTGTGACCCACATCCCACTGCCTTGTATCCAGAAGGAAGAGGCTTTGGTTCTTTAATTAAGCAGTCCAAGTCCTTTTATTTTTTTCTGCAGCATTGGAAAAATAAAATAAAAAGACTGATTGATTATAATGACAAGCTGAACACCAGATGTTTTATGAATATATGGCTTCCCCAGCCCATACCCTTGCGCGTGTAAGAGAAAAAGAAAAAACAAAGGACTGTTTATAATTGTCAGAATATTAAAACCTTTGCTTATTCAATGTTCTTTCTTTGCTGGCCTGTTCATGCAGCCAAAAAATTCATTTATGACATAGACCATTCATTGCTTGAGTTTTGCTTTCCAAACTTGGTAGAAGTATTTCATGGCCATAGTCAGATGTCTTTCTTTATGTAAATTTTGATAATTTGGAGGCTATCTTTAAACCAGTTCCTGAAACCGCAGGCTGCAATAACTCACTTAGTTTCATGCGCTCTGCTCAGTCCCATCAAGACAAATTGCTGGGTTCAGTGTCCTTTGCCAAAAGAGAGGAACATTCCCTTCTCCTGTTACATAACACTGAGACACTTGAGCGGGAGAGACGGGAACCAAGGCTTGCTGACTAGCAGGTATTCTGCAGCTTTGGGGCTGTCTGCCACTCTTCAGAGTATCTTTTATGGAAATCTAAATACTGTTCTGCTACAAATTTGTGAATGTAGCTATTACAATGGCATCAGGCTTTTTCTAAAAGGCAGGCTGAGGACCAACGCTTTCCTGCTGTACCCCTACAAAAGCTTCTGTTTGCTTTTAAAGGCTTTTTTGTTACAGCAGTGTAAGAGTTGGTCCAAGAACACCTAAAAAAATAGTTCATCATACTGTTTTATGGCTTCTATAAAAATCTATGGTTATTTTTCCAGAGTTGTCAAAAAAGCAAAATCCTTCTTGGATTCATTGCTACCTTTAACTCCTTGGATGACAAGGTACCTGAAACTGATTTTTAATGGCATTACTGCTTTCATGAGTTTATTGTTTCACATCATTTGATAGAGCTCCAAAACACACTTCAGGCTTCTCACGTTGGTTTGAGCCTGTTGCAGCCACGCTTTTAAAGACACAGAGTGAAACTGAGAAGCAAGCATTGGCCTCCCTTCACAAGGTTACTCTTAGCTTGAATTAGGATCTTGAACTGCCTGAATCTATGCTTTGCATGTGCTACACTTTCATGGAACTGAAATGACAAGTGCCATGACTGCTTTGTTTAAACTATGAAATGGCTAAAAAAGTATCACATAAAATCCCGTGCTTTTCTGTTTGAATGGTTCTTCAGCAGTTTTTATAATCTGTATATTTAAAATGAGATAACTGCGTTAGTATTTTCCCTAACTTAAATATATACACATATGTGCATGAGTTTAGTTTAGTTTCTGAGAGGAATGAGGCTTAGGCCATCACATGGTGAAGGGCATGTCCATATGTCTTGCTCCTTCCTCCTCTGTAGTAATTTTTGAACTGGTTGCTATGTGACAACCAAAACTAACAAGCCAGAGGACCCAGAACCCCAAACTTCCTACACATTTTGCAGAAAGTGATGGCTGTGAAGGCAAGAGAGACCCAAATAAGGGCTGCTACCAAATGAAAAGCAATTGTAATCCATCTCTGTAGTATTTGAAGGGGTTGCAGGTGACCAGTTTGCACACACTGCTGTTTGCAGGACAACATCTGCTGCTGCTTTGCTGACCAAAGAGCTGGGGCTCTCAGGGGACTGTGAAGAGACATGTCGAGTGGAAATACATGAGGAAAAACATCTTGTTCATCCCACTGTTCACTGAACAATTTATGTGTATATCTGTACATATATAGGGTGATTAAAAATCAGAATAAGTTTTATATGTACCACTGAGGGCAGTGAGAACTGATCTCTCCTGCTATCAAGTCAGCAACAGCCAGCTGAGGATCTTGGGGTTTTCTTAGGCAGCATTTAAAACCAAAGAAGGAGAAAAAAGGGAAAATAGAAGATTCAGCTCCCAAGCTAGTTTTTTCTGGAACTCAAATGTGTTTTGTTACTTTACTAGACTTCCCAGACCAGACTCTAATGCTTCATTCTAATTGACAGATCAGCAGGTGTTTTTCTGGTGCAAAGACAATATTCTGTCAGCACATTTATTCTCGGTAAGACTGTCAAATAGACTCTAAGGTTCCTCTTCAGTCTATAAGCAGATATGCCTGATAATAAGTAAACGTTTATCACTTTTCCACTTAAAAGAGAAGCAAAAGGATTGCCTTTTACAAATAAAATTTTAGAATTCCTGAAATTAAATTTCTAAAAGAGAAATCAGGTTATGCTGTAGTCTAGAGAAAATACAGTGTATTTTTAGCCCTTTTAGAACAGTTTTGTTTTCTTGTTGACATTTTATTTCCATTGAAGAAAAGGTTTCTGAAAGACTACCAAAACCAAAATTAGCACGTGAATTTTAGTGAAAGGCTTGTGAGGATCCTGATTATTCCTAGTAATACATAGAAATTAATCTCCTCTATTTTTTCTTCTGTATTTTCCCTCCTAGCATGAGGTCATGGATTGAAAAAAAGACACCCTGTGAACCAAGATATGGACTAATTTTGAGCACCTGATGGCAGTGCACATGGTCTTTCTATAAAGCTCTGTATTATACAAATCTATAGATAGTTATAATGCTTTGTAACATTGTCCTGAAAATGAGATTCAAAGATTTCAGCTGCTGACACCTGCTAGGTGGTTAGCACAGGCCCAATTCTTCACTATCACCTCTGACAGATGTTGCCATCTCCTCTGTTCTAGTTTAAACACTCACTTAACTGTGCTCCAAACCAAATTTTAGCAAGTATCTTGCTTTAAATATATGTATACACACACACACACATATACATTTTTATGTATATAATTTTTGGCGCTGGGGACAGAAATAAGAAAATGCCCTAGACTGGGGGGAGCAGTTTCCCTATGGGCTCTCTCAGATTCTTCTCGTTTCAGTGGGGGCTGCTCATGAAACCGTTTCCAAAATCTCCACAAAATATTTACAGGAATTTCCTCTTTTCTCGAAATCCTGAAACCTATTTGGGTATCAAGCACTCAGTACTTAAAAGAGTATGTTCCTCGTGTTCCTTTGTGCAAAGAAGTGACTCAGAGCTCTGCCACACATTGTGGGAGTTAAGGTACTGCTGCCCCTGTGGTCCCAGGGAGCAGGTGCTCTAAATGTGTATTACAGCCCTGCATTTTCAGCTTGCCTGATTCAGTCCCACATCAGAAAATCTCCTTTACAAAGAACTACATTTCCATATTTTATACCTGATTTCACTTGAACTTACACTGAAATATACCAATATTCCTAAAGATCTCTGTTTGTGCATGTAAGATGCTGCTCTCAGTAAATAAACGTGGATTTTGAGAAACTGTTTATGGTAAGTAGCACCTCCAAAACTAGAGCTGCTGCATCTATCAGAGTCTAAAAATATTCTGTGCAGCATTTCAGCTTGTTGTAACACGACTGAGGAGTGGACAATGTAACTTTGAATAGCTGAGAACTTTTTTTTAAAAGAAGAATGGAAAATACGTGAAATATTGGACAGTTTGGCAGTTAAAACAGACAGGAGACAGAAAGAGGAATTGTGATATGATAAATATACAAGGGCAAGAAATAATTCTTACTTTTTTCCACAGACAGGAACACTTAGATGCAACTTCCTTTTTAAAATCCGCCTATGTCAAATTCACAAGGAACCTGATAGTGACATTAATACTAACAAAAGAGGACATTTGATAGCCTAAACTATGCACACTGTAATATCAGGTTTGTTTTACACAAACCAGATAGTATCAGTCAAAGATAATCCCTGCCACAGAGCAGAGACTGTGTATCTCTTTCAAATACAACTCTGCTATATATAGCCGACTTCAGTATAAACTTTATTCTTCAGAGATGAAATTATTTAGCTTCTTATGAGGTGTTATAGCCAAAAGCACCTTTCAAAGTGGATCACTTTCATTAAGGTGCATTTCACTTTCATTAAAGTGCATTTCATGATTCTCAATTTCTAAGTTGGTAGGAAAACAAGACAACTATTTTGAATTCGTTCATTAAAGGAAAAGGAGAGAGAAAAGCAGTTGGAAAACAACCTTTTTGGGAATTGGTTCTACAGTGCTCTGGTTTTGAGAGCCACACAGTGCAGAGCAGACACATCCTCTTCTATTCAGAAGCACAGCCCATGGAGATGTCCACCTTTTGTGCAACAACCCAGAGTTCAAGGCAACTGGGAGACCTGAGCGCAGCTGCATGAGCAACGTCTGAATGGAGGAAACTTCTATCACTTCTATGGAAGCTGGGCTGACAATCAGTCAAAGTGGAAGAAATTCCATAGATCAGAGGGAGAATAGTTTACTCTCCTTTAGATACAAATGTTAGTGTTAAATGTATTAACTGGTGGTGAAGGAGGCACACATGCATTTAAATCACTTTCAGCTCATCAGATCTGGGCTCTGCGTTAGGACTTTCCACTAGGGAATTAAATTCCAGTTACTAAATAGTAGGAACCCTGAGAGAGGTCCTACTTTACTGTCCTACTGAAATCCGCACTTGAAATAAATATGAGTTGGGGGAAGAAAAAGACTAGAAGTTTATAGTGGAGACAGTGGAGAGAGAATTGTCGTCGTTTGACTGCAGACGCGGTGGCTCCTATTTGTCAGGCAAAGCAGAAAGCTTTCCACTGAAAAACCCATGTGTTTGCTAGGCTGGTTATGTGCTCTGCTAAGTCAAAGGACACATTTTAAGCTCACACACTGAATGAGGCAAAGGGAAGATTTGAATGTTATCTTCATATGTTGGATAACATTATCCGAACCTGTAAGGCATATGCCTCTTCTGATTTGTGAATCGTTCCAAATCTCCATCATAAATGTAGCCTCTCTTTGTTTCAGAAAGACTTAGATGAGAAAATTTGTAATTTTTAAAATTTTTTCTTCTTTTTTTTGCTCCAATCCAAATTTGCTAAATCTGATTCAAATTGAAGAATCACTTTCAGTTGAAGTAGTCTTTTTTTTCCCCCTCCAAAATGCATTATTTATTGAAAGTAATTCACTTGACCACCAAGTCAAGTTATGGTACAGCATTCCTGGGTATGTTATAGGAGCGCAATGTATTCTCCTCAGTTCCTGGACCCCTTGTCTGGTGCATTTTCTGAGGTAAACTTGGCAGATTATTCCCGTGTTAGCAAAATGATCAGAGGGCCAAACACAGTGGACTATTAATTTTCCACCTGCATAAGTCCCTGCAGTGGGAGGTGTGAGCAAGTTGGAATCTTCTAACCCTACAGGGCAGAAGTGTGAAGGAAGAAATTCAGCCAGGCGGCAGCACAAGCTGCCAAGTGTTGGGACAGGAATAAGAGAGGGATCTGTGGCTGCTCGCACTAATCCTCCCAGACCTAGAGTTTGCTGATGGCACTGCCAATCATTCTGACTCTTTCAGTGTACTTCTTTCACATATGCTTTTATTTATCTCTTTGTCTATTGTTTATTTAATTATCTCCTGGAGGATTATTTATTAATTTAGTATAAAATTTAAATTCTTAAAAATTGCTTTCAAAGATATGGACCTTCCTGTCAAAGCATTGCGATGTCCAGCCCCATAAAGTGTTGTGGCCCAATGTTACTGTATCATTCAGCTGATATTTACCTAATGCTAAATAAGAATAATTGTTTTGAGGCAGTTTGTTCAAAGAGGGGAAACGTGGGAGATTTCACATCCCATCAGAATGAGTGAGTGAAAAAAATGGTAACAAGTGTTTTTGTAGATGTTTTTTTGTCCTGAATTTTAGAGCAAGGCAGGATGCCTGGGACCACGGAGGTTCCCAGAATTTTGCTTAAAACATAACAAAGGCCCCTGTTTCTTTTCAGCTTGAAACCACCTGATCCTCATCTAAACCTGGAGGGCTGACATTCTCTTTGTTCTCCCCTTCAATCAACTAAGTGTACGTGCACAGCTTTTTTGAATCTTCTTACTGCTTACTTCTGACACCAGAAGGATGTTCCAAGCTGGTGGTCACTGAATTCCTTTGCTTAAATCAAAACATTCTGTGGAAATCTAAATTTAACCATCTTTTCTTTCCCAAAGACTGATAATAAGCAGACTCACAAACTAAAGTGGTACCGTATCTTTCCAATACAGTATCATATATTTAGGCTAGCTGATAGAGGCCAAATTCAGTCCTCTGCTGCATTCTTTGGGATCATACTGAATTCAATGAGAACCACCTGCACGCAGAGTTTGATGAAAATGAAGAGCCTGGTCACAGATTTGATCTGAATTACTTGACCCAGAAGTGAGGCAGACTTTTTTTCCCCATGGTAGTTTTGGAGTAGTTGTTATAGTAATAATAAAGATAGGACGTTTCTCTATGGAATCGGTAAGAAAATATTTAAGTAATATGTGAGAAATACTTCTGAAAAATAGTGATGATCTGCTGTTGCTGTACCATCTATTAAAAAGTGCCATTTTCCTGTGATGTATTGGAGCCCTTACATTTGAGATAGTACGGCTATGTGTTGCCAGATGACTCAAAAATTCAGCTGAGCAGGAGTTTACAAGTGGGTTGAGTTTTATTAACTAGCAGAGCCGTCTGGACTGCTTCAGTTTAAGCAGTCCTGTAAACCCACCACACACTGTGGTTTATTCCCTGTACTGGAAGACAGGGACAGGGAACAGAATGAAGCTCCCATAAATCCAAGGGGAAATGGTCAGAGACTTGCTACACCACTTAGACACACAAGTCTTTAGGGCTGGGTGGCATCCACCAAAGAGTACTGCAGGAGCTGGCAGAAGTGCTCACTGAGCCACTTTCCACCATTTACCAGCAGTTCTGCCTAACCAGGGCAGTTCCACTTGACTGAAAGTCAGTGAATGTGACATCCAAATACAAAAAAGGCCAGAAGGAGAATTCAGGGAACTACAGCCCTGTGAGCCTGACCTCAGTGCTAGGGAAGGTCATGGAGCAGATCATCCTGAGTACCACCACATGGCACATACAGGACAACCAGGTGACCGGGGGCCACCAACATGGGTTTAAGATCAGGTAGGTCCTGCTTGACCAACCTGATCTCCTTCTATGACCAGGTGTCCCACTTAGTGGATGAGGGAAAGGCTGTGCATGTTGTCTACCTGGCCTTTAGTAAAGGCCTTGTCTCCTTTTTCCACAGAATTTTCCCAGAGAAACTGGCTGCTCATGGCTTGAGCAGGTAGTCTCTTCAATGTGTTAAATTGGCTGCATATCTGAACCCAGAGATTGATGGTGAATGGAGTTACATCCAGTTGGCAGCTGGTGACTAGTGGGGTTCCCTAAGGATCAGGATTAGGGCCTGTTCTGTCTAATAACTTTATTGGTGATCTGGATGAAGGGTAAGTCAGTTCATAAACACCAAGTTGGATGGGAGTGTTGACCTGTGGAGGGTAGGAAGGCTCTGCAGAAGAATCTGGACAGACTGGATTGATGTTCTGAGGCCAGCTGTATGAGGTTCAACAAGGCAAAGTGCCAGGTCCTTCACTTTGGTCACAACAACCCAAGCAACGCTACAGGCTGAGAGAGTAGTGACTGGAAAGTGGCTTGGTAGAAAAGGACCTGGGAGTGCTGGTTGGCAGCAGCTGAACATGAGCCAGCATGTGCCCAGGTGGCCAAGAAGGCCAATGGCATCCTGGCCTGTATCAACAAGAGTGCAGCCAGCAGGACCAGGAAAGCGACTGTCCACCATACTTGGCATTGATGTAGCCACACCTCGAATCCTGTGACCAGTTTTGGGTCCCTAACTAAAAATAAGGCACTGAGGTGCTTGAGAAGGTCCAGAGAAGGGAAAGGTCTGGAGCACAAGACTTATGAGGATCAGCTGAGGGAACTGGGGTTGTTTAGCCTGGAGAAAAGGAGGCTCAGGGGAGACCTTATCACTCTCTTCAACTCCCTGAAAGGAAGTTGTAGCAAGGTGGGGGTTGGCCTCTTCTCCCAGGGAAAGAATGATAGAAAGAGAGGAAATGGCCTCAAGTTGGACCAGGGTAGTTTTAGATTCCGTAGTAGGAAAAATTTATTCACTGAAAGGGTTGTCAAGCATTGGAACAGTAGTCAGCATCCCTGGAGGTGTTTAAAAGGTATGTGGATGTGGCCCTTAGGGACATGGCTTACTGGGGAGCATGGCAGTCCTAGGTTAAGGATTGGACTCGATGCTCTTGGAGATCTTTTATGACCTAAATGATCCTATGATTCTAACTTGTTTTTAATGTCTTGGTAAATGCCAAAACATGTCAGGTAAGGAATTTGTTTTCTACTTTGTTTACAAGCAAGAAGATAAAAACAATGGCAATCCTTTAATAAGAATTGTCTCAAAAAAAGAAAAAGAGAAAATATTTCTCACTTACTTCACTGTAATGTACTTCTGTTAGCTCTACTACAGCTAAAAGGATGACTGGAAAATTTTGGCTAGCATTTCTTGAGTTTTCCCTAATTTCCTCAATTAATCATGGCAATGATGAAAAATAAGCATTCCATTATTAAATGTACACTTAACTACGTGCCTGTCAGTAAAGCAAACTAACTGCTGAGGCCAGAATATCTCTGGTTCATGTTCCTTCTGAATAATAGTCCAGTGGTGGCAGCAACGTCTAGTTGTTAGAAGCTAAAAGAAGTGCCCTTGAAATATTTCAAATACTCTCTTGCACTTGAAAGTGACACTCATTTAATAAAAGTGTAATCTTGAACAATAGAAAGTGTTAGTGATTAAAACATGTAATCTTTTGAAACATAGTTTCTCCTTCTCTTTCTTTGTATCCTTTGTAATCAGAAAAACCTCCACAACACATGAGTGAATTGTACAGGCACCTCAGAGATCTGTACTTAAAATTCAGTGGCTGGATACCAATGGTATTTTCAAGGAGATGGGAGACTTAAACGAAAGACTGAAACCACTGGAACATGTTCTTAGGCATATTCTCACTCCCCTTCTTCTCTTCTGCTCCTACAGTTTCTCCTTTTCTCTAGAAAAGTGTTTGATTAAATAAAAGAGCTCTCTTGCTTTTTGAGCAGTTACCTGCTTAGGGTCAGATCAGATACTTTTTCCTAGAATGAGTAGTAGCCTCCTCCACAAGAGTCCTTAAGATTGCAGTAAGAACTAATGGCAGTGTACAGTGTTCCTTCGAACTAACCATATCTTGGCCATTTAAACACATAAAGGTCACCCATACAAGATGTTTCCATTATGTATTGCAAGTGTACAATTATCAAGGGCAGTTTGGACATCCAAAGCAGTGTCACTGAAATGAAAACGAGATAGCACAAGCTGAGCAAGCTTTTCCAGGACCTTGAACATGGTTGTGAATAAACAGACTATGTAGGAACATGTGTGCTAGAGTGGTATGAGTACCAAAGAGAGCTCCTTTTGGTACATGCCAGAAGGAGGGAAACTCATCTAGTCTAAAGTTTAACACAGCTAAACCTATTTTTGCCATGCAGACATCTGAACGAGAAGATGCAGTGTGGACTGATCTGATAGTATGTGGCTTGGCTACGTCTCAGGCAACTTGCTTCAAATACCTTGTGAGTGAAAGTCACAGGCTCCCAAAGCATTACTTTTGCTTTATTGTCAATAAAAGGATAGTTTTGCATCTCCATATTTGCTGTGATCCTGTTGTTTGATACAGAAAGTACTGGAAAAAACTTTGAGCAACCAGGTGAGAGCACCCAGAGGACATCGACCCTCTGGGGAATTTGGCTGTCTGGGCTCAGGGGCAGCATAGAGACAATTTATGTGTCCACCCATTGCACACCTCACTGGAGCTACTTCTTCTTTTCTTGGGAGCTGCTTTTAAGCTTTCAAAAAAAAATTTTGTTACAAAAATGAGTCTAGAAATAGTCCATCAAAAAAGCTTACATGGTGTACCTTTTGAAAGCTGGACAGATGAGTCCCTGCTATATTATTTGTTCCTGTCTCTGACCAGCTGTTGGTCAGATTCTTCGTTACCTATGTTCTTCTCTGAATATTTTGGGCTTTTTATATTCTTCATTGTGGCACAAGTGGTCTCTTACTGTCTGGCTCTGTAGATCAGAACACAACATGCTACCCCACAACCTGGGTATTAGTACTGTAATTTAAATAATAACTCCAGCATTACATTAAGTAAAAACCTTCTATCTCTCTGTGGCTAAAATTATACTGAAGTCAAAACCTAATGTCAGAAGAACAATACAGCTTGGTAAAAATTTGAACTAATACCTCCCCCCCTTCCACCACATGCACATTTGAGATATAGAAGCATTTTGTGCATTCATACCAAATTTGTCAAATCTATTTCCAGGGGGTTTGGAATGACAGGGAAGAGCTTGGTTACTGAACCAAAGAATCTGTGACTCTGTCAGTTCTAGCAATAGTTATTAGTATCTTTTTAATTTCTGAAAACTCCTCAGCCTCTTTAGGCTTAGTTACTCCCCTAAGAGAAGATGATATTGGCATAACCATCACTGTCTCATCTCTGAGGTGACAATGCCTTCTACTGTGGACAGTCTCATTTCTACATCTGAAGGTGGTACTGTCTGGCTACCTTTGGTCAATACATCACCCCCTTTGTGTTTATTGCATTTGGTGACCTGATGGTTGCCTGCTTGAGATATTCATTAAACAAATAGTTCAGAATTTTTAAAAGTAGAGCTGAAAGGTTAGTTCATGGCAAGCACCAGTCTGATTTTGGAAATTTCTGAGAGCATAACAGCTTCCATGTATTTAAGCTACAGTCAGGTTCTTCTCCTGACCCAGCTTACCTATCGAGCGGTGTTTGATTTTAAGCCCTGGCAGCTCATAGTTTTCCTTTCCAAACAGGTTTTTCTTTGTTTTCATATTTCTGGAATATGAACATGGATTCTAAAAGCCCAGTTTGGCTACAAATGTGTCCGAAACTCAGCTAATGGGGTACTGTGATGTGTTTCTTTGCTTGCTAGCCATAGTCAGCACGTGGGTACAATTTTGCTCTTTGAAAGTTCTGCACATGAATTAATGAGTTTATCTAAATTAGCAGAGAAAACATTGGCAGAGTTGCCTGCCTCTTGTTAGCCTGAGAGTTGGGAGCACATGAAGGCTCTCAAATCTGCATCTCCCACATGGCATCCTACTTCTGTGCCCACTTGAGTCAAAGGGCAAGAAGCAAGTACTCCTTTGAAATACTACCTTAAGCAAGAGATAAGGAATAGTAAACTTAACTGAAGCCTAACTGAAGCCAAACAATTCTGTCTTCTCCTGCATAATAAGCAATTGCTGAAATGGTCTTTCAACCTGTGCAATGTAATCATGACAGCAATCAACCAAACCCAGTCTCTTTTTTTGCTCTTCCCATGTTATTCTTTTACTTCAGCAGATCTTCCCTATAAAGCTGAGTGATAAGACTTTGCAATTGCATCCATGTTTCCGAAGAAACAGTGCACAAGGTAATGACAGGTTTTGTCACCGTAGCAGTGGTGGCTGTAAACAGTTCCCAAGCTTCCTGTTCCGGAATGATATTGCACTGGCTTCCTGCAATTACACAATACATTGTCATGCAGATTAGCCACGGGTCACTGTGTAGGGATAGGAAATTTCAGAGGTTTCTGTTGAACCTGTCAGGTTGGCAGATCTAACATAACATTGGGATCCCCTCCAGCATTCCTCCCCATAAGCCACACAGCTTATTGCAGGCTCTCTCTGAGAAGGGGGTATAAAACAAGTTGTACTGTTCCCCTGAGGAAATGCCCCAAATAACTGTTTTAGAAGCAGGCATTCAGAGTCTTCAATTCCTTGAGGGAATGATTAGGGCTGAAGGCTTGCAGGAAAGCAAGCTGAAGGAAACTGCAGGGATAGAGAAGAGTCAGTTTTAGGAATACAGGAGAGTTTGAGATCCTTGTGGACTTGGTCTGTCTTTCTGTGAAGCACGGACATTACGGACATGCACATATACAGCTACAGTCCTTGGAATGAAAGGGAAAAGACAGTGAATGTGTGTGTGCGGCTTTTTCATTAAGGTGTGGGTTTTTCATTAAGGTGCCAAGGACAAATCTGGGGAAGAGATGTGCTCCTCATGCTCAGGAGCTGGCATTTAACAGTGGTCTTGTTATGTATCTAAAGTCAGAGGAAATAGCCAATAAACCAAAGAGAAACAACATGTAAATTTAAGTTTAGAAAGGGTAAGCTGAGAAAAGGATCAGAGCTAACATAAGCAAGGAAGGAACGAGTCACAATTTGTCGGTCTGCAATTTAGAAAATCTCACTCATCCAAAGGAAATGACAATGCATTTGGAGCACAAATCTCACGCTGGTACTGTAATATAAGCCATGTATATTCAGAAGTGCAAATGCAGATTGCATTTAATATGGAAAAATCCATGATTTGGAGATTTTTATGACAAAGCTAAGCTTAGGAACTAAGCCTAGGCTTAGGAACAGATGTATCCTGAGCTCTATCAGAAAGCACAGTGGTGTGCTATGATAAGATTAGACAGAGTTTTGGGGATCTAGAAAAGCTGCTTGCCTCACCTTCCATCCCTTACTGTGATATTTTTGTATATATATATAAAATCAATTAAATTGTGTAGCAGATGTGAGTGATTCCAAAGTACAGCATGATTTCATTATGTTCTTTTCAGAGGACCTTAAAAATGTTTTCTCCTGTTTAATGGGACTGTCTCTGAGAAGAGTTTACACTCTCCCTACCTTTGTAATACATAAACTAATTGTCTATGACAGTATCAGCAACTACCTCTGTTAACCTTTTCCCTGCTTTTCAGGGATACTGAGTTACAGGTCTGATAGTTTTGTGAACATTTGAAAAACAGAGAAGGGTAAAAAAACATTTGACAGGTCTAGGAATATTTTGGTTTCTATTTCACCTCCTTTCGCTTAAATATTCTGCTGAAGGCAGGAGTTCTGGTCTGGGCAACCTAGAAATCACACCTGTGAGGTTACTATGGTGGAAGAAGAAACCATATTTTTATATTCCTGCCTTGTTTTAAGCACTCAGTAAAGCTGCTGATATGAAAATCCTTCCCTTCCCCCCTCCCCCGCCCACCTTTTTCTGTGTTAAGTGAGTGAACCTACAGAAATTGTTTTTAAAACCTGATCTCCACTATCGCTCAACAGATGTCTGTCTCTCCTTGGGGAGAAGCACAGGCCAGACATTCACTGAATTGACTCATTTATTAATCATTCATTATCTTTTGTAAGAATGAGCAAATTTACTGGCTTGTGTCTCAACAAGCGTTTTCTGAGCAGATTCTACAAGTCAGCATTTTCTGAGGTTGGAAAGATCCTGAAGATGAGAAAAGCGCCGTCTTCCTCCATTAACAGTGCTTCTGCACTAATCTGCTGATTACCCTGAGTAGCCGGAGTAGCCAAAATGCGGATTATGCCCTGGCACAGGCTTCGTGCATGCAGAACATCTTAACTTCTGTCATGGTAGAGGACTGTGTTCTAACAAGCTGGTTGAAACTTATGCTTCAGCTTGCAAAGGTATGTTTATTTAAAGGCTTAACAGCTTGCCATGGTTACACTTGATGTTATTATTAATAGGAAGTGTTTTGTTTTGACTCTCTTTCCTGCCTGACTTAGGGTCCTTTTTTGCATCATGGCCATCCCCAGACATCTAAATGCACCTTCCTTCGATCCCTTTCCACACCTTCTGCAGTCACAGAAGTTTGGGTGACCAGGCAGGCAGCACAGGAATCACAGCAGTTAAAATCTGGGCCAGAACGGTCACGGCATCTGCATAGGGCTGGCCTGATTTGAAATCCTCTATCTGGAACAATTTTTCACATATGAAAATAACCTTTAAGCCTCAGTACTCTTTCTCTCCCCCTACTGAGACACTCTGGTGGAAAATCTTTTTGGGGAGTTTTACAGGGAATTCAGGTTTCATATGTCATTTCAGTTAGAAGAATGTGATAGATGACTACCTTAAAATGAAACTTTTTACAGAAAAATATAAATTAAATGCCTACATTTCTGTGAAGAAAACCAAACTCATCCAAATCCTTTATATTTCACTGGAATTAAATTTTAGAGTGAAAGAATATGCCTGAAACAAAGGTAAGCTCTGTTAAGGTGAACAGCATGACTCTTCTTGACCCCAACAGAAGCTTCTGGGTCAGGGTCTGCCTGACTTAGCTTACCCCAAAGAGGGCCATTTAGTAGGTAGTTGATTGGTGTAACTAAATTCCAAAAACAAGTACAGTAACTGCTGTGGACTGATGAATATAGCTAAACTGCTGTTCTCTAAACAGTCACATAGCTAAATATCACTTAAGCAGCTTGGCTTAAATTACCTTGGAACAAGTTACTGTGAAAGGGAAATGAAAGCATATAAATGAGTCTGAGACACTTGTATTCATTTGAGGAGAAGTGAGGGAAACAATTAAGATAAACCAGAAAATGGCAGGCCTGTCGAGCCATATGGCCCTTTCCTGTTTCTAACACTTCTTTTGTTTAACTTTTCCAAAGCAATTTTGTCACTATTACTACTGTGGTTGTTTCAGTTTTAAACATGTTTTCCTAGCATTCAATCTTTTCCCCAGCTGCCCCTGCCTGAAAAAAAAAAAAGAAAAAAAGAAAAAAGAAAAGAGAGAAAGAAAGAAAGAAAAGGAAATGAAAAAAGTCTCAACCCAATTAAAAATAAATGCTAGAAAAATCTTTAAGGTGCTCTTTGGCTCATGTTGCCTTTAAAACTTTGCACTGCATGCTAGTTTCTTTTGTTTTTTACTTTCTGCCTGTTTTGCCCAGCTGTTGGGCACTCCTATGTTCTGCTATAGCAAAACAAATGCAGACTACAGATCACATGGACTGCTTCAGTTGAATGAAAGCAGCTTTGGTCATTAATCCTGTCTATAGGCTCTTTGGCTTTTTTTAAACAAGTTGTCTTTTTTTTTTTTTTAATTCTAACTTTTAATCACGGTTTTCAAAAAATTAAGAGATGGGTCTAAAAAAGTGTGAGAGATGGAGATCAAGCAGGCTGCTGCGAGCTTTGAAGCATAAAAAATAAATGAAAAAAAGAAGCTTTTATTGTCAGGAAATGGCAAATACCTAGCTCAGTTTAACAATTCTGTCTGGCTGTAAGATAGGGAAGTAATGCCTTTGGCAGTACATAAACTCTTGTTTGCTTGCCCTTTGTCTTCCGGTGTAAAACACTGTTGAAAAAAATCACCTGTCCATAGCAAAGTTAAACTCCTGGCTTTAACACAGTTGCATGGGAACTTCGGTTTATTAATGAATACAACATACCCTCTTTGATTTGAACGCTTTCAGAGCGCTGAAAAGATTCAAAAGGCATCGCTTCCTGCACCAGCGGCGTGCCTTTATACATCTCAGTGGTTCACCCCTACCCAGCTGCTATATCTCATTAACAAGCGTTTGGCCATCGCAGCGAACTTTGCAGTGTTGACACTTGAAAGGCCCAGGCAGGCGCTGGCAGGCTATCAGCTATGGCAACAGGAAACTGCCCCAAGACAACACTGAGAAAACAGCAGCTGCAAAAGCCAAAAGCAAAAGAGGACAGGGAGAGCTAGGTGTTTCCAGGCTGTGCTGTTTTCCATATGGGCTGTTTGTGCAGCAGAGCAATGCCAAGGGAGGGGAGGAAAAGAAAAAGAAAAGAAAGGTCTAATAAGGAGGTTTATATAGGCTCGGTAGGCGCTGGGGCATTAAATACTTTTTTGTTACATTTTAATGGCTTCCTAAAGTCTATTTTCATGCAAATAAAAGCCTGTCTGTCTAACAAGTTCACAAAAGCCAGGCCTGGGGACGGTTCCCTGAACCATCTCTGGCCTGGGGTGGCTGGAACCTGCCACCCTTCCCCAAGGGACCTGCTGTCCTTGTCCCCTTGCGTGCAGCACGTTCTCTCTGGAGACATGCTGGACACTTAACTCCCACCACTCGGTGTCGTTACACCCTGAACAACCGTGGCTGCAGACTTCAGGCCAACAAGCTCTGTGTCCCAAGTGCCACTGGAGTGGTGAGGACCAAGACTGTCAGCCAAAATGGGGCACCTGCTCTGCCACTCCCTGCCCCAGGCAGAGTGTGCTTTTCTCCAGCTTTGTGTCACACAGAGAGTTACAGAGCTCAGAGGGGAGGCGTGGGAGGGATCCTACAGGAGGCAGCACAGTGAGTGCCTTTATCACTGTACATTGGGATGGAGGAACCTTGGTGTCAACTGACGGTGAAGGGATGAATAAGTAAAGGAACAGTGAAATATGGAGTATTGAAATTAGGATCCTTACTTAACCATATCATGCTTCTATTTTACATATGTAAATGAAAAGTAAACCCTGGATGCAGTTTATCCTTCCTCTTACTCTGTGCTTCCACTGGTGTAGCTGGTGTACCAGGTTAACTACAGCTTATTCTGCAAATATTTGCAGCAAATCTTTAAGTAACAACGGTCAAATTCATACAATACTATTGAAAGCAGCAGCAGCAGAAAGCAAACTGACATGAGCTCAAGACTCACCACCACCTTAACATTTTCAATGGTCTGGAAAAAAACCTCTCAAATAGTTTTAAGTTTTTAATAAGGATCAGTCTTTATTTTTCCAGTGGTTCAAATGTAGCGCTAACCATTGCCATGTTTCTTCCTTCGGCTGCTTCAGGGGTTTTGCAGCTGTGAGAGGCTTAAGGACGGATGTTTAGATAATTCAAGCTTGTATTTTACATTTACAGGTAGAAGTTGTATACACTATCACTATTACAGAAAATGGAAACTATTTTCTCAAGCCTCATGCACGTCAAGCTCTGTGGTTTATACTAAAAGTGGATTTTATAGCCTGTTGTGTACACTTCGTGTTTCCTGTGCCAAGGAACCACAAGACAGAAAACCTGAAGCCTGTGAAGTTCCCCTGCCTTAGACCTTGGTGTAGCATCGTCACCAATGGTTTCCAGCACAGCAGCACACACTTCCAGTTCTGTAATCTGTGGTTTAGCTGCAGGGTGACTCAGGTGGTGATTCAGTAGGTGGCAAGCTTTCCTCTGTCAATATTGAACTCATGTCCCACTATCCAGGTACACAGTGCTGTTTAAAGGAGCAGCCTTCTGCTGGGATACAAGAGAAATGCAGTGACTGATGATTGTTGTTCAAGATCCCATGGCACCAGCGGAAATATTAACTCTTGGGCACATGCCAGCTTTCAGTTTGATGGAATGCATTCTGCTTAAATTTTCCTTTCCCATCCTTATGCTGGTTTGTAATCTTGCTCTTCCTGATGGCTTCTTTCCACATGACAGAAGGCTGCATGCTTTAGTAGGGGAGATGATTTTTCTGGATCCAAGGGACAGGGGATGGTGCTGGCATCCTGAGTAAAGCAGAAATAAATCCTAGCAGGAATAATGTTAATCCTCATTATTAAAAGAGTTCACACACCCTTTGTTCAAAAGTACAACAATGTAGAGATATTTGACATTAATCCTGGATTCTCACATGATATCTGTGGGTAAAAGAACATGCACGTGAGAGGATAAGTGCAAATGCCAGCTTACCATGCTGCTTATTACCACTGTACCAGCCACTGGGAAATAGCACTTAATTCTAAGAAAGGCATTTTGCTAACAAGAGTTGTATGCTGCAAGAAGTACATACGTTCATACTGTTTCCATTTTATCTAACTAAACTCTATTAATATTATTATTATTAATTATTATTATTATTGTTATTTTACATTTCTGGTAAAATATTATGTGTTGAAACCAATATTCCTAAAAACCTTCCATACTTCAGATGTTTGCCAGTTGAGAAGTGGCTCCTGGCAATTGAAATGAGTAATGCTTGTTCTGTGGCTGGCACATCGCTGGAACAGAGCAGTCAGCTAGCATGCTTTCATGCCAGGAGGATGTGCATGTGCTTGCCTCAGTGTGTAACTCTCTCTTTTGCTCATTTGTGCAGCTTCACAGGGTTTTTCTTCCCTGCTCCTGATCGGATATTTTCATGTTTCGATATGAATTATCTGTTGTTGCCCAGATACAGCCTCTGCTCTCTTCCTGAGAAAGAATTGCAGTATTCCCCCTGTGACTTGCAAAACCATATCTAGAATATATAGGGGTGTTTAATGATTTACTTGTCATATGTGTCACCCAAATAGGGAATTACTGGTCTGCTGAAAGAACAGATAGAGAATTTGGAGTTATTTCCCCTGGGTGCTACATTAAGACAATAAAACATTTATTGATATTGGAGTTGGTTCTTCAATGTCATGAAAAATAAAAACAACTTCCAGCCAAAGCAGGCTTACAGAAATAAAAAAGTGTTTTCTGAGTCTATATTAAGAAATACTTATTGCTGATTTTGAGAAGCAGCAGAATATATGACAGAATATAGCCTTGCTCTAGAAGTGTAGAGAAAACCTGTGTATCAGTCCTGGCAGACAAAACCAGTGTTCTGGCTTGCTCATGGGACAGCACCATTTTAAATATAAGAAGACACATGAAGACAGACATATGAGAAGCAATTGCTAGATGAGAAGATCACCAAACAGCTACTTTATTGTATAACTGTGATAAACTATGGCTATGTTTGAAAAAAAGACCCAAACACTGCAAAATACAGAGCAAGTCTATGATAGCTCTTGTTTAGGAAGCCAATTTTTTTCTTTAACTTTATAAATTAAAAGTCTCTTCTTCTATGAAATCTTACATCCCTCAGATAACATGAGACATTACGTATGCTGTTAAGACTAAATCAATTAATTGCGATGTCCTGCAAATATTCATACTAGTGTATGCCTTTTACCCCCTCACTGAATCTGAAAAATAGTTCATCTGACCTTGCATGTTTAACATGAAAATGTAAAATAGTTTTTCCATGTTACAACTTTGATCCTTATACAGAATTATTTTTATGCACAGGGAGGCTAGGAGAGGAATAGAGTTTCTAATTTTAAATTCTATCTCTTCAATTTCACCAGACTTTTAGGAACATCGACTATACAAAGCAAAAGTGTGTACCCATCAAATAAAACTTATATTAATTTATTTCTGGAATGAGATTTTAATTGTGAAGTTTTGCTCCAAGGCAATTTTTTTCCTCTTTCTTAAACCCAGAGTAAGATGAAACAATATATATAACAAAATGTTAACATTTCCTTGATTCCAAGAATTCTACTGAACATTTTTTAAGGAAACCATCATCTCACAAATATCTTTTAAAGGAAGTGAGTTTTGAGGTAGTAACTTGGCCATATAGATTGTTTAGGAGATTTTTGGGTTTGTTTTTTCACGTGAGCATCTAAGATTATTTCTAGACAAAGCAGTTAAGCTCCAATCCACAAAGACCACAAACATTTACACATTTTCCAGTTCATAAAATGTGTCATGAAAAACAACTCATTGTAGGCATATTTATTTGAAAGATTTCTTGGTGTTCTGCTTCAAGAAATGATGGCTAATTTGAAATTGAGAAAAGTGCCATAAAATGGGTTTCTTCAGCTTGATCAGGTTCAGTGAAGATCATAAAGGACTGTAAAATCTTGGATTCATTCAGTCTTGTGCCTTTCCAAAGCTCCTGTGAATGTTTTGTATCATTGCTGTCAGATGTGATTTTCTCTGCTGCTGCAGATGTGCACAACAGATTTACTGTTACAAGTAATAGATAGTAAATTCCTGACATACAGGCATTTAGGGCCACTGCCAGATGTCTCATTTTAATAATACATTTGTATATCCGAGTTCCAGAGGGACAATTATGCTGTGAACAATAAAGATAAAATCGTTGGAGGACAGGTATTACCACTTTATTGTTGTAGTCAATCTATGGTGCTCAATAAAATGGATGAATTTAGTTTTGGTTTTGTGTTGTTACAACAGGATTACTATTGCTTAGGTCTCATTCAAAAAATAGTGGATAAGGACATGTCTTCATTACAGCTGTCTGCATGGAAGAAGATGGTTTGTTGCTCCAACTTTTCTCTGACAGTTTGGCTGAAAAAATATCTCCAACAAACTCCAGAATGCATTAGGCAAATGGAGTCTCATTTCTATCCTCAGCAAATTAGGGATGTTGAGAGATCCGTTGGCTGGATACTGACAATTAGTTATCTGTGCAACTGAATTGACTGGAAAACACTGCCCTGAGAGGTTTGGTTTACATTGTTCCCCCACCTTTCCCTTGCCTCTTAGTCCTGGCCCCTCCCTCGGGCTCTCCCTGTTGGTTCCTGTACTCCAACTCCGCCCTTGTACTGCCCCTGCAATCTGACAAAGACCCCCTGCGCCCAGGCCACGAGGTCTCTCTGCCTCTGGGGGTCGCAGGGGCAGGATGTGATCATTAAAGATCCTCTAAAACCCTCGTGGGAAGTGACGCTTCTCGCCTCCTTCGCCATCACCGTGTTGTAAGGCTGGCAGCTGGCTGGAGCAAGAGTGCGGGGCCGTCCGGAAGGGACCACGGCAGGACAGAATGTCTGCCTGCCCTAGGAAGCCCTGCTGAGCTCTCAGGGAACGCTGCAGCTGCTAACTACACCTAGTCTATTACAACACTGCCCAACCTTGTGAAGGGCTTATCTATTTGCTGCAGGTACAGGAAAACCTTGCAGGGATGTTTCAATAATTACCTGCTTTCTGGCTTTCCCTTAGGCAGAGTTTTGAACTAGTTTTGTTTAGCTGGTACAAATAACAAGGGCTAGTCCACAACTAAAGGGTGTCTGGGAGTTGCTCAATCTAAAAGCTCAATCACAAAGAGAAAGAGAGGGAGAGTGCAGGTCTAAATAATGTCTTTACTTAAAATTAGTGGGACCATGAAGACATTGTTAAAAGAAACAGTAAAACATCCAAAGCATTAACGGTAATAATAGGTGAGTCGAGACCTGACCTTTCCAGAAATTCAACATTGTTTGAATTGAAAAAGAAATTCTGGTATAGATACTCATTTCTCTATGTTTGCCCCTGTGCCACTCTTCAAGATACACTATATTTAGGTGTTAGTGTTCAGAGGTAGATGGATTATTACAATCAGAACAGAGAAGAAATAAAGGGATTGCTGAGGGAAGTCTTCTCTAAACACTTGTTGGTTTACAGTGAGTCTTACCTTACCTAAAGATGCCATAACTCCTTCCAGTGTACTCCTACACTTTGAAACTGATTGGCTTTGACACTGGGTCTTCCTTTCTCATAATGCCTAAATGAGCAGTTGCATGGGCCCAAAATGCCCTTGTCCTGGTTTGGAGGGGTCTGGTTACAAAAGGTGGCTGTGGGCAGTGAGCCCTTCAGACTGTTGTTTCCAATGATGGCAGCTGTCTGAAACTGGCAGTAGCAGAATGTGGCACAGCCCCTCCTCCTGCTTCCCATTTTCAGGGCCTCTCTGTGGCTGAGTCAGTCCTTCAGAGTGGTGTCCTGTCTCTCTGGGTCACCTGGATGAGGCCCCCTGCCGAAGGCTAAGCAAGGTGGGCAGCGTGCCCCGTCTTCATGTACCCCACTACCTCTGGGATGCACATTAGGGTCAGAAGTGACTGTGCTCTACCCTCACACTTTGGGGAAAAAACGTTTGCAGAGCTGAGGAATGAGCCTCCAGTGCATCCATCAAACTAGAGTTCAGGGAAAGCAGGATGTAAGCCTGCATCTGCCTTCAGTTTAAACACATCCCTTGTGATGCAGAAGAGACAGGAAAGGGCTATAAAAAATACACTTTGGAAAGGATTGGTTTTGAGGCTGACGGTTGGAGAATCCCACTTTTCACAGTCATAGGAACATCGTTTAGTGTACATTATAGCTTCCCACCACAGGGTCACCCTAAACTCTGGTCTGAAGGAAACATGCTTGACTACAATCAATCTGGATCACATACTTCAGTGTATCCAATTTACAAGTGTCCTTCTTCAAACTACCCCTCCTTTCCTAGTAAAAATGAGACTGCTTTAGACAGACAGTTTTAAGAATTATCCCATGGGTACTGTTAAAGAGACCAATTCATGGATACTCATGTGTTAACCACATGTGTGTCACTGACAGTAAGTACTCAGAACCTAATGGTGATGGGGTAGTGAAAATAGCCGAAATCATAGAAAATCATGGCAAAAAAAACCTGTGCAAACTTCTTTTAAAAACAATCAATTAACAAGCCACTGGGCTATCAACGTGGAATACTGGAATAAGAAGAAAAGCTGTTAACAGCCCTGCCACGCCATTATTAGCAATTCTTAGCTTTCTTCACATACGTGCTACTCCACTCTTTCCCCACCGCCTTAACATTTTTCTTTGTAAATAGTATAAACTGAGTGCCAAATTTCTTCCCTGGTTTCAGCGGCCCAGAAGGTCTCCATGGCATAAATCAACCTGTTTTGGAGACGTCTCCCTTTAGCTCGGTCTGGCAGATTAACAATGAAAAGGGAAGAGACAATGGTACAGTCAGACATCCCTCCAAAAAACACATTAGTTGGGAGCTAATAGCTGATTAGTAAAATCTTCCCATCATTTAAAGATTCATTTTCCTCAGTGATGAAAACCAGGTCTCCCTAGACCTCGAGTCAGTGTCTGGTCTTCTAGGTCAGTTCCAGGATAGGTTTATGTTGTGATTAGAATGGGGTCTGCAGTTTGGGTAGGCATATGCGCAAGTTAGCTTTTAATGTCAGAGTTTGGGCAAGATTCAGGGCTGTAGCTGCAGCAGCACCAGAGAAGCACACTCAGACTGAATTGTGTGCTGCTGTTGGGGTCCAGTCGAGCTAATGAACCACACGAGGCCTTGGGTGAGGTGGGAGCAGAGCACACACTTCACCGTGGTCCTCTGCAGTGGTTTCAACTTTACCGCTACATAGACAGGCAAGTAATGTCATCTTCCTTAGTGTTGAAGAGTACAGTGATGCTTTGTCTTGCTTTTCCTCTGTAAGACAAAAAGATCTTCCATGTGGAATTTGCAGCATATGAGCTATGATTATCTCTAGTCTTGAGAATGACATTTGTGCAATTATGGGTAACTACTGCATCCAATCTACTCTAAATTCTGACTAATGATTCCATGAGTAGTTTTCCTTCTTGGTCTGCTGTTGCATAAACCCAGCTTTTAAAGATGCTGGAATGCAAGGACATATGAACATAAAAGAAGTTGCAACTAGGTGAATATTCAGGGTCAATTATATATATTTCAAAGAATTTATAAATAATTTAATGATTTACAAATCACAGCTTTCTGTTGTTAATCCCATTTTATAATCAGATTGTAAATCCTTTACAAACTGGAAAATACAATTTTGCTACAGAAATACTTTTCTGTGAAAGAGCTCACATACAAAAAATGTTTTTTGAAACATCTATGACTGTGGTCTTGCTTAATTTTTTTACTGTTGTTGTTTCAATAATATGAAATATTAATTATAAATAATATTTTAAAATACTATGGAAATCTATTAAAATCTATTATTGTTGGAAAATGTTCTAATGTTCTTTAGAGCATCTACTAAATAGGTCAAGAATAAATGGATTGCAATAAGTAAATCTGCAATTTAACCCGAGTCTAGCAGGACTACATATATATATATTCATGTATATTAAAAAAAAGAAAATAGAGCTATACAAGACACATAAACACCACTCCTTTTCCCAGAAGCACCTATACTAATGTTTGCCAGATACGATTTTCATATAAGGTGCCTTACAGTATGAATGTTTAAGTCTTGTGTACACATCTATTTGCTTTTTTTACAAAAGCTTTAATTGTCAGAGTAAGGGGATTAAGGAGGAACTTTAGCTATCTTAAAAAATCTTAACATTGTCTCCTATCTGACAGCTTGTGCAAATGTATTGACTAAATCTGTTTGACTTTTGTGGTCACCTGGACCCCAACAGGCTTATTTGCAGAAGCTTAAACAGCATCTTCTCAATATTTGGGTAACTGAATGTCTCCCCTATTTCCCAGGCATTCTCTGATTGTACGACTACCACAATAAACAAAAGAGACGATCCTCTCCTCAGGCCCTGGATCCCTGATTTTCCATACTGCTTAACTACTGTTTCATTCCCTGACTCTGTTTTGGACTGCCCCAGTTAGCTGCCGCTGTGACGAAGCTCAGGAGTGGCTAAATAGGGTTCATTTCAGATAACGTGACTGTATCAATCTGACCTCAGCCTATCCTAAACAATCCTCTGACAGCATCCCAAGCTTCAAACACCCATATTCATGACATTCACTAAGGAAGGCAATAAATAACTTCAGTCCTCCCTGGCATCTGTGACACACTCCCTTTTCTATTTTAGGCACTTTAAACTGGAACAAAACACAAAATGAGTAATAAGAACATCTCAGAGACTCATGGTACTGAGGACTGCTCTGGACAATCTGCTATATAGTGTGAGTATGGCTATCTTGTTCTAGATGTCACTAGCCCTTGGATCCCAAAGCCAGGCAATATTGGGATCAGTGCCAGTCTCTAAATAGTATGGTGGACTTTGGAAAATGAGGCTTCTGTATTTGTATGCAAATCTAATTAGTACATAATTATTCATTATGCCAATTTTCCTCATCAGTGAAGCCAGTTTGCCATTTACTAGGTCATTACTGACTTGTTTGATAAGCAAATGTAAGCTAAGATTTTAGCTGTTTGTTCTAAATTCCTGGGGATTAGCATACCTGGATGTTTTAATGCTATTGGGAACCACTGAAAATCCACTGACAAAGTAATGCTTTGTACGTTTCTTCAGTTATTCCTGACAGCTCAGGCTTGTTCCTTTTCATTTTGTACCCAGACAACTGTCTGAACTTTTCCGTGTATTCTAATAATTTTGTGCACAGTGTACAAATCACTTTAAACCAGAGTAAAATAGAGCAATCTGAATCCCACCTAAGTTTTAATGCTTATGTAACATCTCTCTGGGCACTAAGAGAGAGCCCTTCTTGGTTTATCCAATGCAGCAAGCATTTATGTCTGAGCTTAGCTTCAGCACATGAAGGGTTGCGCTGGAACTGGTGCACCAATGCTTAAAACTCAGACTGTATAACTGGACTGTCTGAGCCAAGGCCTCAGTTTCCTCAGGGCAGGGCCACTAGCCACTCTTGCTGGGAGACTTGAAAAGGAAACACTTACCTATTGCCCATTTTTCCTGCAAGTCTCGTTTGCAGCATGCAGAAACTGCAGCTCAAAAGTGTTTTGATAGGAACCACCGTGTTCTCCGGGGCCCGCTCAGGTTCGGCACTGTCCCACAGCAGACAGCCCAGATACCCTTATTTACAGGGCCATCTGGACTGTCTTTTGGTGATGAGCTGTTCAACTGCCCGACTTCCAGCAAAGCTCTTCTTCAAGCTGTGCCCTCTCTGCTGCTCTCAGGAGCTGTGGGATGCTCTGGAAGTGGTGAAGAGTGGTCATTCACAGGAGAGATGAGAGGAACTGCACCATCTGCACTGCTACCAGCGCTCATTCTGAGTCATTCTGAGATTGTGTCATTTCAAATTCACAGACTGTTACTGGGTAAACATAATTTGGTCCTTTAAGTCAAGAGCTCATACTACAGCAGCCTGTCTTGCCTTTAAACCTGTCAGACCTTTAAGCCAAAGATTTCCTTAAGGAAAGGCTTTAAGGAAAAGAGGTTTTATTCAATGCCAAGTATACCCAAAACTTTATCCATCCCTCTTGCAGAGGAGTAACTCTCAGCCGCTCTGCACACAGTTTGCCCTTCTTCTGCTTGTCTGCAGAGCCAGAAATGGACTCAGCAACACCCTGTTCACCAGTCCCCTTAGCCAGGAAGGGAGGAAACTCCTCCAAAAGTGGTACAAGCTTCTCCTACACTGCATCTCTGAGGCAATTCACGTGTTCAAAAGGGTGTATTGGGTATGCGTGACTGGATGGCTGGTGGCCTGGTGTCTGGTGATGAAGCAGGGGCTGCCTGAAGAGCTCAGGGTCTGGCAGCCAAAAGGAGGCTGGGAGGAAGTGCCTTGGAGGAGCTGTTGGACAGGGCAGTGCCATATTCTTGTAAAAGAGGGGGCAGCATGTCATACCAGAGTCACTGATTTGGAGGGGAATTCTATGTCTACCCGTGAGTCTCCAGGTCATGCGTGATGCTAGTGACCAGTAGGAGTTTGTCAGTAGGCCATTCCCAGGCCACCTAGAAAAGCCCACTGGAGGGTATCAGGAGTGGTGGGTGCACCTGAGGTATCATTTACTTTCAGAGAGCCTTGAAAAATCCCACTGCAAAGTGCCTGATAGGGAGTTCCCCACTCACAGCAGGATCCAACATCCTGAGACAATTTGTGCCAGCAGTGCTGGGAACAAGGAAGGGGAAGGAGTCCATATTCTCACCCAGAAATACAGGCAACTTACAGAGGCAAAGAAGAATGAAACAAGGATTGAGATGACTGGCTGTAGGCGGTCAGCACTGACTGCAGTGTCCCCGCCGGGTAGCTCTCTCTTGCCTTCTTTACCCCCAGAGCAAGAAAATAAGACAGTGTTTTTTTGTTGACAGCTGCAAGAAAAACAAAAGGCTGGGGAAAAGCTCACTCCCAGCCCTTCTTACCTTCTTCACAAAGGGAGGTCTGGAGCAGGGAGAGCTCAGCAGGGGTGAGGCTGGTGTTTGGGGAGTGATGGCGGGGCTGGGGGGAGACAACAGGAAGCAAGAACCCACTGTCTCCCTGCCCGGTGCAAACACACACAGACTTAACCTACAGCTGAACTTTTGCCCTTGAGTGACCAGTGCCATTAGGACGCAGGTCAAAAGGTTGCAGGGTGACAGAAAATGGAACTTTATTGAATGAAAAAGAAAATGAAAAAATTCCTTTGTTTGCTTAACTCCGTGTGGTTTGTATAGCCACTGTGATCCCATAATGGAGTCCAAAGTGAAAAAGTAACTTGATTTATCACATGCAAAGGAAAAAAAAAAGGAGGAGGGATTTTACTAACAGAATAACTAAAAAAACAGTGAAAGACTAAAACCCGCAAATCCCTAAAATATTAGAATAAATGGGCCTTTAATCAATAAAAGCCCTTTTATAGATATGAGGCAGAGGAAAATTTTTCATTCTTTAGGAACAAGTGTATATTAAGAACACCAGTGAATATATCAGTGCACATGAAGGATATCAGCGAGGCATGTTAAAAGAATATTCTTCCTGTATGAGTCAGGAAAAATATGTACATATATGAGCATCTGGCTTAAAAATATTTTGGTTTGACATGTGAGTACCAAAATCATAGCTCTATATGCATAATCTGTCTGCATTTATATGCAAAGGCAAAACCCAGATATTTAAAATCCATTTGAAAGCAAAGGTAACATCTCTGGATAAGTAGAGAGAAAAAGGGTACAACTGGTAGGGCTCTGTCTGGAATTGGATATTCCAAATGAACTTAGCTAAATGTAACCTGAAATTTCAGCATGTTTGGCATGCTTAATATGCCTTGGGTTTTTTCATTTCTTGATGTAATGTGGTCCATCAATAAAGACACAGCTGGTTAAAATCAGATGTTTTGAACTACTGGATTTTTAATGGAGTGGCATATTCTGAATCAGATCCAAAGAATTTTAAGGGTTAATATGCTAATTCTGAGCTGTCTCAGCAATGAGATAGAAATCAGTGGAGCTAGAGCACAAGAAATTGAACGAAGTCCAAAGCTATGCCAGGTAGTAACACCCAGGATATATAGATACTCCCAGAAACACTTAAATTAAAAAAAAAAAAAAAGTCTTGAAGTGAATTAAGATCTCACATATCTGTTACTCTTCCCCCTTCCTTTGCATTGTCTCCTTCTCTCTCCCTCTCGTTTTCATCAGTCAGTCCACAACGTGCAGGGCTACAGCAATTACATCTACATCTCCAGTGTGCCCACAGCCTCTTCTTTTTGATCCCAGTGAACAACCAAACCTCCTGGCCTGACACTTAGCTCTAGAGAGTGACATCCTCTGTAGGGTGTGTCTCCAAGGGTCCTCATTTCCAGGATATATTCATGTCTTGATGATTCTTTTTTGCATTGTGTCAGAAGCACAGGCCTTTTTTTCCTCATCCGTATTGCTAAAACTCATATCCAGACTAGTTTTGGTGTTGCAGTCACGTATCTCACTTACTGCAGCGTCCTGTGCTTTTGTTCCTGACAACTGCAACCGTGCTCTCATCATATCTACTTGGACTGCTGCTGTCAGGATTGTTTTCCCCATCTGTTGCCTTGAGTCTGTCATAATTCTGTTTGTCTCTTTGCATTGTCTCCTCCTCCTCTGCTATAACAAATGCACCACCTTTCCCTATTCCTACTTAAATGACACTGTAATCAGTACTAAAAGGCTGACTGCTACCTCCATTAGGATTGTGTTAACAGTTTCCATCATTTCCTTTCCAGTTCTCAGCCATGCATTTTCAATTTTTCATCTTTTTCTCTACCAAGGTGTGGGAGGAAATCCTCATAAACTCATGCAAACCTACTTTGTTTCCTGACCACAAAAAGTGCTACTGCAGTTTCCCTCAGCTCTCCCATCAGGCTGTCTGATTCCACCTGGTGTAGGCACTCAGACCCCTGAAATCTTCCTTTTCTTGTTCTCTTTGTACAATGCCTATAGCAATGTGGTCCTCATTCCTGACTAAGTGTTCCAGTTTTCTTGGGTAACACAAGCAATAATTATTTGTAATAACCTTTTTGGTCAAATAAAGTTAAATAAAGAGTAGCTCCATTAACTCTAAGCATAGAGAACCCATGTTTATATGGGTATAATGGATAACAAAAAATTGTTTCTCTTTATTTTAGTTTTTCTGTTCACCTACAGAGATTAATAATCACCATAAACCTCCCCTTAAACCCCCCAAGACTGTAGAAAATGTGTCTTTTACAAAAATAGAAAACTCAAAATGTATAATGAAGTGTATTTCATGTGCAATATTTTGAATTAACTTTGAGGCTGTGAACTAAATGCCTATGAAATTCCTTAAAATGCTACTTAAATATAAACTTGTTTGTACATGAAGTCTTGAAGGCACTGTAAGTCTCTTTTTTCATTCCCTCTTTTTTCTTCTCACAAGCATAGTTAGACACACCATAGTTTACTGGCTTGCAACTCGTCTCCTTGAAAATATTAAAAGTTGCTTTTAAGATCATGGAAAGAATCTGAAAGAAGAATTTTATATTTTGTAAAGAAATCTTGGTTCTGGTTTATAACCCATTATGCCAAGTTTCAGTGAATTTTTACAGCCAAGTTATACACTTCCTCTGACAATTTTTAATGCTACCAGACAATTTGGCTACATGGTATTGTTATCAAAATGCTAAAAGAAAAACTCAACGACTCATTATGTTGGGGAACTAGTGTCAGTAGACAGTTATTATGACTTTTAATGTTGTTTCTGTTCAGCAGGTAGTAACATGTTTGGAGAAAGGGAAGAAAGGATGGTAATAAAGGATAGAATTTTTTTGTGGGTGGATGAATGATTATTCTTCCACACACTGCCAGAGACAGAAAGTAATTTGTGGAAGGCATTGTTCAAAGCAGAGATATTTTGGGATCAAAAGTACTGTGCATTGCATATGTTGTGTCAGTCTTTTGGGAGGTCATGTCAGAGTGGTGGGAGAAGTTTTGGGAAAAAAACAACAAGAAGTCCTACTGCATTTCACTATCTTCAACAACTCATCAGGAATCTGATACTTGGAAAATATGAATTTAGCAATTAAACTTGTCTTTCTCAACCATAATATCTGCTAGACAATATATATGGATCCTTAAAAACAAAGCTGATTTATTCTGTACAGTGATAGAGGGTTTCTGCAGCTATTACAGAAGGGAGTGTGAAAAATGCTTAAGGTGGGATTCTTCTGAAAGCAACTAACACCTCTGCTTGATTTGGACAAAGCCTCTGTGGATGTATCTTTTAATGGAGAGATTTGGAGTGCAGCGGCAGTCTAGATGATTCATTTAGGCCAAACAGACGATATGTAGATTGTTGAAGTTACAGGCTATGAACCCCACTCACAGAAACTACCTATGCTTGTTTTGGCTCTCCTCATTGTGCATGTAGAGAATCAACCTCTGACCACTGCCAGTAGCACCACAACAGCAGTCATGGTTTTGAGTGCAGGCAGAATGCATTTATACAAAAGCAGCAAGATGATCCCATTTACTATTTTAAAAGCTTACCATAAAAAAGTATGGCTTACTTGAAAAAAACAAATGCACACCTTACAAAACAGAACAAAAATAGGTTAATCACTTTTTGGATATTTGCAAGTGCCATGTGCAATCAGGCTGTAGCATCTCTGTGAAAGCTGCCAGCTTGTTCTGGTACTGAGAGAGAGGGGCTACTGCTGGGAAATAAGTAAGATGTTCCCTCATTTAACACAGACCACAGAACAGCTGCCGGATATGAATGCCTTTCAGTCACCATTGATCAGGAATCGATTCAAATTAGTGACCTAGAAATAAAAGGCTGCCTATTAAACAACAAATTTCCTATACCATTCTGTCTTCGATAATGAGAAATACAACTGTCTGCCACATTTAACTTTCAGCTGTCAAATACAGAGGAAATAGATGACCTCAAAGCATGACAATATGAAAAAGAACTCTAAAACTTCAGGCATTTTTCCTGTTAAGTGTTTTTTCTTTTGTTTTATTTGTGTTTGTTTGGCAGCTTCCTCACACAGTTGGCAGTTAGGTGTTTAAAATACTAGGCGAATGTGGGAACCTAATACTTAGTTTTCCACACTTTCTCATAAAGCCTGACTTTAAAAATGGTTTTTCAATCCTAAACTTCTTGTATTACATTGAAACCCACAGGGAGGGTGTGCTTTTAAATGCTAGGCTAAAGCACTCACGATTTGGATTCCAGTCCTTGGCTTTGCAAGGACTACCTCCATGGCCTTGGCAAGCTGCTCGTATTTTCTTCATCTCAGATTCTCACTTAAAAATGGAGAAAACTAATGTTTCCCTATCCTGGGAGTATTTTGAAACTAAAGTCACAGGTAACTGAAAGACACTCTGCTCTGCATATACAAATGACCGATCTGACAATCTGACTTGGCACTTTAGACTAGCTAATGTTTCCTTTGAAGGCTGAGTTGGGAATGCAAGGCTGAAATGTAAGATTTACAGATATCATTTTCATGCTTATGGTCCTCAGAGGTAAAAACAAACAACATTCCCCTCTCCCCAACCACTGAAGAAAATGGGTCAATCGAAAATTATCACAGTGACAGGTTTTTCCTTTCATTAGGATTACAAAACACTCAGCATTAGTAAGAATTGTAGAGATTTTTCTGACAGAATTTATTATTCTGAATGATTAGTTTGTTATGCTCCTTGCAGGAACCAAGTTTGGAAGAGGAAGTGCTTTGTCTTTTGATTAAAAATATCCAAACAGCTCTGTGGAGTCATGATCTGAGAAACCAAAACAAGTCCTTAACCATAGATAAATGAAGGTTGGCTGATCCCAGTTTGTAGAAAGCCAGAGGAAGCCCTCTGCTCTGACCCCGTGCCCTCTGGCATCACAGCTGGTGCATGAGCACAAAGACAACTTGGATGTAGATGCTGCTGTGGGCACTTTACACAGGCTAGATTGTAAATTTGTCCATTTATGAGTGTCCTGTGGGGGTTCCCACCAACTTGGAAGACAAAGCAAGAGCTGGAGCGAACAAAGCATGTCCATAAAAGTTCCTCTGATTGCCACTGTTAATAAAATGGAGGCCATAAACAAATTCTCTGTGTACTGTTCTTAAGTGGGGGAGCAGGAAGCTGGGGATGCTTCCCTGGGACTGAAGGAGGTGTGTGTGCTACCCAGGGTAAGAGTGCAGGTAAGGTGTGCTGTGGAAAGTTAATCTGCCTGCTAGAAATGTTTTCCTTTACGCTTCCTACTACTGGGCTGTTGACAGGAATCTCATACTACCTGAAATCCCAAACTGCCTTGGCAGAAGCTTGCGCAGCATACATAAAACATATGTTTGGATTTCTGGAGCTGTTTTGTTTTGTTTTGTTTTGTTTGTTCTTTATAGAAATTCAGAAATGGAAGAGTAGTTTTAAACTGTCCTGGCGTGTCTCAACATACTCCAGTGCACATCAAGGTCCACCTCCAATTTGCATATTTTTCATTTTCATTCACCCTTTCTAGCAATAATGACAATATGCTTATTTTTGATGCCAAAGGCTATTATGAAGCATTAGATATGGTCCAAAAATCACAGCAGTTATACAAGTGGCTCAATTTTGAAAGAATGATTGACAGAGAAAGCTACATTTCCTTCAAAATGCCAGGCCCAGTGGTTCTTTCCAGTCCTGGGTATGGAGATGGGTTCAGACAATGGGTTCTCACTTCTAAGCCATAGGTGCTGCCTTTTCCAGGACTCTCTGCTCTGGTTTGCTGCTCATGGCAAGGAGTTGTGCAAAGCACTGCGGTAGTCAGCAAGCTGGGGAACAAAGCTTGGGTGGAGGTGATAACACAGCAGCCTTTCAGTTGTTTTGAAGGAACCAGTTTTGGTCTGACTGTGTGTCAGTCGGACACCCGTTCTGCTGTAGTCCCCCTTGTATTGCAGGTATCCATCCAGAAATCTTTGCTGGTTCCCAAAGCTGCTGACATGAAGTTAAATACATTGGTTTCTGGCTTGGCAATGCAGACCCAAAGCAAGAAACAGTGCATATCCCCAGTGTGTCTACAAGTCAAGCAGGTAGTAAGGAATATCTCTGTAGCCCAGTGGTGGGATCTCCCATAGGAAGCACAGCTCTTTAGCACACCTGGGTTAGTCCCTGGAAGCTTGACCCACTGAGGCACACAGAAAATGCCTAAGTTACGGGGTATTGGAGCATGAAGACCCTACTTGTGCTGTAGCTTTCTACATTGCACTTGGATCCTTTTTCAGACAATAGTATTTATTACTTAGAAGAAATTTTATACTGAAGAAAACTTGATAACCAGCATGGCACTTAATCTTCTCCCCAGGGTACCAAGCACCAAACATAGCCAAGAGATCCATGTGGGCTTTTTTTTTTTTGGTAGGTCTTTTTTTTTTCTTTTTTTTTTCTTAACTTTAATAAGTGCCAGGTAAATTCTGGGCAGAAAGCAGACACCTAGCTTAGCTGGAATTCATGGTCTGGAAACCACTAAGAAAAGCCCACTCCTGTGTTCTACATCCCAAGCCCAACTTCATGTGGTCACACTGTCATGCAGTAGCACTGACAGCAGTGCAGGAAATAGCTTGGAGAAACGCCCTCATTCTGTTTCATTTGGAGCTCATTTGTTCTGAAACTTCCAGTGGCAAAATTATGGTGCAGTTTTAATAGGAGTATGTGTCTAAACTCATACTCATGTTTTTTCTGCAAATATGGGTTAGACGATCTCATTTTTCTCCTCCCACACATGCACTCGCTGCCAACTTCACAAACAATGACCTGTATTCATCCACGCTGTAACTCTGTTGACATCACCAGGCTACAACAGAGATAAATTTGGTCCAGTGAGGCAAAGTGCTGTGAAATGGTTGGATTTTTCTCTTTTACCCAAGGAAAATGCATCTGGAAACATATCATACTTTCATGGTGATACACAGGAATGTCTTCACCATTATCAGGTGATTGATTTTCCTGTAGATTCATGAGACCTTTCTTTTAATAGATGCTTTGCCAATTCCAAATGTAGTACATGATATTTTATTTTCTGTTGCTATACAAACAATGCATGTTTGTTATTATTCTGCTTATAAACAACTTTTTAGAATTAGCAGCATGATTTTTTTTCTTTTTATTTCCAAAATGTTAGGTGTTTCTGGCCTTTCTTTTGCTTTGAAGAACATTTGACTTCACTTCCATGGGATCCATGATCTAAAGATGGAGTATTCAAGAGCACCTGAGTGTTTCTAGAGACTAGTTGGCATTTTCAAAAGTAGCTTGAATCATTATATCAACAGGATTTAGGAACATGGAGTCAGGGAGAACTCAAAAGTAGTGTCACTCAGTGCAACAGTGTCATTGGTTAAATGAGAGGGGTACCACGACCCTAAGTTAGGAACCTAAGTTTTGTAGTCCGTGAAGAGGAAGCAGTAATGCCAAAGACTAGGATTTGCAGCACACCGTGCACTGAACAGAGGTACAGCTAAACAAAACAAAACTAAAAGGTGTGAAAAAGATATATCTGAGACTGTGACCGTTCCCCAGAAAAAAAAATAAATTACTACACCCTTGAGATAGGTGCCTCTACAATGAAGATCTAGAGCCAGAAGTTGCCTTTGGATTCAAATGACTGGATTACTCCTGTTTTCCTTTAAATGCAGTTGCTTAAGAACAAAATGTCCTTTATTTAAAGGAATATGAACTTCCTTTTTCTATACAGTACGGTGGAACTGGAGAAAGAGACATTTTCTTAGGCTGTATTTTATTTTTTAATTTCAGATTTACAACAGAATAATCAAAGGTGCTGTTCATATAATAAAAAGTGTTTACATAGTCTAGCTAATACAAGCAAGGAAGCATGTGGCTAATAAAATCAGTTATCAGGATGATAATGAAACCTGAATGAAATCTGAATCACCAATCCCTGATACTGACAGGTTTTTTCCCAGAGCTCCTGAAAATATGAAATGCTGCTTTAAAATGTGTTGCAAGCCTGACATTTCAAATTCACCTGTAAAATACTAATTACAAGTGGGTTTTAGAAATGACCATATCTGAGGGTTTTGAGTTTTCTTTGGCTTTGAGAAAGTCAAAGGCAGATTATCTTCCAGAAAAAATTGCTATAATAATATTTAAACACTTACAAGGGACTTAATTAGTTTATACAGTCATCAGAGATTCTTGTCTGTAAGATACCATGCTAATTTTGCTACAAGGAGTTTCATTGAAAATTTAATTTAGAAATGTAGCACAAGGATTTAAATTCCTTACCATATTATAATTTAATGTATTTAATTTTTTTTAATATTCTTTATACAAGATTTAAAATGAAATTAGTTGCACCCCCTCAAAAAAAAAAAATCAGAGAATCAAATGTGTGAAGATTGTGGGAGCAGGGAATAAAGAATCATCCAATGAGTTTGGAAGGGAACCAGGTCTTTCAGCTATGTCCGTTGAAGCTGATTTGCATCTTGCTGCCTGGTTTACAAATACCACAAATAAACCCCATGCAGAGGACAGTTCTGCATGATGGGAATTCAGCCCCTGGTACCAGTGCTTCAAAATAGCACCTAGAAAACTGGATAGAAGTGAAAACAACTGGCTGCCTCAAAGTGAAGCTATAGTGTCTTTTGGGACCACTTGCTCCCTGCCCAAATAACTTTCTGCAGCTGTCTGCTTTCATTTTTAGTGAGGAAAAATTATACCAGAAAAAGAACTCAAACTTTGGGAGATTAGGGAGACGAACAAATGCATTTTGCCCATATCTGCTGGAGAAGATGCTGAGAAAAAGCTCATTGTACCCAGGCAAATAGAAAATGGAATCCTCTAGAATCAAAGAAAGTTTGAGGCTGTTTTGAGACTCATCATAGGTGTTTCTCCAATGCAGAATAGAGGGGAAGGATCACCTCCATTGAACTGCTGGCAATCCAGTCCAGTAGACTGTTTGCCTCCTTTACTTTTCTTTTTTTACAATGGCAGATTGCTGACACGCTGGTGAAGATGATACGTGTATCACCATATTGGGCATCTCAAAAGGAACCAGTAGATTCATACTAGCAATTGTGTGACAGTGAATATTCTCTGATTGGATTATAAATAACAGGATGGCCTTTGTTTGACTTGTGGGGTATAAGCAATCAATGAGCTGAGCTGTCTATCACACTGATTTATTTACTGGCTGGGAAGCCAGTCTCAAGTAAGTTGTTGGTACCTCTCTACACAGAATCAAATTTGTACATGTTATACAAGTCTACGCATGTGGAGAACATACTTGGAAAAATGAAATTATATTGTTGACAGATTCAGCCTCAAGATGTACTTTAGTCCAGCATAAAACCTGTCTAGTGACGAACCCTGGTTAGCTGCCCAAAATCTATGCCATTTTTCTCCACAAAAACTTTGCAATGTTTCATTGTGAGATTAACTCTGAGAGCCCTGAGTCTGACTGTTTGAAGCCTCAATAAACCTTTCAGATGCATAAAAAGCCCACTTAGCTCCCTGGCACTTCCTCTGTGGACTGGTTCTTCCGGACTGGGTATGGGAATGAGACTACCATAAGAAGACAACGGGGAAGAAGACCTTGTCATCTTCATGGCTAGAAGCCTTCTCTGCAGACAGGAAATTTCAGCTTGGCAAGAGAGGACCATGCTCTGAAAAAGACTAAATTATGTCTTTTAAACTGGACAAATACTATGGAAAACATAAACTTCTTATCTGAGTAATAATAAACCTCTTCAGCAACCTATCTGTTGCACTTTTTGGCTGGAAGAAAATGAAGGTGTTTCTGCTTCCAGTGCTTTGTGTGCCATCTCAAAGGGATGCTGAGTGATGCAATATACAAATCCCACTGCTACAGAGACAGTGAATGCTTGAAAGCTAAATCTGCCGCCTATCAATACCTTCGAAAAATGTCAGACTTGGAAGGAAATCTCCAAAGGGAAAAAAATTACCCACATGCTGACAGATCCGGCTTTCATTTCCCATCTGCTGATGAGAAACGAGATGAAGGTGATAACTACTTGAGAGATGGTTGTATATTGATCCCCTTCCTGAGGAAAGGAAGATGTAATATGTGATAGTTTCTTACCTTAGCTTGCCCTTCTTAGGTGCTGGGAGTGTTAAGCAAGGTTTCCACATGAACTGAACTGTAGTTCTAGAGCCTTGCAGCTCTATGACTAATACCTCTGTGTATACACTCAAGCATGGATTTAGATCACTTCTTTCAGTCCTGCAAACCTATCCAAGCCCATGCTGCCAGCTTCTATACCACAACCTCTTGTTTTCACAGTGCAGCTCAATAGCTTCCTGCTTGAGGGACAACTCAGTATGGTGTTTTCTGAAACCCAGGAAAAAGCTTTGGTGTTACCCTGGACTTTTCTGGAAGGGGTGTTTCTTTGGTAGTAGCCTGACTTCAGTCTCCTCCACGATTAAACCCCTTGGTTTATTTTTCAAACCACGCCGAGAACCTCAGCTGCATGAGTTGGACATTGTCAAATGGCTGCCCTGTCAATAAACCAGGCGGTTTGTCAAGTGTATCAATAAATTACATTTTTCCCAGTCTTGGTTCTGTAAAAATATTTTAATCTTCTGTTCCCCAGCTCAAAATCTGCTCATAAAATTTCTTCGTGAAAACTACATCATGATTCAGAAAGGAAGTATTTATTTAAAAGATATTTCTTATAACCCTCTTAAACTAGAGTTAGCCAAAGAAATTACAATGAAATTGTTAATTAGACTCTATTTTACTAATACATATAGTCCCATTGATTTCCATAGAATTACATGACTTAGTGAAATAAGCAAAGTTTCCCTGAGATAAACCTTTAAATTAAAAGTTGATGGAAATCTTGATATGGGGAACTGTTGACTGAATTTGAAAGATGCATCTCTGATTCTGGACTCATTTTTTTCTCTAAGACTTTGTGTACTTGTCTACATACATTCTACCCAACAGAGGAGAAAGGAGTATCTCACTGGAAAAATAAAATGTCAGTATACTTTTATGTTTCTTCTCTTTCTTCTTCATGTGAAATAAATGATTGTTTTTATGTGTTGGTTTTTTTTTTTTTTTTACATTGAAATGACTGTAGAAAGCTAAGTAAAAATATTTGGCTTATTCTTTTGAATTAAGTTAAAGTTATATTCTTATCTGCTTTGTGCTATTTATTGCTTGATAGATTTAATCTATAGGATCTAAAAGCCTGGCTCAAGATGGCAATCCCACTGTGCTATGTTTGCTAAATCCTGCTCTCAGCGGAGCAGAGAGCAGATTTCATGGCCCCTACCAACATCTATTATATGGACAAATGTAAAGAGGTACATTCCACAATGTAGGGCTATTCCTATGCACATGGATGTGAGTGTGTGGGTGCACAGTTGCTCTTTCACATGTGCACTTTGCCCTTGCTTTGAGAGTCTGATGTGCAGTGAGAGAATTTTAATCCCATTTATTGACCTTTCTGAAAAGTGAAGGGAAAGAGGGGAGGGGGAAGCATATACACCTGCAATTTATTTCCTTTAAAGAGATGACTTGAAGATAATAGAGATGAGATAGAAGAAGAATACTGCCCCTTGCCAGGAGCCTTGTTCACAATGCATACAATACACGGCCTCAGAAGCCGACTGAGAACTGTTGCCATTGGAATGAAGAACAGTATTGCTGGGGGTCATGGAGCAGGGAGTGCAATCGATTAGAGGTATAAGTCTTAAGATGGCAGCAGGGAAAATGTTCAGTGACCAAATCAATCTGCTAAATGACCTTTCCTCCAGATGTGTATAATGTTATTCTTCTAAAGCTGAATTTGCATTCAGGTGCTTTAGCATTCAGGTTTTGAAGGCACTGGAAGTGGAGTGACTGTCTGTGGGAAGATAATTTAGAACAAAGGATTCATAAGAGCATTTATTTAGCATGAAAAATACCTGCCTGATATTTGAAAATGTAACTACAAGGGAATTGAGAAATAAGGTGCAAGAAGCAGAACTTAGCTAATGTTTATTGGTGATAGGTAACTGATTATCATTTAAAGGGCATTCCATGTCCACTGATGTCAGTTGTAGCTTTTCAGGAGAAATTTAGCTGGGTCTTTGGTGAACATCATCCCCACTGTGTAGAGATAATTTCGACAATGTCATTGGATACTAGTTAAGGCAGTGGACTCCTAAGTAATTACACTGTTAATGACAAGCCTCATTTATGCCCATTATAGTACGACATACTTTGTATTTCTCTTATGAACTTCATGACAGTTTTAGTATATAAAAATTAAGACTAGGCTATTTTAACCATGTTAGAACAAGATGCCTCTTTGGCCTTACTTCCTTCTGTCTTTTCTTTGCTCTGTGGGGAAAAGAAAGCACACATTGCAGTATGCTTAAATTTAATCCATTCACTTGTCACATATTTCTGTATACTGTCATTCAATCCTGCAAAAAAAAAAAAAATCAAACAAAAAACAACTCTCTTTTGGTAATGAAATCTTTTTCAAAAACAGAAATCCTTTCTTCTTCAAATACTGCTTATACCATACTGTGACCTGATTCCTACTAGTGTGGAGAAATTCACAGCTCTTTTATGATCTAAAGCAGATCTGAACATAACATTCCAAAGATGAAAGCTGCATGAACAGCACTGTGGAGTTCCTGGCAGAAATCTCTGTCCTCAATATCCTCTGTCAGGAGAAATGTTTTCAGCTACCAGACCAATTTATGCTCATCACAAGTGAGGAGTGAAAGTGCCTGCTCCCAGATGAACTGCAGTATTCACTGCAGAAAGATTCACTGGTCATGTTGGTATTGTGTATTTACTCTATGAAAGTTTCAACCACAAAGACAGGTTACAGTGTTGAGTTTCAAATGTTCTTTGATGGATTAGTGCATATAAATATCGTAATTCTGTCATGATTTTTGATAGAATTCACTCTGTTAAAAGCTATTAATTCAGACTGAGTCAAAAGTAGTATGAAACATATAATACAATGTTACATCACGGTTTTTGACATATTGCATGATTTCAAGATCATTTTTCAAGACAGATTTCAATTTAAGTCTGACTGCTGAATATATTTTTTGTTATGACAAGAGCACTAATGCTCATGTCAAAGAAAGATACAAATGTGATGGAAAATGTCAGAAAAGATTTCCGTTCCTGCACTAGTGAGTATAAAGGTTACACTACCAGGATCTGCTGTGCTCAAATGTAAAAATAGTACTTATTGAAATGCCTTGAACTCCCACATTTGCTTCTTTTTTTTCATCATAAGATTTCTTACAATAGAATACCAGCTAAACTAATCTTTAAATAGTATTTGTTCAAAATTTGAGGGGTCTGATAATGATGGATTTCCCTCAGTGTGAGTACCCATGTACAAGAGGAATTCTGTTGCTCTCACATCCTGTTTTGTGGTGTCCTACAGCTGGCATCTGAGCGGCACTGTAAGTAGCTGGTATAAGAAATTGTCAACATTTTACTGTCTTTAGCAACTATCCACAGGCACTACTCTCATATAACCTCTGCAATCAAAACCAAATCTCCTATTTCAGCTATGATATACAGTGTTAAGTCTCCCTGTTGCTGTAGCCAGGAAGGAAAAATGTGCTCAAAGCCTTTTTTTTTTTTTTTTTTTTTTTAAAGAGTAGCACACTTCAACAATCAAAGGGTGAAACCAGCTGAAAAGTCACATAGAACAGTATTTAAAGTCATTGGTTTGGGAGTATGGGGTGTGTGTGAGCGGGTTATGTATGGGAGAAATCCCCTTAACTAAAAGCATTAGGAAAATGGAATGAATGTAAAATTCAACAGTTTAATTGGATCCCGAGGAGTTATCTTGGAACCAGCAAACGGGCTTCCAAGCCCTGCTAACTAACTTACCTTCATCAAATGCTTAAAGGCTTTCCTCACATTGTCAAAAGCATTTTAAGCAAGCACAGCACTCAGCTACATACCATGACAAATTTTGCCTGTAGGCTATTAAAATGGCTTTAAACTAGTGAGGCGTGCTCTTAAAATATATATATATATACTTTGTACATATTTCATCCTGAGCTGGCTCCCTCCTACCAAGCTGCTTTCTTTGTGGGTCTTGGGGTTTTCTTTTCTGTCAGGGTTTTTTTTTTTTTTTGTTTTGTTTTTTTTTTTTCTTAAATTTTAGCCTTTATATCTTTGGAGTCTAGCAGGGTTATTAATTAATGAACTTGTGTATTTTCTGTCTTTAGCTGCTGAAGAGTGAGGAACTGCCAATCAGAGGGGACCCTCCTGAATTAGGTGAATGCTAACATTTGGCAAGTGTCATCACAGTTGCTTGCCCATGCCCTTGTAATGCTCTAAGCCAGTGACCCTTCCCTCTTTGTCACACATTTCAGGTAGCACTCAGAGCTCATTGTGTGCAACTGAGGTCAACCACCAACCAACCAAGTGCTCTGTCCTGCTCGCACAAAGCTTTCCCTGAAGGCAAGAGAAAAGAATAATAAAAGGGGGAAATGGCCTGCTGAGCAAAGACTCTGAGTCTTTTATAACAGGAGGTCGTTTTTGATTATAGGAAGGAACCTTCAGTGGCCATGGAAACCAAAATGCCACACAAAAGCCAGAGGGTGCTTGGGAGGTAAACAAGATAGATGAAAGGTGATGGTGCTTTTAATCTCCACAATCAATGTGTTTAGGTGGGTGACTTTAATTTAATCCATGTCTGATTAACCCTCTCCCTTTGTTTACACCATTATAGGAGTTTTTCTCCTATAAAATTTTTAAACAAATGTTAAAAGATTCCAGGAGAGGGCTGGTCGCCACAGTGTTTTCATCCTATTCACCCCACTGATGTAATCATGGATGTTCTCATTATCCACATAAATGCCTAATCCTTCTTATTCCTGCTAAGCTTATCCTCAGTGCTATATTTTTTGAATGAGAGAGTGAAAGTTCTTATACAAATACAAATTCTTGTGACTTTCTCTTTTAGACACCTAGCAGGATGAAACAACTGGGAACAATGGTACTCAGTAAGGAAACCTTTTCCATCAAGAAGCCTTGGAGCAGTTTTGTGAAAACTGGTTTTGATTTGGTTGAGTTATGAGTCCTTGAAAGCTGCCCATCGTACAAGCTTAGACGTTTTTAAATAGCAACAGAGGTTTTAATGACAGCTGAATGTTCGGAAGGAAGTTGTGCCGTGCATGCGTGCGCGGCTAATTTACCTACTTACTGAAAAATATACTCAGGGGTAGTGCTCCGAATGAACCCTGCCACATTCAGTTTGGCTTGGCTTGCACGACTGAAAACTCTCTCTGACGGCTGTGCAAAGTTTTCCACAATAATGAGTATTTTATGGATGAGATTTTCAAAAAGCCAGTCCCCATTTAGGAGAATGGATCCCATTCAGACAGGAAAGGGAAGGAAATTTAAAAAAAAGGCCCAGAGGAATTTGTGTTCCTACATCCCTTGGGGTTAAGGGGTACAGTCAATAAAGACAGATATTTAAGGACTTATCTCAGTCTCAGTGTCATTAGAGAATGAGCTTTAAAACCCGTCTGAATCTTGTCCTGGCTTCTGAGTGAAAATAAAATGATCACTCATTGAGTTGGGCTTCCTAAGCAGTCTGGAGTAAGGGATAGATGCTTCAAAATAACATTTGCGGGAAGAACTGTCTAAGCTCACTGACTCCAAGTTATCGTAGCCCTTTCCTCAGCTAAGATGTCTTTGCCATGGTATCCAACGGCTGCCTGTATCCAGCCAAACACTAGGTCCTTTCTTGAGAGCAGCTGCCGATCTCAAGTCTTTGAAAAAGTAAAGCAGAGCTTAGTGTCTCCTTCTAAAATACAGGCAGACAAGGCACTGCAAGTGATACTGCCCACTCTCTGTGTAATAACCTGGCAGTAGGAGTGCTTTGGGAGCAAGAGACCTGAGCACCATGCCTTCCTCAATGCTAGGGTGATAGAACCTGTTTTTTTGCTGTCCAGCCAAGCAGGTCAAACCTGGGGAGGAAGACATTTTTGGAGCTGGGATGTTCTTCAAAAACAAACAGGATGATTCAGGCCCACAGAGAAAAAAAAGCATGTGCGCTCCCAACTCTGTAACCTGTCAGAAAGAGGTGGTCCGTCTGAGAAGATATTGCTTAGGTGAAACAGGGAACGATGTGCCTGGATGTCACAGCTGTAGAGTTTGACACTCTCTGAGGAAAAACACTGATGTTGCTAGTTGCTTTCAGTGAGCACTCACACACCCATTGAAGTATTCAGATTCTGACCTTCTGTTCAGTCTGGAGCTCACTGCTTCCTCCACAGCTCCCCAGTGGGGTCTCTATCCACTAAACCATAATATATTCTGAGACAGCTATCAGAGACAGCCTAAGAAAAAGTCTTCTAAACAAAGTGAGAAACATTTTGCTGTTCATTGAATCCATGGCTATTTCTTATTGAAAAGACTGTATCCAAGAATCTTATGTGTGCTAAATTAGTGTAATTATCTCTCTGTCACTCAACTGACATTTAAATCCTTTCTATAGAATGGAGCAGCATTAGCAAGCAGGAAGTGAAAGGGGCCTACACAAGCATCTTTCAGTAACTTTCACCCTGACAATAGAAATTTTAGGTTGCAGTATCTGTGTGATATGAACTTGGTCATGGATCAGGGACTCAACCAATTCCTCTTTATTCTCTTCTACTTTGATTAACCACAGTGAGAGATTACCTTCCGGACCTCCTTGTTAGCAAATCTCCATCATACAGCTGTGCAGTGCCAGGAGTCTGAATACTATGTATAAAATCAAAATGTTAAATGTCAGTAAATGGGGCCTTCAAGGTGACAAATCAGCAATTATGGACTGGAGGTGTTTTTAGGATTAGCCATCAAATGATCAATTGCTTTTCAGGGCCTTTGTTAGGAATAAGTTTTACAACTCATGTTCATGAATCTTTCCATGACTGAAGCTTTTCAGCACTTTCAAAAGCACCAGTATAAATTTGTTCTGTATCTAGTATTTTGAAAGGTTCGGGGCCACTCTGTTGGCACAAGAATTGGTCTTGTACATATAACGTATGTACAAATGCAGTGGGAAGCAAAGAACTTTCCTTCCTCCCTTCCTTCTTTTATCAGCATAAAGGTGGAGTGGAGCTGCAGTGGTCCACGCTATGAGTATTCAAATTTGATTCAAACTTGCTTTGACTTCGCTGGTAGGCATCTTTCAAGGAGTATTAACCTCTGGTAAATATCTTTTTTTGGCTTAAGTGTGCTCAGGAAAAGTTTTTCCAGATTCTCTGCGGTGAGCAAAATTTGGGTTGCTTCACCTAACAAACCCAAGGGTTATTGTTGACCACGTATTGTGTGACACTGAAGCACTGACGGCACCATTTTCACTAAGGAACACAGAAAAACTCAGCTTAATGCTGCAATCCTTCCCTAATTTTGCTCAAGCAAAACTCAGCTTAATATGCTAGTCTATTTAATGAGGACCTTGTGATCAGAAATACCAGTTGCATTTGGAGAATTCAGGCTTTTGACAATGTACACTGAATCAAAGAGCCTGTGAAATATTTCTCAAATAACTACATAGCAGTAGGATAGAAAAGGAAAGAGAAAAGTTTTTCCAGTATTTTGGCAGGCTTCAAAGGGCCTTCCTCTCCTCAGTCAGATGATCACATTCTCGTTTTCACTTGAAATTTTGTTTGGTTTCTTTAAGGAGGTAAAGAATGAACAGAAAAATCAAAGAAAGTAAGTGGCAAAAATACACCACATAGTGGGATCTGTATCTTACTCTGTAAAGATAAAGTAATATATTATGTTATTTAGACAGCAGGTCATAGAACTACTCAAGAAATAGAGGATAATGATTAAATGGAAGGGAAAAGACTGACTGATTTGAAGGGAGTGTCAACAATACCAAGTCTGAAGACTGAGAACATTGCTATGAGGGTGAGGAACTGAAGAGAAAGGTGATTAAGTGGCATTTAAGATTTTGCCTGTGGACCTAGACTTTTGTGCTATTCGTGGCTGTTTGCGACTGTTTCCACTTGTCTCCTTTGACTGCTTTAGCAACAACATTCAACCTCTCCACATTCAATAATTTGAACACCTCAGAATGAATGCATTATTTATTACATGCTCCACTTTGCTGAAAGAGTCCCTAAGTTGCAGTGGAATAAACCTAGAATTCTGAAAAAGACCATTTCTCTCTTCACTTTATGATTGGATTGCGACAGACACAGCATCTGAATCCAGACAAATTGCTAGGGTCCCAGAAATAACAATCATGCTGTTTTCTGCCCAATAAAAGAAATGTTATATGGCCAAATTAGGCAATCCAGTGACCACCATGAAATCTATTGAAGCTTTTCCTTAGAGGTGATGTGGATACTTAGCCAAACCTCTTTGGCTGAGCAATTGAGCTTTATCATACTCTTCTTCCAGCTAAAATTATAAATACCCTTATATTTATGCTAGTGCAACACCACCTACTAGGAGGCAAGGGTAAGAAAGCTGGCTCTTTTAAAAATTAATGAGCCTTGGAAGGAAATGAAGCTGAGAGAGTATGAAAGCATATGAATTTCTCCTATACAGAAGAACTAGCATTCATTTAGCTGTAACTCTACACTGTTCAAAGCTCCAGTCCACTTCAGCAGTAGACCAGTATGAGTAAGACTACAGAGCTCAGGGTATGTGTTTTTCTGTTGCCTGGAAAAATATATTACTGCATCTGTGGATAACAAGATTAGCAAAGACATTTGCTTTGTCACAGAGACATGTGCCTACCTGTACATCAGATGTAATAAAATTTGTTTTGTGATAGTCTGAGAAAATAGGAGGTTTATGTCCAATGTTAAATTTGGGGCCCTTTGCAATGGTAGTAATTGTAAGCCTAATCCTATTTTTACACTGTCAGATGGTGAGGATTGTGTAACTGAGTATGTTAAAAATGGAAGCCTGAAGGTTTTGGTACTAGTTAATATTAGAAGTAGATGTGAAAATGAATGTTCTTGCAAATAATTATATTAAGTAGGCTATCTTTTAATTGTTTTTTGTTGCTCTTTTTACCTAAAAGTATTAAAAATGTAATCCTTTATAGCTCTCTTTTATGTGCAAGGAAGTGGAAACTACTGGAAACAAATAGACTGGATTATTCACAGATTTTTTTCCCAGCTATGACCACATAATTTGGAGGTTATATATGAGGGAGGTGTGTTAGCTATTCTTTCTCATCTACCAAGAAATAGTCTCAAAGAAATCACGTTCCAGGTCAGAAAGCTAAAGAAGGACATATTGACCTGGATTCCTCTTGTTCTGTACATTTCAGACTTTTTCTCATATTCAGTCTTCTACTGAGGTTCCTTTCTATATAAAGCATTTCTACCAATATGCCTGTATCAAATGAAAGCTCACAGTTATTGAACATACTGTATTTGTATTTATGCAGCTATGAATGTTATTCCTTAATACCATCTTGGAATAAGCTATACAAAGGCAACACAGACCATACAGAAATGATTGTGCCTATGCTAATGAACCATTATACCTTCATCACCAAGTGTAAATAAAGAAATACAACCTTACAACTCTGAAAGGAAATTGCTGTCAGATATGATGGATTGTATTTCCTGGCTCTATGGTTGGTAAATTTATATTAGTCTTCATTTGATTACTGGTCACTATATTGAGTTTATTGCATCATCAGTCACTAAGGAGTGATCAAATAATTTTCATGAAGACACAGATTCGGCATTAGAAATGAAGATTTTTGAGGAGACACATTTTCTTCCACTTTGAAAAAGCAGCTATGCAAAGGGTGAGCTACCAAAAATGGGGTGGATTAAGTCTATATTCTTTCCAGATAGCCACTGTTCCTTTTTTAAAGAAAATTATTAGATGCAAGTAGAGTTGATCTGATGGAATCCAGTATCTAAACAGTTCTGTTTCTCTCAAGAGTATGCAGGACATGTGGTCCCAAAATCAGGATAGTGTTCAGGTGCTAGTCACAAGAGGGAGCTCAGTGCTTCAGAGCTATAATAGAAATAGATCCAGACTGAGGAGGAAAATTTGAATTGTTTGTAAAAGGATATAGGGTTGGTAAATCAATAACAATTTTTGGTGCTTGGACTATGTTTCTTCAACTTGGATTTATCCTAGAATATTAATCTTTGGCATTAGAAAAGAAGAATATTTTGCACTCAGCTAACATACAGCTCACTTTCTCTGGCTTTCATCTCTCTAGTTTCATATATTTCTATTTCTTTATCAAAAGTAAGGTTAAAATGGGATGGAACCTGACAGTTCCTAGCAGCATTTTAAGGCCAAAAAAACCCCCAAACCAGTAATATTCTATTTACTCTATTAATCTTAGGAATGGACTGGACACAAACTTATTATCATGGTTAAAAATGTTCAGAACTATAAGTTTGAAATATCATAATATTTGAAATTATATGATAAATAAAATGCAGACAAATGGAAAGGGAATCTTTCAAAAAATTCCAGTTGCACACCTAAGATATGCAGGTTTGATAACCACACATTGTAGATGAACTCCAGAACATCACAGCTGGGGGGCATGGTGTTGATTTGCACCCAAATGGACACTTACACCAACAGCCTAGGAAGCAGAGAGTGGATAAGCTGCCACAGAGCCAACCTGGTTATTTAGGCAATTAGCATACTTGCCTGGAATATTTTAGCTTTAAAAAATGCCATTTTTGAACTGAGGAACCATCGATTGATAAAATTGTGGCCAGGTGATCCTGAAAGCAAGGGTATTAAAGCTAGAAATTGCGACAATCAACATGAAATTTTCAAGAAATCCAAACTTACTTTAATCTTTGGAGGTGAGCAATTTTTAAATTGTGTTAATTACCCCTCACATGTTATATCACAGAAAAAAAGTATGATTTGTGCATTCCAGACTTTGTTGTTCCAGATTAAACTAGGCCAATTCTTTAACAATGGCTCATTTCTTATTTGCCTCACCCACTCCTGGTGTTGCCTGGGTGATGTAGTTGTTCAGAAGTTGTGGGCTTCTTCAAGTGTTTACTTATCAGTAGTGCAAAGCCTCTGGAAAGGATTGGCTCGCTGAATTGGATTTACAACTGTTGTTCTTCCCCAGAACACTGGAAAGTAACTGAAATGGTCATATTCCTCCTTCTTGCTGTAGATTCCCTTATCTTCATGTCTCTTAACTTACACTATCTTTGACAGTCTCTCCCTTTTTCATGCTCCACATTTTCTGTCTTGTTTCCCACTCCTTCTTGCAAAACCTACAAAACCTAGCCTCATCTTTTCTTGGCCATCTGCTTTGAAAGGGTCTGGTGAAGCGGGTAGTTTAAAAAAGTAGAGTCTGTACATATCTCACGAGAAAAAGATTTGACATGGTTGAAAAATAGATGCTGAAGAAAATAATTTCTGCTACACCCTTTCTAGGAAGTTCTGGATCCTGTGGCAGTTATAGTGCTTAAATCAAGTTTAGGTCTAAAAGGTACACTTTCAGACTATAGTCATGGACTTCATGACAAAAGTACTTGTTAAAATTCCATACTCTGTGTTATGCAGTTGTGCAGCATAAATCAGCCTAATGATCCCTTCTGGCTTTACAAAGTTTTCCTCTTTTAATTTAAAAGGGCCTCTGTGTCCCTTTGGTGAGCACCAAATCAAGTACTAGGATGTTACTAAGGTAATTTATTAGGAAAACCCCTAAACATTAAATATAATAGCATATTTCTTAAAATATACATTTTAAATCCATCACTTTATGAATTAAGTTTATTTTTAAATTTTAAAAAGTTTTTTTCTAAAGAGAAAGCACTAAAATTTTGGATAGCATAAGTTTGTGCTTGCAAATAGTTGAATCCTTGAATTAAGAAAAAAACCCAACCTCAATTTTGAATACTATCAATGATTCTATGATAGACTTGCACAGAGTGAGATTCAGAATTTATATTTCCATGTATAAATAATGGATATATAATGTAAAAAGAAAAAAAAGACTTGATTAAAATTTTCCACTTTTATTGTCTTTGTCAGAAGACAGAACGGTAAGTAACCTGCTTTTTTTTCTTTTTTTTTAAATCACAGGTACCTTTTTTCTGTTAAAAGTTTTCTTCAAAAGTTTTTGGCCAGACTACGTGAGTGTCTGGCTTTAGAACTATTTTCCCCCTTGTTTTCCAAAAAAGCAAGGTGTGCCTTATTACATTGTCTGAATAGCCTTCCATTTCTGTTTATTGTCAGCCCCCGAAAACTGTAAAAATTGTTGGCCACTTTTTGATATAATTCCTATGAGTTTTACCAGCAGTAACCAACTGACTGAGAAGCACTTGCTTCAATAACCAGACAACCAACAGATACGTGATTCAGCCATAACAAATTATGCCCCTTCCTTTCCAGCAGGTCAGAAAGTGGAGGATTTGCAAGGCAAATAGGGATATGCCAGTGTGTGGAACGGAAGACACAAAGCTATAGGAAAGCAGGCTTCACTAGTTGCTCTCTTCATTAGCAAAGACATTTCACAAAACAGAAGAGACACCTTCTCATATGGCCATTAATTAAATTGAGAAGAGGCTGAGTATCTTACCCTGAGAGCAAAATTAGGGAAATCCTGCTTTTAACCATCTAGCTGCTCTTGCAATCAAGGCAACAAAGCAAACTATAAATTAGTCCAGGACAATTTGAGATAATTCCAGTACCCTGTATAGGCAATGCCTTGGCAGCCAGGATCTGATGGCTGTGAGACTCCTCACCCGCACTTTTCACCCAGAGACATCTCATCCACAGAGGCTTCTGGCTGTATCCCATTGCTCTTCTCTGAGGAAACCTGAGGAGGCACAGATGGTCCAGCTCTACAGCTGTAAAGGCACTAAGAACATCAAAGTCAAGACTTCATTTCCCTCCAGCACAGCAGGTGTTAAAACAACAACAACAACAAAAACCTTCTAAACTGTCCATAGCTCAGGAAGTAATCCCAGCACAAATTGGCAAGAACTCGGATAACTTCAGATTGGAAAATGTGCAATTAATTTGCTAAATGCAAAGTGACATGTTTGAGAGGATGTTCTGTATTTGAAGTCAAGGACAAATTGTGCTCTCTACTAAGAAGGAAATACTCATCCTTAATCTATGATTTAGAACATGATTTTATTGTACTCTCATGCAAGTATGCAGTGCCTGATTGAAAAGGAAGCAAATCTAATTAATTAATATTGGCCTCTCATTATCATGCATCTGCCCTGCACTTCCTGAAATGACAATCCTAAACATCAGAAGAAGACAGAACTCTTTATAATCAAGGATCTTATAAACAACAAAATAAAATAAAATAAAATAAATCCCCACGACTCCCCGAACCGTATCCTATTGCTAAGAATAATCCAACGGCATTTCAGCCGCCCCGCCGAACAGACAGGCCTTACATCGAGCTCCGGGTTTGGCCAAACCGGGGCCCTGGCGCGGGGCCAAAGGAAGCAGGTTTCAGCGGCGTGAGCCCTCCACTGAGAACACCCTACTGCCGCTCCCCCCCCGGCCGGGGCACCGCGCATTCATTTTATGTGTAGTGCTCCTGTGTCTCGCAACTGCTATGTCTGATATTTTCTTTATGACTTCAGCTTATTTGAAGATTTGGCTGCAATATGTATTTTCACACAGTGCTCAATACAAAGTCTAAAACTCGAGCTCAGAGACGCAGTCTACCAAATTGAAAGGAGCTAACTTGATCTCTAGATATAAATAACTGTGAAAAGACAGGGGGATCTACTCCTATGCAGTTTCAATGATTTCTGGCATGTGTGATGACACCAAAAAATGTTACACCAAAAGTACATGCAACCTTAGCTGTCAGTTGGGTGAAATTTCTTCACAGATACCTGACAGAAATATAGAGAAGTCAGAAAAGTAACATTAAGTCACTAGTAGCAGACAACAACCACAAATATTCACCACCACCTTTGTACTCGATGCCATAGACTGGCATTCCAACCTCTCTAACTCTTCTAACTGCAATTTCCCTCTAGAAAGACACCAACGGCCAGTATATGGGTTTTTATGGACCTTTGTACCTGAAGGACTTAGTTGGAGTTTGGGGAACAGGGTGGGAGTCATAGAGAGGGGAGAAAAGAGGAGGGGAGGGGAGAGAAGGGGAGGGGAAGAAAAGAAAAAAAAATTGGATGTGTAAGCAGAGACAAGTGCATGAATTGCAGGTACAGTGTCACAGAATCACAGAATTTTCTGCATTGGAAGGGACCCACAAGAATCTTTGAGTCCAACTCCTGGCCCTGCACAGGACCATCCCCATGTGCCTCAGGGTATTGCCCAAAAACTTCTTTAACTCAGGCTTCATTCTGTGGCCACTTCCTTGTCGAGCTCATCCCAGCATTCAACAATCCTCTGGGTGAAGAACCTTGTTTCTAATACCCAACCTAAAACCCTAAACCTTCCCTGACACAACTTCAGGCCATTCCCTCTGGTCCTATCACTGGTAACAAGAGAGGAGAGATCAGTGTCTGTCCCTCCTCTCCCCTTCACAAGGAAGATTTCTGTGGTCTTTTTAAAGTTATGGATTGGTAGATGGAAGAAGGGATATCTGCTAGCTGGACATGGATTTCCTTTTCTTTTCTCTTTGGGTTTCCAGATTGTGTTTTGTATTGTACTCTAATGGTTATATTCCAGTCTTTGTAAAAATAAAATAAAAGTCAGCCTGCTGACAAATATGTTGTTTCAGATGTTTATCTTCTCAATTGTTGATGAAAACCCTTTCCAATTTGTGCATAGACTTCCATTAGGAATTTTTTTTTCACAAATAAAAAACACTTGTTTCAACAGATTTTCTCTCAGTGTTTCAAAAGGCTGAATAATATTGAGTGAATGAAAATAGAGATGTCTGTTGTGAAACAAAATATCTAAGCCATTAGGAGACTGCTGTGCCTGGATTCTTCTGTCCATGCTCTTAGGATTCAGGGGTTAAAAAGAAAAACTATATTTGTATTTCTCCACAGAAAAAATATGCCAGTGATCTGACCTCTATCAATGAACTCTTAAGATGCAGCACAGGTGCTAGAGATGGCTAAGAAGAGACAGTTGGACACATGTATTGATTATTTTTACTGTACACTTCACACTGACACTTGATTGATTAATCCAAAACACCTAACTCTTTCCAGCAGCTGGAAAAGAGGTTAATTTTTATCTCATCCTTAGCATTCCCATCAAGTGACAAACTATAAAATTTTTTCCTGCAACCTCAAATTGAAAAAAAGGTCAGACAAAATCTATATTTTTTTCATGCACTAAAACTGTAAAAAACTGTCCAACTGGATATTTTCAGGTCTGCTGTTAATATATGGAGTAAGTTCCATGGATGATACTATGATTTGCCAAAGTACTTAAGCATCTGTTTGGTTTTAAACTCTGAATAATCCCATTTACAACAGAATTTAAGCAGGCACATCAAAATAAGAATGGAGTTGGAGACTGATAGCAGCTCTCCCACACCCCTCAATCATCACCTCTAGGAATTTTCCTGTTTGGATGTAGATGGCCCAGCTATTTTGTAGGAATTTAGGTTTGGCAAGCATTTACCTGGAGGCCAGGATAAAAATGCATGAAAAAATTAACCAAATTATATGACGGAGAAACAGCAAAAATCTGTTATTATGGAAAATAAGCAGGAAAAAAATAAGGCATTTGTGAGCTTTAGGATTTATTTATGGCTTCAGTTGCTTCAAGACCATCAGGATTACAAAGAGGTCTGCAATTAATATTTCCTATGATATTTCACAGTCCAGTCATGATAATAATTTTATATTTGACCAAGTGTGTAGGAACTTCTAACTGCATTCAAAATGAGCAGTCTGGAGACAAAATAGTTATCTGAACATACAATGGTATCAGTAAAAAATTCTGCTGGACTCTTCTTTCATATGTAGAGCAGAAAGAATAAGTCTGAATATAGTCACCATGGAGGCTGAATGCCTCATTTCTCTAACACAGCCATTCTTTTGGCATTAGAGCCAAGTTAAAAATTATTAATATCTCCATTGCCATGAAAATCTAGACGCTGTTTGAATGTATTTTTCCATTTTTATAGTTGACCTCTCAAAGTATTCAAACATGGGGTTCCATCTTTAGTTTGCGTGGATACAATATTGCAATATTGGAAAGCAGAAATACAATAACAATAGATGTAATACCAGCCTCAGTCTTGCAAGTTATTTTATATGTAAAATGAAGGGACAATTAAAATAACCTTGGGCACGGCTTTAAAGGCCTCATTTACTCAAAAATGCTATTGTCTAGTTACATAAGAGACCAACTGGTTTTTTTATGATGTCTTAAATTCTGGAGCTTTTAAATTCTCTAATCGCAATCATTGGTGAATCTGTCCTGAAGAGTTCCGTGTCACTTGTCACTAAGTGTTTTCCCCTTGCCTTCGCAAGAGTGAAAAAAAACCTAATCAGCCTGGATTCATCATGCTAAAGGGTATTTACTGAAAATTCATCACGTGTGGTCCGTGTAGGTTGGTGAGTGACAGATTTTGTTAACAAAGTCTATCTATTAATTTTACCACTGAAGTTGAACCTGCCAGAGACCACTTTCCTTGATGGAACTACTGATAGAGTCTTTGTCAAATCTGGAATGGGCAAACAATTTTAAATAAAAGAAGAACTGACTTAAACAACTGTGCAAAACTCAGTGTGTTTCCAATGAATCAGTACTTTGGTTTTAGAAAAAGTTGACATAGCCTTTCTTGTCTGGTTTTTGTTCTGTAGTCACTTTTAAAATTCCTGACTCAAGCCAGGGCAGTAACTAGAAATAGAAAATGCTACAAACCTACCTTTCTTGTGGATTTAAAAAAAAAAAAACAAAAACAAAAAACAAANTCTTTTGATGATAAAAAAAAAAAAAAAAAAAAAAAAAAAAAAAAAAAAACAAAAAAAAAAAAAAAAAAAAAAAACAAAACAAAAAAAACCCACCACACACATATATACATATATATGTATATATAAATCTCTCAAGAATATCTGATTTTGCAACTAACAACAAGTTTTGCAAAACTAAGTTTAAGCCAATTGAAACCCAACTTCCCATCTGGCAAAAAGCCCTAAAAATAATCATTGGTAGTGACAGTTCATGTCAGAAACCTGACGTGACTCCAGACTGGATTTATACATGGATACAAGTTTCCTCAGTGATTTGATAGAAATATCATCATATTGTGCTATTATGAGAAACCTAATTTCACATAAATAGTCTGAAAAATATTTGGATTTTATATTTATATCATCCTGGTATAGTTGGATTTGAAGGCTGCAACTTCTCGTTCCGAGTCACAGAAAGAACAGGAGGTAATGCTTTTATCAGTTTTGTTTTGGCACATGGTAAAGAAATAATGGAAGTTCTAACTGTAATAGATAGCTTTGAATCCAGATATGATTTATTTTAAATTAAATATGAGAGCAAACACAGGCTAGACAGTCTCTGTTTCAAAAAAAGCAGGCCTGCAGAACCTTATGAAAATTATCCCCCAAGATTTAGTGAAAACAGAGTTAGATGTGAGTTCTCAGTGGTGAGAACAAGATTTAGACCGAACAAAAAAAAGGATGTGACAGAAAGAGAATGGTGCTTTGTGTCATTCAGAAAGAGTGACATTGGCATTATGGCCAATAAATTAAGGTAAACTAGGTAAATTAAGAAATATATGTAGCAATTAAGATTAATGCAGACAAAATATAGGCAAAACCAAATGTGTTCAGCAGACGTTCAGATAGTCTCCGTCTCATGTTGTTGAAATTAATCCATGCTCTTGCAAGGTCTTGTAGGTAGGACTAATGACAAGCTGGATGTGTTAATTCATCAAGAGGTGCAGCAGCTCAGTAAACTTAAAGCACAGACATGTCACAGAATCTTAGAACTGTAGAATTGTTTGGGTTGGAGAGGACCTCTAAGATCAAGTCAACCATTAACCCAACACTGCAAAGTCCACCACTAAACCACGTCCCCAAGTGCCACATCTATGCATCTTTTAGACACCTCCAGGTATGGTGACTCCATTATTTTCCTGGTCAGTCTCTTCCAGTGCTTGATAAGTCTTTCTGTGAAGAATTTTTTCTAACATCCAATCTAAACTTCCTCTGGCACATGAGGCCACTTCCTCTCATCCTGTCACTTGTTCCAGGGGGAAGAGACTGCCTCCCACCTGGCTACAGCCTCCTTTCAGGTAGCTGTAGAGAGTGATAAGGTCCCCTCTGAGTGTCCTCTTCTCCAGGCTAAACAACCTCATCTCCCTCAGCCACTCCTCATAAGACTTGTACTCCAGACCCTTCACCAGCTTTGATGCCCTTCTCTGGATATGCTCCAGTACCTCAATGTCCTTCCTGAGTTCAGGGACCCAGAACTGGACACAGATATTAAACAGAATCGGCCCCCATACTGAGCTCTGGGCAACGTTACTGGTGCCCAGCCACCAACTAGATGTTATTCCATTCCTTCTCAACTGTCTTTAAGCTGCTGCACTGCAAGGAATGATGAATCCACTTTAAACTCCCCAGACTTCGGACAGAGAATAAGATTACCCAGGAGCAAATGACTCCATAGACTTCTGATGTGGAATACTTGGACTGTCTGAAGTTCTGACCTTTTGCTTTGACTTTGTGTTTTGGTCAATAATATCTTAATGAATACTGGACACACATGGTATAGATAAAGAGAATCTTTTTTTTTTTCTTTCCTGAAAGCACTATGCTCAATACTAAATAAGAGAATCAGCTTTCTTCTTGCTTATTTTCCCAATGGCCCCATTTTGCTCTGCAGAGTGGAAAACTTTCAGCTTAAGGCTCTGTGGTGGTGAAGGTATTTTCCAAGGAGGCGGGAGCTGTGGGACTGTTTTTTCTGAAAATGACGGAAAAGGTCTTACACATCTGGTGCTCTCACTGCTAAACAACTGTGCAGAAGTCTGAGCACAACTTGTTCCTCTACCCATGTGCTTAAAAAGAAACTTTCCAGATGCATAATGAGGAGAACCTCATTCTTACCTCCAAGTCTGGGAGATTTCAAGCTGTAAATCCCAGGTGCATGTAGGTTTTTATCTTAATTGTAAAAAGATCCTTCTATGGATATGAGAGAGACAAGACTTCAAACATGCTTCATTCCTAAGTAGTGCTATTACTTGGCTTGAGGCTTCCTGTCTCCTTCTTAAAGGTATAGGCATCTCTCAAGTCTAGAGTTTAATACAGATGAGAACCCAACTCAGAATTATGAATGACATTCTCACTGAACTTCAGATTCTGTTATGTTTAGCTGGGTATTGTCTATATACTTCTGGAAAGTGTTTTATGAAGACCAAAACAAAGTAAACTTTCTATCATTGTATGCCTGTCACTCCACTTTCTCTGTGAGCAAGCTGCCTTTCTTACCTTTTGCACGTCTTTTTGACAGTTGAGAATGAAAATAACCTGTTAGATCTACTGCACCTTAGTCCTCTTAGACTGCTCTTTTTCAGAAAGCAATTGCACTTTCTCTGGAGGTAGGATACCAAGGAGAAGTCCACTCTGTGTGATCCCTTTCTCAGTTCTTTGGAAACTGTCAGAACTATTTCTGGCTTTTAGAGGACATTAAGGATTTGATCCCTTAAAATTAAGCACTCTTAAGTGGTTCTGTGAGGTAAAGCCCAAACCAATAGGCTGTTTTAGACATACGGATTTTGTCCCATAGTTATAAACTTAACTGAAAAAAAGTATTATGGCATTTTTGTGAGAAGAAAATACAAGGGGAAATTAATCCCATTTATATGTTTGGTGAAAAGCTGATTTGGAGTTTATATGGTGAGAAAATGCTTTTTTGTTCTGCTTTTTTTTTCCTTTGCTATTATATTACCACTCATATTTTTGCCTCATGCTTTAATGACCTTCTTTCAAAAAATCTTTTGAATGGAAAAATACAGCCTGAGTATTTTTTTGGACATCTTACAGTGCATGCTAGCAGGTGTATGCTTGACACTTTTAAAAATCAAGAATGAGCAACTCCTCTAAATATATGTCTGAAAGAGCAGCTAATCTCCTCACAGATCACACATAAAAGTACAGATTTTTATGTGTAAAGGAACAGGTTGATTACTGTAACTTTTTTTCCTTTTTATTCCATTGAATTCTGTGGATTCTACCAGATTTACAGAGATGTGCAGTTGAAATCACACAGTGTTAAATCCAGCACATTAAAAACCATAAGTACTTCTAGTGCAGTATTCATCCAAATATCTCTACAGTTACATTCTCCTACTCCTTGCCAGACACTTTGTTTTTGTCTGCCTTTAATTTGGAAGCTTTTGGAGAAAGAAAATATCAGTATTTCTTTTTGTAAGTTTACATAAACTGCACTCTTTACTGCAGGATAAATAATGAATAAAGTCTACTCATGCTGTTTGAACAAGTTTGAGGAGCCTTGCAAGAAGAGAGCTGACAATGCAGACTTAATAGTTTGATCAGTCAAAGCATATTCCCAACAGTAGAATCAGGTTGATTCCCAGCAGTCATCTGCCTCTGAATGCTTTGTGATTTTGCATTATCAGTTGGAAATTGATTGAATGGCAACCCCTGAGCTTCAATCTTTTTCCTAATTGACTGTGATGTATTTTTCAGGAAAGTTGACAGCTTTGGAAGGGTTTGAGTTGCTCTGTCAACATATCTGTTTGCTCATCTAGTGGCATAGACTGACTGGAAATCCAGGGATAGTGGACTTTTGTGTAACTTCCAGACAGATTTAATTATTAGTAATTACATAGAAAAACAAACAAAATAATTTCATGCAGTGCTTTTTGTCATACTGCTGCCCCAAAACAAAATGCAGGCATAATCTTCTGAGAGAAAAGGAGAGGCTGAGAAGGAATCAGCACTACCTCCATGCAGTAAAAACTGATTCTCTGGGAGGTCCCATGGAGCAAAGCATCTGATCTGTGGTGGACATCTACATTTGAACTAGTCATCTGAGTCCTCTTTAACAGTAGGAAGGGGAAAAGAATGATTAATCTCACTCTAATGCAGACAGTTAAATTATGTGAAATTAATTATTCTTTAGGAGTATGTACTTTACTCTTTGGCTATGAAAGCAACATGGTGCCATTAGCTCAAGTAAAGGCAGCTGCATTGATGACATGTCCAGCTAGGCTAGGTGAATCATTCCTTGATAGTTTTGTGTCTAATGGTAAATTAAACAATGCCAAGGGATGATCCTGGCTACTGGAATTCAGTCATCTATAATATTGTTATTGAAACAGCCCATGGTGTGATTTTGGTCTGTTCCACTTAGGACTACACCAAACAATTTCTTGGCATAATTTGGGAGCACACACAGCCATTCCTAGCAGGCAATATGAATGTAGGCACTCTATCTTTGAAGGTAAAAGACTTTAAAAATACAAATGCAAAAACCTCTTCAAGTGATGTTTAATTTTCTGCTATAGATGTATCTGGAACATCTAAGTTTGAGAGTAAGGGTAGGGGACAGTGCGCCTTCATAATACAATATGTTGCATGTTTTCATCAATTTGTTGACTACAGCATCTTAGTTTATCTGGTAATGGCTAATCTGTAGACAATTGAAATCAGGATGAGAAGTATTGGTGGATTTCCACCGTACGCGGTGTGAATCACAGTGAAACATCTTCCTGAATGAAGTTGATACATTGGAAAAACATACTATGGCCTGATGTATCTGTGAAAGCATCAATTGCTCCAGTACAGCTTGTACATCAGCTTGTACATGAGGGTCCTGATAGAAGCAGAATTATAAGAACAACCAACATATTTTTTTGGTGCAGTCAATTTGCTGTACTCTGTCTGCCTCCTTTTCTTGTCTAAATAATAATATAGAAAATTCATGAGTCCCATGGGATATATTTTAATTAAACAGCTATCATAACATCCATTCTCTACTATGAAAACTTGACTTCATAGACTTTAATGACACCTTATCATTCCCATTATAGCAAAACAGTATTTAAGACTTGGTGTAAGTTTTTCTTGATATAACCAAGACTGTCACATGGAATTATTCACATGGAATTATCTGCTCAGAAGCTAAATACATATGTACACTTTGCATAGTCACCAGTACAGAGTAATCACACAGGTTCCCTCTTTATTCTAGATTTTTATATTTGCGCTATTATCAGCAATGTGGATAACATACTGAATGTCTTTTGAAAGACAGAATGTCTAGTAGTTGATTTGAATTCTGAGGTAAGTTATTCCATGAAAATGACATCTGAAAAGTGTATACTTGAACATGAAACTTAAGTAAATAATTTCTTTAAATATATTAAATTCCTTTTACAGAATAGATACTATGCTCTCTGATTCAAATGAAAAATTACAAAGTCAATGAGAAATGAGAACAGGCTGTTTGCAATTTTCTGAGATATGAGAAACTGTTGAGCCAATTGGTAATTTCAATTCACATGCTTATTTCCCCATTAATGTTACTGTAAAATAAAGAATAAACAGGCTTTGCTGTGCCTGTTGCTTAATTAGCCATAACAAAACTTTCTGAAGTGTGATACCTCAGCAATTGAAGGTACCATGGTTGTAGGCAGTGGCCTGCCAACAATAATATGAAAAGATCCTGACATTTGCCAAGAGTTCTCCTCAGCAAGGCTGGGGTTTCTCCAAGTTATATGACCCATTTCCTGCAGATGCATTGGGCTTTTTCATTCAAACAATTTTCAGAAGTAATTTATTTATTATGTTCTGGGCATTTTCTCTTAACAACACTGTCTTGAGGTTGTTTCTGGAAAAACTCAGATAATTGGATCTGAGTTCCATGTAGTAAGAATTTTATTTCAAGACTTCATGTTTTAGTAAATTCCTACAGTTACACTGCACAGTATAAACCATGTTCCACTGATTTTCCATGAGCACTTAAGATGAAGAAAAAGTTTGCCATTATATCCTTCATGAGCTTGATGCTAGACAATGGTTTGGATTACCCAAGGGAAGGAGTCGGGTGCAGCAGAACTGTTGCTCCTCAGCCAGTGATCTGCTGAGAGCAGGCGGACAGAGAGGAAGGGGGATATGGTGGACTGGGAAGGTAGAGGGGTCATGGCCTTTACTTTCTTAATGACTAGCTAGAGCATCCAAGCTGGAGCTGACAGGGAAGTAGCTCAATGCTGATGAAAGCCTGCAGCAAATAAGGAGCATTTGGGAGCCAAAAGGAAACAGGAAGAAAATCGTGCCACAGCATCCCAGAAATGCTCTTCTTCCCAAGACTTTTCTTGGGTAAGTGCCACTGAAGATGCCATTCTTTACATCGGAGAGGAGCTAAGTTAAACCCTGGCTCTTGCTGAGTGCCTGCCAGCCTCAGGCAGGCGGCAGCTGCAGGGAGACCAGGCAAAAGGCATGTATGTGTGCCCATGGTTTTCATGGAAGCTCTTTTGTGGGCAGAATTCTGAAACTGTGGCCCTTTGCATAGCATAGATCTATTAAATATGTGTGTATGGATATGCACATAACTTCCCTGCTTGGACTCCTGAGATCCTCTGCCTTGGCTGTAAACATGTCCTTTGACAGTCATGCTCTCCTAAACACACAAAGGAACACTAAGCATGATGCAAACTTGGCCCAGAAATGCTCCCTATTTTCTTAGATTAAACACCTTTCTCTGGCTGCATCTATTTTAGTGTCTGAACAACTTCATAGTTGACTCCTATAAGGTTAATGGAAACTTGTGGAGAACACATAATTTGTGCAGCAATGAGAAAGAGCAGAAACTTTCTTGAGTAAGAGATGCAGTTACTGTGGCGTGCACAGTGACACCTCTACAGGCATCTGTATAAAAATTACAGATTCTCTTAAGAAAGAGAAAGGATAGAAAATGTTGGTGAGAAAAATTGCAAACCAAGCTACGAAAAAACAGTGTGAGACCTCTCCAGGCAATCACTGGCCCTGTGTCATTGTTCACAGAACATCCTAGGTATGCTTTCCAAGTAGTCTAGATTTTTCTAGCATTTGTTCTTCATCTGGTTAGGACTGTTTGTGCACTTACTGAAGTCTAATATGTGTTATAAGATAACAGACATATCCAAGAAGCCTACCATCTGCTTTATCAAACAGCAGTCCTGTCCACAACTTCCATAACAGCCATCTAAATGCAGTTCATTCTCAGTTGGCAAGTTCCATTGGCATTGTGGGACAATAGAAATGGGGATGGGAGACATTTTCCTTAGCTCTCTTTTACAGTTAATGGCCTTTGGGGAGACTGCCACTCATGAAAACTGTCCTTTGGCTGGAATTATTCACTGGAAGGACAGCATATCCCAATTCAAAAACTCTTGTAGTGTAAACAGTAGTCAGCTTGCATCCAGAAGCAGGACAGCCAGCATCAATCTTGAGACACCCTCATTCTCCATCCCCAGGCCCATCAGCTGCACTTTATGCCTGCGCTGGCCTCGCAGTTGGTCTGGTTTGTGAGTCTGTGAGAAGAGTGCCTTGGGGAGTGGGGTGTGTTCACTCATGGCCAAATGAGTGCTATGCTGAAGGGAAGATGGAGACACAGGGAGAGTCTGGGAGAGAGAAATGTTTGTGACGAAAACACTTGTGAAGTTAGGCCTTTCTTGTTGCAAATCTATAGTTCTTTGCTCCTTTGGAAAGGCGGGTGCAAATTGGGTGCCAAATGGAAACCAAAACCAGCAGTATCTGGCTCTCATCTTGCAATTCTTTTGGATAATTTTGAGTGAGCATGTATACAATTAAGACAACGGATAATCAGGCTCCTCAGGTAGGCGGGTATGTATCTTCCACTAGAGAAGCCAAGAGAAAATACTGTGCGATGTGGTTGCTTTGAAGGTGTTTTATTTTGCTTTTTAGCTGGTTATCTGAAAAATAGGAGTAGTGCCAAGTCTTCTAAAATTGAGAATGAAGAAATACATCTTATTTTGGGATAATTTCCTTGGTGATGAGGACAGAAAGAAAGGATTTCAGAGGTAAGAAAAAGAATGAGAGCACGCAAAACTATATAAACCTTTCAGTTAGTTATATTTTTTTATAAACAGGAATTATTGTTTAGCTTTCCCTGTGCAATACACTCACTGTGTGCTTTCTGCTGTGTATCTAAGAAGAAAATTAACTTACAGGTTTATTTTTGGTACTTTAACATTGGAGATAAATTAATTTTAATTTTTAAATATCATTTTGACATTCTTAAGTCAAAAAAAATTATTCTACTCTCCATTCTAAAGCTACTCCCCACTTGCTTTAAAAAAATTCTCAAATTAAAAAAATCCATTTTAAACTGTAATTCTAAAATTGTAATTTTCAGAAGGGCGTCACTGGGTAAGCACTAGCTCTCTTCTCTGTTCTTCTTTTCCTTCTTTGAGAACTCAACCTCCTCTTTTTTTCTGGTTTTTATTTTTTAATCCTTTTTACAAGAGTCACATCTAAACATTTCTGTTATCTTCTTGCAGCAATGTTACTTACCATTGCAGCCACAATACCAGAGGCTGTTGAATTTGATTTTCATGATTCTTTTTACTGTCCTTCTGGATATATGGCATGTGAATGTTTTAATATTACATTTCTTTCTAATCATATTACATCTCTTTCTATCCCTCAAAACATGAGTAACACTAGTTTGCCAGGTAAATCAAATCATCATCAGTGAGTCTGGGTGACTTTTAACACTTCCCAGCAGACATGGGCTTTTGATAAGAACTGCAGCATGGGCTGATTGTACCTTCAAAGGAAGTATGTGGGTAAACCCGGGGAGCATGTAACTAAGGCTTTGTTTCAAAAAGACAGAAACAGGAAAATGGAGAATCAGGATCCCACTTCCAGGCAAAAGAATGCCTCTTGGCCAAGGAATTACAGATGCTCTTGGTAGGATGGGTCTTGATTCCTGAATTCTGCTACCAAAGCAGTTCTTCTCTGCATTTGAAACCCAGGCCAGACCCCAGGCTGATACACCCTGTTTGGTTGCTCTTGAGTTCCTTACCAAGTTTGACACTGTCTCTGCCAGCAATTAACAAAAGCTTGGGCCTAAAGCTTGAGTATGATTACCATAAGCATCTACTACAGTAAATATTTCACTAATGTCAATGTCTCCAGTTTAAGTCCCATGTATTTTATTTCACATCTTAAAATAACTTCGTGTCATCTACTGCAACTTTCAACCTCAATATAGTAAAGTCTCAAAATAATAAACTCTCAAAATAATTGGCAGACTTCAGAAAATACGTGCCAATTTCTGCCGTCCTTTGCATCCTTTCAGTGAAATCTCATAATGAATTCAATTGGGTTTTCCTTGAGAAAGGAATGAGTAGGAGTTGCGTCTGTCAGAGTCAACATTGCTGTGGTCAAAACTAAAAGTGAGTCACCTTTGAGGAAAGGGCAAGGGCTGCATGCAAAGTGGCAGGGACAAAACTGGGAGGAAGAAGCTTTACAAACATCTCTCAGATGTGGCAAACAGCTGAGGGCTCATTATGGAGGATGGGAAGCCTGTTTTAAGCAAAGGGGCATTTCTGTCTATCTACAAGATGCCACCTGGGAATGTCGCTGGCCAAAAGTGGTCAGCAATTTCGGTCAGCAATCTCTTGGAAGTCTGTCCTCACAACAGGCTGCCATCTCCTGACTACATCATGTGTGAAATGACTGTTCCTCACTTGACACAAATGTGTTCCTATGGTATATTAGACTTAGCACAAATTCTCTAAATCCCAAGTAGATGGGAACCAAGGCAATTCTGTGAAGTTCCACATGTTGTAAAAATAGTACTGCTTAAAAGCATTTAGTATTATTAGACTGGATTTCCCAAAAGAAGAAATATGTTCTGAATGTAAGATCGCTTTATGCTTTTAGCCTCCTAAATCCATCTTCTTGTTACAAATTTCCTGACTCTTTTTTCAACCTCTGTTTCTACAACAAAGTTGAACAGTCTGTTGTGGATATTTCTGTTAATGTTATTACATATATTTTCTGGTCCAGGCAATCTGGACCTATCCAACTGTATACCTTTAGGCAGCTCACGAAAAATGGAGCTAAAAAGGATGTAAAAAATGGTGTTTCTGTGTGTAGGAGAATGTGAGTGAGAACACAACTCTTTCTCTCAGCTCTGGTGATCTACGTAGAGTAACATCATAAACCTGTCTCCCAGGAGTGTGGGAGGCTCCATGAACGCAGCATTAATCTGTCAAATTCCACTCTCTCTGGTATACTTGGTGCCAGTTCAAAATCTTCTAGAGACTGAAAAAATAAATTCTAAAAATAATATCTCCCAGATATATAAAATAGACTCCACAAAGTGCAGTGGTAAGCATTTCATAAACATATTAGTGGGTATTTGCTTTCTTCTTCTGTAGTGTTTTACTTCCTACAGGTTTTTTCCTGATTATAAACCTGTTTGCTTTATCTACAATGGGCTCTGCATCAATATTACCACCTGCAGACTGCTGGCTCCTCATAGAACTGTCTCCACTGGAAAGAAACAATAAAACTTATTTGATAAATAAAACTTTTATCTATGCGCTTGGTCAAATACATTTTGCCGAGACTTTGAAAATCTACATCTGTTCTGTATATAATTTGTATTGCCATTTGTTCCACAGATGTGTAACAAGACAAATACCTGTCCAGGCTTACATGTGATTCAGAAATGCATATGTTAATCATGCTGGTGGAAGGAGGTGAAGGAAAAGACAATAAATCAGCTTACAAATGGTTTCACTTGGAAAGGTCTAACAGAACAGGGTTATTTTTATCCTAGGATGCTTTTAATTTGAATCAAAAATGCTTTACCACATGTTCTGCCAGCAGTTCAAAAGAATTGGTAACAAACATTTAATCTTTTTTATTCTGGGATTGGCACTAAGCCCTCATCAAAAAGCGTATGCAGTCAAACAGCTTATCTCCACTGAGCTGTTTTCCTTAATGTGTTCCTAATTATAATCCTATATATTGCTCACTGTGGCCGATTGAACAATATGGCAATAATTTCTTTACAGACCTCGCAGTTCTTTGAACTGCAAGTACAGAGGGCTAGGACGGAACCAGATCAATGGGATTTGAGTGCAGAGGAATCCAGCCAGATGCAATCTCTGGAGAATGCATTTCCAGCTGTTCTCCAGAAAGGGACTGGAGCAGACAGCTGGTAACTGTGCAGCCCCTTTCATACAGCCCCGTGGATCTGTGTTGCAAGGTGCAGTCCTTCTTATCTTTATTGCATTCTGCGCCTCTGGGGAGGGATACCCACAAATTCCACACAAAAGGTGTTTTTTCAACAGCAGGGATTGGAGTAATAGCCTGCCCACCCCCTCCTCTTAAGATTTCATTAGACTATTAAAAAGTTTCTGAAGGACTATTTGAATCAAACTTGGACAAATGTTTCCATAAGCTGAAAGCTGTAAAATGATGCTGATAGGAAGTAAAAGTATTTGTGCTATAGTGTTAGTTATGTTTGTTTGTAGAGGGTTTTAGAATATATAAAATCTGAAAAGCTATGCCTTTCATTCTTAAAGTGCCAGCAGCCTGAGGAATTGCAAGCCTTTCTGCCTCCTTTTCCCCGTGTGAACACCTGGTTCACGAAGAACACGTATTGCCGTAACGTGATAGATACCGAGCAAATACAAACGGGTAAAGCTGAAATGATGTTTATACCAAAACAACTGTTTGTATTTGCCAGCTTCCACTTAGCTGTGATGCAGTGATAGTTAACAAGGAGAAGAGAGCAGTTGACTAAGGATTTGGTACTCCTGTGCTTTTGGTAAAGTTTTCCCTTACAGATCATATCCCTTCTTTCCTGATTGACATATGCACTTTACTGGGATATGTTCCCTTGCCCACACAACCCTCACATACAGAGAACCCAAACAAAACAGATTATAGTGCTTAATCTTTAAAACAAGGCAGATCAGAGAGGCAAACTTCTCAGACTATCCCTGCATAATTTACAGGACAACCTGGGTATTCTGGGGCTATATATTTGTTTCAATGGAAAAGAGAGCATTGTACAAAGTCTTTTAGAGACTCTTCAATTCCTCCAGAGGGTGCTTGGGCAGGTACTGCATCCCAAGCCTAGAAATCAGGAAATGGTATATTTCATATGTGTATGTTGCTGATGGTATATTTCATATGTGTATGTTGCAGGGACTGAAAGGCAGATAAACTCCTTTTTACCACCCCCAAAGGAGCCAGATACAGAGATTATTTTTTATCCCCTCACACACAGTGAACACTGTTCTGAGTTTCTGACTTGTAGGTTTCATAAAACACATTTGCTCTCTACCTGGGTCTAACTGCCTTTGCCAAACAATGTTGAGAACTTCACAGTACCCAGCTCACACTCTTTCAAAGGCCTGGTGTCTGTGAAGTCAAGGTGTGGAATAAGATCACTTGAAAAACAGCATTACTTAATACATTGTGCACATACAAGTAATCAATCAAATAATTAAAATTACTGGGGATGTTCAGCTGGTCTGTGAGGCAGTCAAGGCTCACTCTCCAAGTAATAAAGATCATTGCTTTCAGAAGATAACACTACTCTCAGTTTTTTACTTTTGTGTCTTATGCCTCAACTTTTGGAACATAGCCTGCCAGATATCTTGGTTTTCCCCCTTCGGACAGGTGGAAAACATGTCACTGTTTCCATGTGGCTCTCTTAAGGTGCCAGCTTCTTAAGATTGCCAGACATTGTACTGCTCACTACTTCTGTTCATGTTCATTTTCCCCCCAGTAACAGCACTATTTTCACAGAGTGGGGCCAGAGACCCCCTGTGATACAGGATATGTGTCTTTTGCCATAACTGCCTTTCATATACTGTCAAGTCACCAGTGGCCTTCTTTCAATTTCAAATAAAGATTGCACACTTTCAAATAAAGAGATGGATAAGCAATTGTTTTGATGAATGTTGATCCCATCACTTCCGTTGAGTCCCTTAGAAAGGATGCTGGTGACTGTCAGATTGTTCTGCAAGTCAGCCATTTTTAACTGAAAGAATATTCCCTTTGGGGTGGGTATTTCTGGGCCACTTTCTAGCCTTGAGAACAACTTTTGGGCAGTTTAAGCTCCTAGAAATCTCACACGAACAAAAGTATGAAAGTTTTTACACCATTGATCAAGGCCAAAGATTTGAGCAGATGAATAATTGTTCTTTGTTAGAATCTCTGGTGAATAAAACACCAATTGCCAGTTTCAGCTGTGCTGTTACATGAAGACCTAGTCAACAGCCCATTTGCAGCATCTTCTAAGAATTTAATGTTGCTCCTCATGTCATTATATTTCAGGATCAGAGTTTCTTTGCTTCAGTTTCTCATGTCTGTTGAATAACTTTGCACTGTAACCTTTCCAGGTAGTCAGTTTAGGCTGTTAGGCTAAGAGTATATACATGAATCATATTTTAAAATAATTTTGTATCAATTTAATATCTATTAAAACATGCCTGCTATTAAAAGCCTCAACTCTGATGTGACCTACCACTTAGTGTCTTACACACACATGTTATTGTCTTCATACAGAAGTTACAGTTCTGCTTGCTCAGATTTATCTCAGCTGACCCATGTTTTCCAAAGCTTCTGGTTATGCAATATGACTTTTCCTTCTCATAGTTAAACATCATCTTTATAGCCTTTTGTATCCTCCTCACCAACAAAAATGTTATATTTTGCAGTCAAACCCCTCAGGGGCTGGAAAGAACCCAAATGGTAGTCTGCAGAAACAATATTTCTCAAAGGGACTGTTGAGTGTGAACAAATACCTTCTGTTTTTCTTAGGGCACCCTGTTGAAAGCTCTTTGGCATTATCCATGTTCCCCAATATGTGTCTTCTCATAGGCAGAGGAAAGTTGTCACATTATATATATATCTAATTCTTCAGAACTTAAAATAGGCAGAGATTTGTCTCTTTTTTACTCTAAAGGGCTAGCAAATGAATACACTCTAGTAGTTCTTTTTTTTTGTTACATGATTCCCAGAGCAATAAACATCATAGTCTGTTTTAGAGTAAGAGGATCTTTCCTTTGCATATAAGTTGCTGATTTTTTGGCTCATTCAACAATTTTCTTATTCTTACTCCCTTTTCTTAAAGCAGTTTGAAACCTCTCACTAAAGTGTCAGACAATGTCTTTGGCAATTTCCTTCTTAAGTTAAAACTTTTGCTGCCTGTCAAATGCCAACTCTTTTGCTAATAATGATTTCTAGGTTCATCATATGGATCATGTTTTTTTTTTATCCACTCCCTTTCCTCCATTCTCCTGTGACCTGTTTTCTATCAGTTAGTTGCTAGCTAGTTGCTAGCTAATATTGCAAGCTTTTTAGTCTCAGATCAGTCACAAATTGCAATGTTGGTTTTTCCCTCCTCCTGCATCATCTCTTACATGAGATACATTTCTGTGAATCTTAGGTTTCTAATTACCTTAGCTGACTGAAAACCGTTCCGAACCATCTGTTGTAAAAAGAGGTTGTTTTCTGAATTTCATTATCTTGACTGTCACTCGTGTCTCAGAGACACAGAATGAGTGGTCTATTTCAACTTGATCCAGCTACATCCCAATTTTCCAGAGAGCTACAGGTTTGATACAGCTTCTGACTGCTACACTAGCCAACATTCACATGGTGCATTCTGATAATTTCTTATTTCTTTAACATGGGATAACCATATGATAATCAGTGAGCAGATTTACAAGGGATGTAACATTTAACTCAAGTCCAAGTCAAACATGAAAATTTCCATTTACAGCTTACAGGAATTTTAGTTTCCTAATTTTATATGTAGGTAAAGTCACGTTTAGGTACAAACCCTGTTGCCCCTGCTGCTACTAAAAAAAAATGTACAACATGTGAGCAACAATTGCAGTGAATGCACAAGTCAGGACATCAGTACTTCCATTCCTACTAGAAACAGACTAATTTTCCATTAAAGTCTCATTAGGTTTTAAAAAACATAATGAGCATGACCAGCAAGGATGAGAACTTACAACTTCCTTTATAGATGACTGTTGTAATCACAGAGCAACACGATAACAAGATGTCCCCTTATTTTCTCTTTGACCTATAAGCATTGAATTCTTCTTTGACCAGTGACATAGCTTCATGAGGAGGAATGTGTTGTGGTCTTATCCTGGTTTGCCATGGCCTTTACTTCAGTGGCTGAGACCATAATCTGAGAAACAAAATGCAGGAAGTTTTGAATCCCCTCAGGTAGAATTTTTCATTCCTGTTTTCTCATTTTCCAGACAAATGTTTTAGCTGTTGGCGACTGCATCCTCTTTCTGCTGTTTTCATATTTTTTAGGTGATATCATGTCGTACTGCAGACTCGGTCTTTCTTCTCCCACATTTCCTAATGATGTGGCTTGAAAGCAAAAAGACCATTTATTTAAATTAGATTCAGTTCAGGATTGGGCTGGATTCATCCCACTGAACCTAAGAATTTAACTGTGGAGGCCACTTTGCCCTAAACACCATCAATATTCAATAAATCTCCCAGTAGAGAGAGAGTAGGGTGACAAGCCTGCTATTTTAGGTATGTCTCTGCTAAGTGGTTGAAAGTAGGCAGATAAATCCAGGCCTGAGGGGCATCCTCTTAGACCTTTAAGGCACTAATTCAATACTGGACTTAAGCACTTGCTTAAATACACTTCTATTTGGAAAAGCACGTAAGCACACACTTGCAGTTAAACACCTAAAACTTAGGCATAGAATCCTGCAATAAATCATCTTTTTCATGACTACTGACTGTGACATATTTTTTAAAAGAGAAATGGCTCCTGCACTTCTATTTTTCTGGAGCAATTTAAAACCTCCCTCTGGTAATAAAATATTTCCTACTAAGCTAAACCTTATTAACTTTCTCAGATTTCGATGTTGTCTTTCCGTCCTGTCTTTCTGGCTTGGAAAATTCCTGAAGTTTACAATTCCATTCATTTTCATTTGGAAAGCTGACACTCTATGTTGTATTCAAATTAATGGTTATAATTGAAGACATAATCTGGCTGTACTTGAAAAGATGAACTCTAACAGTGATTATAGTAATTGCAGCAATATTAAAATCTCTTTCACGTTCTGTTTTTGCAGATTGGGAAAACCAGCATATGAATAGAAGCGTATTAAATATTTGGTCTTGTTTGATCTTTCGGTGGAACTACTCAGCCATCTTATTAGTTAGCACCTAGTAAAATCCATGTTCTTTGGCTAATGAAAGTCTAGCAGTCACTTCTGGGATTCTCTGAAACAACTGATCTAATTTTTCTAAGCATAAAATGAGTACAAGATATAATAACCGCTGAGATTACAGGATGTTTTTAAAACGTAACCTGAGCTAGGAGCCGCCTGTTCCCCAAATACAGGGAACAGTTATGCACCAATTTAACCAGAAGAAAAATCCCACTTCAGATACTGGAAAAGCAGACCCTTGTTTCCTAGGGTCCCTTTCATTGCCTTTCCCTGTGCTAAAAACCCATCTTGTCTCCTCCTTGTCTTTCCTCACTTCACAGCAATCCTTCTTCCACCCTGTATTAGCATCTCTGTAAAGACCTTCTCCAGATCCTTTTTCCAAGCCAGCTTAGGCATTTTGTTTGTATAAAGAGACCAAAGTATTTCCCTAAGGAGAGAAATATTTAAGTGAATGCCTACATTAGGGGTATAATTACTACTTGGGCTATGGTAGAAACCAAACATAGATACCTATCTGATAGACAACCATGGAGCCTGAAATAATTTTACATAGGAGGACAATTTTAATCTCTGCTATATCTAGAGATGGTCTCCACTGCAGTTGTCATGTTCATCTTGATGAAAATGAAACTAAATAAATTCAAAATGAAGCAGTTGAGGCAGAGGGGTTTAAAACTGGCGCCAAAACAAATCTATGGGACCAGATTTTTTCCACATAGATTGTTTCAGTCTAAACAGACTGAAAAGTTTTCCCCCTAGTAAGAGAGAAGCCATTAAATAAGCAATTTTAATAGTTCAGTCACCCTCAATTTATTTGGTGTCCCTTTGAGATTATCGAGTGAAACAAAAATAGTACCTTTCTATATCTTTCTCTCTGTAGTAATTAATGAATACAGAACATACTTTCACACTTTCCAGACTTTCGCTTCTTGCTGCTTAGCCTCACTTCCTTATTTTTAATGATAAATAAATTCACATTAATTTTCAGTGTTCACAGCACACCATATACATCAGCTAAAAAATAAAAAGAAAAATGGTTAGTAAATTTTTTTTAATGGAATGCAACATGTGCTGCCCCTTCTGTGAACTCAACACTCATTCAGGAAATTGATTTGTCAAGATGTAAAAAAAAATGCATCATTTCATCACATTTTTGGAAAATATGGGTCCAAACTTATAAGATGTAGAGAAGGCTCAGCTCTCTTAAAGCATTTCAATGGAAGCACTTAGCACCTCACAGTAACAGGCTGATTTTACATGTCATTTTAATGATCCCTTTAATAGTTAATTCTGAAACCAGCAACACTGAGCATTGCAGTGCCTGATGCCCTTTGTTGGGCCTGGCTCTGAGCCAGCTTTATGCTTTGCAGCTTATTTGTACCCAGCAATCTCACCTTAAGAAGCATTTGTTTTCCCAGGATGCAGGTGTTGATATAGCTGCATTGTAGGTAAGATTCTCGGATCAGGTTATAAATCAGGGCATGGTGCTGACTGGGGAACAGAGTTCAGGCCTCGGGGCGGATCTGAACAGTCGCTCCCCTCCTCCTCTGCAGTGATCCTGCGGAGCCCAAGAGTGGTCCAAGAAAAGCAGCTTGTACAGGCACTACAACGTCTGGAAAACCTTGCTAATACTGGTTTTCAAGCAAGAGGGGTAGATACATCAGGCACGGCTTTCAACACTTTACACAAGTTTTATACCAGTGCAACTGAATTTTACTGAAACTTAGCTGGCATAAAACTGGTACTACACCACTGACAATGTGGCTCACTGCTGCTGCTACTCTTTTTTTGGCCACATGAGAAACAACAATTAACTTTGCCACATTTTAGAAGATGATCAGTCATGACAGAATTGTTCATGGACTCCTGATCCATCTGGTACTGCAGCCTCAAAGACACAGGGTGTAACAACCCATTATTATTCTCCAATATTAATAATTAACATTTCTGAAAATGTATCAGAGAGAGAAAAACCCTTGTTATTTGTTCATATATTTGATTTGTATTTATTTTGCACCTTGAGCTTCAACCTTCCTCCCTGTTGATATCTCTCCGATGATTTCCATCAATCCCTTCTGCCAGATATAAAAGTTTTGAGTTCATAATTTTACTCTGCAGTATTAAGACAAAAACCCTTATTTTTTTTTTATCTCCACAATCTTAATTCTCATCTGTTTGCACATCTTTCTCATGTGACACCTGTACACCAGCCAGATGCTGGAGTCCTACCCACTACTTCCTTTAGTTGTTCATCAATTGATTATTTTTCTGGGATTAATTTAAGTTAGAAAATGTCTGCAAGCCAACAATTACACATATCATCTTCAGCAAAGTGTGGGAAAAGACCAATTATACTGACTGTGGCACTGGAAGATCAAACCCCTACCTGATCCATTTTTCCTGCCATTGTTCAAGTTGGATGATAGATCTTGTCTTGGAATGGTGAGGAAAATAATGGATCTTCTGGTATGCCCAGCAAATCCTGAAATCCGTAACTGGCAGCTTCTGTCTTCTTAAGCTGCAGGTCTTGATGAGCTGCCTGCAGCCCTCTGGGTTCCTGGTACTCACACATCTACCAGAAGGTAAAGAAAACTCCACTTCCAGAAAGCCTGAGATACTGAAAACAATTTTTTGAGCTTGCTTACTGATTGTTTTTCATCAAAACTGTATATATTTGAAAACTGCTAACCTCTTCCATGTACTTAGAGCAAAGTACCACAATGAGGAAGGGAAAAATAAGTTATTAACTCCTGGAAAATCCCTTGATTTTCATTCTGGTTTAACATAAGTTGGCTAGCTCTTGTCCTTCCAAGGGAAATTATCTGAGTAAAATCTGAGTAAGATCCTCAGAATTTGGTCCACAGTAACTCAGAATTCCCTAAAAGTTATCAGCCAAACGTTTTTGGGAAAAGTAGCAGGCAGAGACAGAATATGTTCTGTGGAATAGTTGCATAATTTTGAGATCAAAGATTGTGAGGAATTTCTAAGGATGGGTTTTCTGTGCTTCTGTAGTGAATGCTAGATTCAGAACTTTGGGGTGATATTTTCATAAATTGCCAGTTACCCAGATGAACATGTAAAAGAAGTCAAATTGATCCTTAAAAGTATGCAATTGTTTTTTGTTTGTTTGTTTGTTTTTTCTTTATTCATAGCTCTCTATGAGCAACAGACAATCTATCCAACAAAACAATATTGAAAAATTAAAAGGCAAACTGGGAGTGGAAATCCTAGACACAGGATGCAAAAGTGGAACTACATGAATATTTCAGAGGCATCTACACCTCGTACATACAGAATATGTCTACTACTATTTTATGAGGAGTATGCAGCAAGAGATGACAGGTAATGTTTTATTTCAGAGTAGGTAGTGGTTGATATAGGGCATTCAGGACATGGGATGGTGATGGCTGTGGTGTGAGTTACACTGTTAGAACAAGGCTGTGGTGTGGCACTTGGCCAGTGGCTGAAGTGAAAACTGAAAAGCGACAACTGTATCCTGCCAAAATCTGGTATTGTCCCACAGGCTTTTCATTTTATTCCAAAGGTCATAATGTACTGTACAGCCAAATCTGCTTCAAGAAACTCCCACTCTAGGAAAAACACTTCTTGACAGAATAAATGCTATGCTGAATTTTTTATATTTTAAAATGAATTGTCTTTGTACAGAAATAGGTTTATAAGGTAATGTCTGTGTGCAAGAAGGTAAAATCCTGTGAAAAATGTGGCGCAGTAAATGGATAAATCTTGTAGCTCAGCAATTTGTGTCAATGTTTTACATAGGAGGAAATCCTCTGTGACATGTATCAGATAGTGGAATAATTTCCTGTAAGGGTGCTTACTGCATGAGGGCTTTACTCTTTGCAGTGCCATACAATGGAGCACATTAGCAGCACAGCACCAGTTTAACACCGGACATTGAAGGCAGAGCCCTGCTTTTAGTTATTGCATCAGCAGGAGTTAAAGAAGCCTTGTTCTAAAAGTAAAGGCCAGAGAGGCAGGGTTGAGAATTAGCAAATACTGAAGAGTGAGGCTTTTTGCATAAGTTGGACCAAATTCCCTTTCCATTGCTGTTTTTACATACTGAGTTACCCTTCTTATTTAGAAAAACACTCCTCACAAACCGCTGGTTTTGAGAATCAGATCTATTTTTCCATCTAGGTTCTTTCACTTCATTACCTAAGTGGTTCCATCATCCTAAGTACCTAATACCTCTCATTATCTTAGTGAGTCATTTAGGGGTTGGCTATTTAATATCATTAATTCATCATGAATAAATATTAGAGCTAAAATCTACATTTGCTCTGGAAGGTGGAAAGATTTTTTTAATTTCTGAGGTCTGGGTTACTTAACAGCATTTGAAACCACTGGAAAGGTTTTATAAAGAACCCTGAGAGTGACATTAACAGCAGCTTCCCAATAAGATATAATATTTTGCCTAATAATTAACAATATCATTTATTGTTAAACCAAGAGGTGCTTCTGAGCAGTAGATAAATATAGGTCTGATGTGGGTTTCCTTCTACATTGAACTTTCCAGCTCTCTAAGAAAACTTTGTCCTCAAAGGTGAGGAAGAATTCAGTCATGTTTCATCTCAAAAAAGTCCTTATGTGCCAGAGGAACAGGCAGGTTGGAGATATTGAAGCAAGGTGAAATGTGTTTCTTTTTCAATGCCCAGACTGTTTTTTCAGCCATACAAAATGGTCTCACTTTTCCTCACTGTAATTCTGATGGCTACCACCTAATGCTATGCTATGATGAGGGAGCTCTCATTGCCAAAATTTCTTTTTTAGGATTCCAAGGGCACCTTTTACCTTCTCCAAGACTACAGTACCTATGTCTACACTGCCTTAGGGCTCTTCTGATCATACTTTTAACTTCTGTAATTTTTAATTGCTTACAGTCCACACTTACACACAATTCTGGCTGCGCTTTCTGCACGACAACCTAGATGGGCACTTCTGCCTGTCCTACCTTGAAGGATGACCCAAGCTCAAGGATGTGTCCTGAATGGGCAGGGCATAACCTCAACCCGGGTTGTTCAGCAAATCCATTCACCCCGTACTTGGTGATGTCTTATGGGGTTGTCAGATGGGCAGGGTCAGGCAAGCAAGTTGTATAAGTGTCTTACTAATAGAGGCTTATGTTAAATATTTCAAGAAGTAACGGGAAGTGTAGGCAAAGAGCATTCGCAATGGCTCATGCTTTGAACTAGCCCTCACTTACACTTTTATTCTTTGCAAATATGATGTAGTCCCTTCATCCCACAATTTTTTTCTAAAATTGAATCTCCTTTCAGTCTCAACTAGGACTGAAACCACTGGAAATGCTGCTTGAAAGTAAAGAGTTTGGGTGAAGGAAAGGCCAATTGCAGTTATTTAGAAATAGCTATCTAGATTGAACAGAAATTTGGAAAACAGAGAGATCCATGGGTTTGCATTTTGTCTTGCAAAATGGAATGTCTTTCCATTTGCTCAGAACAGTAACTAAAAGGAAAAAAAAATCTTTCCCATTGGCTGTGAGAAACACTGCAGAGCTCAGACAGTGTGGTACTGTATAGGAGCACAAGGCATGTTGCATTCCCGCCTGAACTCTCCTGATTCCCTTCTGACTGTGTAAATACCAGTCTTTCAGATGGGTCTGGTGCCTACTCTGTTCTTCTTCCTACCAAATCTAAGCCCCCTCTCTTGATCAGGAAGAAGCAGAGAATTCCAGAAAGCAATTTTTAAAAATTATCTACCTTGTTTCTCTAGCAGGCTACCTTTCAGGAAAACTTCTCATCTGAATGATGATGCCCTGTCTTCCCTTTCTCTTCCCCCAGAAGATTGTTGCTCTTTTTTGCTATACAAAGACCATTTCTTCTAACCGTGTTTCTATTTTTACTTTCGTGAACTTGTTGTGTTTCTTCTTTTTTTCCTCCATTATTTCTCTTTCTATTACTGTAATTCTTTTGGGAATTATTTCCTGCAAAATTCTGACCATCAATATATCTGTTTCTTTAGATCTCCTGATGCTCCACTCACAATACCTCTTGCAATCGGCCTCAACAAAATTCAATAAAGCATTGCCTTAAAAATACAAAGTTCACTCAAGTTTTCTAATGACCAATGGATGATTAAGGGTCAAACACTGCAGATGGTCTAATATCTTTCCCTCCCCTCAGTGCTTCTACCCATGAAAAAGCTGTGAAGGGAACTCCACAGTATCTGCTCTGGCATGCCAGCTGGCCTGTCCCTAAATGTCTTCTGTCTCACTCGTCAGCACATGTAGAACATGGGTCTGTGGGTCTATCATCTGGGAAAGAGGAAGACAGGAAAAGAAAAGAGAAAATGGGAAATTCGGAGATGTTACCAATATGCAACGCCTCAGGCGGGTCATGGTCTGAAAGCTGATGGAAGAGAGGAAGATGCATATCCCCCTTCTGCTGCTCAAGAGATAAATGGTTTTCTGTGCCTAAAAAGACTTAAGATGTTCCTTGTCTGTTGTTCAGGACTTCTTTTAGCCATTCTGCTAGCACTGACATTTTATAGCTTTGATTTCAATTTTGATACACAGGTGTACCACATCGTGATGACTCTCACCTGATTTCTAGCCATGCTGTGTGGAAGGACCAGGATTTATTTTACCTGTCCTACTTAATCATCTTTGCAGGAGGGGTAAATACTCATAGGTCAAGAAAGAACCTGGACTTGAGGACTGAAGAAAAATAACTGATGAAAACTTAGTTTGAATTCATGGGCACAGTTTTCTCTTTCAAGTTTTATTAACGTGGTGGTTTTCAAATCTGTAACCCTACATCTGTGCAAGTCAATGGAGAGTTTGGGAGTTCAGCAATGCATTTTTGGTTATTATGTATGGAATAAAGATGCCAAAAATAAGTACAGTGATATCTTTCCATATTATTTAATAAAAACATATTTTACATCAGTATGGTGAGGGGGTTTCTTTGGTATAAGGGGTAAAATTGCTGTTGCATGTTTCCAGGAAAATCCCTCAGTTTTATTTCTTAGCCAGATTCTTTTTGAATGATTCCTTTAAACCAAATCATTTTCTTTCACAGAGATGCAAATTTGAAAGTAATAAACACAAGCATGGACTCAGCATTTTGAGAGTGCATGAAATACTCCTTCTGCCACCTAATTTCCCCAGAGTATATATATATGTGGTTAACTACCCTTTTGCTGGAAATCTCTAGGGAGTTAGGAACCTGGCTATCTTATGATCAGGAGCATGAGCCAAAGTATTCCTCCCAGTAAATGACATCTGAAGTTTTTACTGGAAAATTACCTCCTCTTAAGTACTGCAGAGGACCACAGCCTTGCAGTACCCATGTTAAAGAAAGCAATTCATATATCAAGCAGGCCGTGATCCCAAAGAGGATGTGATATGCGAAAGGGGTCTGGGAAGAGGGGATGCTTTTTTCTGCACACTGTGCCTAACAATGCCGAAATGTTTTTTCCCTGTCCGTTTGCTTTAACAATGTGCCATTCTGTACCTCATAAGCACTTAATTTATTCCAACTCTTTGGCTTGACCTGTAATCCCCCCTCTCCTTACCCATCTGACCCATCTGTGTTTCATTTCCCACTCATCAGCATCCAAAGAGCCAGGCCCAGGCCCTGTTTGGAGCCATTAGACAGAGATTGGCACTGTTCCCTCTTCCTGCACCACATCCTCCACTGAAAAAAATGACCATCAGATCAGAGAACAGAGCCTGCTTTGTCCCCGGCAACCAAGATCTGGAAGCACTTTCAATCATTTGCACTCTATACCCACTCCAATGCATTAATGTGATCAACATTGGGCCTGTTGTGGGCATTTTTTCCAGCAAATAGCTTGCTAACATTCCAGGCATGTACTTCCCTGAAAACAAGACCGAGACAGGGCCCTGAATATTCAATTGGAAAATCACCAAGAGCAAGAGCTTAGCTTGGCACGGCTGGTGTTGATTCTTAATAAGTGACTTCCTAAAGCTGAGGCATGGGGCTTACAGCTTCAATGACTTGTTTGAAAAATATTTTGTAGGTGCCTCATACCACTTTATTTCCTGTGGTATGCGTCATATTGTGAGCTATTCTGAGCCAGGCTGTTTAAGCACACTAACATTTTTTTCCAAGATTGCAGTGTTTAACTAAAAATGTGCTTATACAAGATGAGCTCATAGCTATTAGTGCTGATGTAGTTTTAACTACTTGGATACCAATAGCCCAAGGCCTAAAACCTGCTGAAAAGGGGGGAAAACCTAAGCAAAATCCATCCTTCACAGTCATTGAAGGCTTTTTGAAGACAAGACAATTGGAAAAATATTTTAAATGTTGGATTTTGTTAGTATATGACATTTGCTGTGCAAAATGCCTTTCAATATCATTACAAAAACTTGCTATTAAAAGACTTACTGATGTGAAGAGCTGAAGACATTTCAGAAATCCTCTGAAAAATAATTTCTTCAAAGTTTTTGCATGTGCTACAAATATCACTTCCAGCAAAAGCAGTTTATGTGTCCTTCTCCAGTGCAGCTGGATGGACTAGGTACATCCTAATGTTTTATTCATTGGAATAGGTCTTTCATTGACATGGCTGCCATGACAAGGCAAGTTTCACTGTGCTGAAGGGGGTCAGCAAAGATTTTTTGTCAAGGCACGCCATTGTGGAAGAGGGTGTCTGGCTGTCACAGCGTTATTGTTCAGTGATGTGCTCTTGTACAAGTCCCATTCTTCAAGCTGAGAGAAGATGGCAGCATTTTGCATGAAACACTTGAAAAGTCAAGCGGTGGGATTTTTGGAGCTTACCTTGGTGCCTAAAGAGGACTGTAAACAATGGGAGGTACCTTAGGGAAACCTTGTTTCAAGGACTGTTTTAGAGGAATGACACTTGGCTAGATTGTATCAGGACATGTCAGGTATAAAGGTATAAAAAAAAGAAAACTAAAATGAAGGGGACGAATGTCTATATGAAATTCTAGGACTGTTCATTTCTAAGCCAAAAGCTGCATCCTGGACTTAGTCTGCATCTAGAAGTTCTGTGTAGATGAGATAAAATGGAAAGAAACACAGGAAAGAAAATGGAAACAACTTACATTTTCCCAAAATACGATATGTATGGAGCAAGGCAATGATATGGAAAGAACACATACCATGGTCACCTTTTCTAACCCAAACAATTTAAGAGTCAGGTGTAGAAGAACTTTTATAAAAGGACATTTGCATGTAAACAATTTATTTTCATCCAGACTCCTTTTCTGTATTTCAGAGAAAAATAACTGAGACAGCATTTACAACTGAAAATATCAACAAGAATGTTTTACTATTTGCATTAAAAGATTTATTTAAAAATTAGGTTGGCGGGTTTATTTTTGTTACAAGTACATACATGTGAATTGAAGTTGAACCCTTTGCTATTAAAGAAAATAACAGTTTCTTCCTGAATTACTGAAAAAAAGTGACCTGTGCAATTCTAGAATCTCTGCTTATCCTTTTCTGTGGATTCCATGGTAATTTATGGCACTTTGTTAAAGTGGCAGTGCTTTTTGACAGGATTCAAGTACCTATGTTTGTACTTGCACATCTGAGTCTTAACTATGCAGATACCTCACAGGAGACACAAACCCAGTTTCTGACAGAAATTTGCACAAATCACTGATTATGCTCAATACCCCCCCCCCCCGCCAATTTTTATAAAGAACTTCCCTTTAAGTGGGTTAAGATCTCAGTGGAGTATAGTATAGTTTCAGTTCCCTGCAAAGCAAATTCCAAAGCTTCAAATCCCTTTTATAGTACGCTATGTTTATTAGAAATTTCTTTACATTATAGAAAATAAGCTTCCAATTTAGCAAAGTAATGGGAAGAGAATGCATGTAATAGAATGTCATAATAACAAACTCTGTGATCAATCACGGCATTTCAGAGCAAATGTAGAAGTGCTAGTGGTGTCTGCTCCAGTGGTGCTGAAGATTTACCCTCGTGATGTTTGAGCTGATTTGAGTTTTCCCCTTATTTGGCCCCATAACAGAGCTTTAATGTTTAACATGAGCATAAATTCACCATAGCCCTCAAGTGAAGACTATATTTAAAAACTAAATAGAATGCTTGAATTTACTCTCCAGATTTTTCTTCCATGATCAAGTAAAGTTCCATGTAACTTTCCTTCCCAGCGTAGTGCATACAAAATCTCAGGAAACAGCAGGGCTTAATTAGGACCCTATTTTATAGTTTCACCTGAAAAAATACATTTTAAAAATCACATATGTTTGGCTGTGCAGATTTTTTAGCCAATAAATTCTTGTTAATTAATCACATTAATGGCACTCCTTAAAAGTTGAAACAAAATCACAAAACAAACCAAATATCCCATAAATATAATGCATAAAGGACCATTCACCAATGCGTAAACTGCATGTCTAAAGCACTTACAAATATTTATACCTTTTCTTCCTTTTTCTTTTTTTTCTTTTTCTTTTTCTTTTTCTTTTTCTTTTTCTTTTTCTTTTTCTTTTTCTTTTTCTTTTTCTTTTTCTTTTTCTTTTTCTTTTTCTTTTTCTTTTTCTTTTTCTTTTTCTTTTTCTTTTTCTTTTTCCTTTTTTTCTCTTTCTTTTGCTCTTTTTTCTTTCCTTCCCCTCTTCTCTCTCTTTTACTTTCCCCTCTTTTTTACTTTCTATTCTTCTTTCCATCTCTTTTCCTTTATTAAGGCATGATGCCAAGACAACAGCTGCTATCAGAGGTAGGAGTTCACTAGATAAAGCCAAACACTTTTTTGGGGGAGGGAAATAGATGGTATTTGGTTAAATGATGTAACACTTTTCCCCTTCTATCTTGACTTTAAAGGCCTGGTTTAGAATTTTAAACAGAAGTGACTGCAGTCACCCTCCCTCAGACAAAAAGTAAAATGTAAAGAGAAGACCCATTCAATCCTTGTTTTGTCCCAGGATGCCGAAATCAGTAATCCTCAGTGCAAACTGTGGCACTGAATACTGCATTATGATCTATGACTGTCTGATGTAAAGTTGATGACACAAAGGCAGGATTATATTGAGCCTAACTTATAACATAAAAAATAAGCAAACAGAAACAGTCTGGGTTTCCTGGATTATCACTTATGACACAGCTACTTGTTTAAAAACATCAGTGCAAAACCACAAAAACTTAACATCGTGGCAACTTATGAATGGCAGACTCCTAAATCATGGAATATGTATTTTTTGTCAAAGTGTTTTGGATGAAGCATGAGTGACAGTAAATACAACATGTCATTCTTTCCCTTAGTAAGAAAATGATTCTTACAGTAAAATGATTCCCACCATGTTTTATCTTCATTTAAAAGGCAGTTTCTTCTTTTTATATGGTTTCTTCTTTGTATACAGTTGCAGTTCTTTGAGATAGACTGAAACACTACCAGTCTCTGTTATCATAGGTTTCTTGTGCACTTAAATCATATTGTATTATTATATACAAGGAAATTAACTTTTATTTTCATTGTTATTTAGAGGATTTATACTGCTTTCCTAATTATGAGCTTTGCATATAAAAATGTCTCTGTGCAACCTCTCAATTAAAAAATTCTGAAAATTATCAGCCTGATTACTCTGGAAAACAAGGAAGAGAACTTTTATTTTCGATGCCTGTACTATTCTGACTTATCCCCCATTTATTTTTTTCAATTACTTCTGGATCATTTTAGTTTCCTCTTCAGGTTCTCCTCAGTGTTTCTATGTTCTCTCAGCATTATCACTTTTCTGACAACAGCCTGGCTCCAGGAAACCTGCAAGACATTCACAGCAAGTGGTCCTTCTGTGGTCCTCTGCAATGACACTTTTTTCAGGCTCTGTATATAAGACATGATTCGAGCATCCAAAGTCATTACACAAAGAAATTCCTTTTCCTTTATATTAATTATTAAACATATATTATTACTGTTTTCATTTATTAGAATTTTTTAACTCATTTGAGTACTTCTTTCAGTGGGACAGGCGAGAAACTGTTTTTAACTTTTACCAAAGAGAATGTGCCTGTTGGAAAACCAAGGCAAACCAGAATCATTTGAATTTCACTGACTTTGATAATGTTGCTGCATATTGTGCTCCCCACAGGCAGAGAGCTTTTCCAAAGAAAGTGGGGACTCACTACAAACAACTCGCCTAGCTGCAGCCTGGTGGTGTTTATGTGGATAAATGTGTCTCTGCTGGTAACAGTGCATGGGGTACAGAGCAGAATGGTTTGAGTACAGCTACGGATATTTACTGCCTACCCTGGAAACCAGGCCAAATGGAGAGAAATCTGATTCAAGACTGGGTCTGTGGAAGCATCTGTCAACATAATGGCTTCAGTTTGTTTGTGATATGGTACAGATTAGTTGGTATCTACAACAGACTTTTCAAGATTTGCATGCTTACCAACCTTTCTGCCGTCCTTATTTTATCTAACTTCAACATTCACACACCTGTTAAAAATGGGTCAGGACTCCGGATATGAGACAAAGCTTGAGTATGAAGCGGAACAAAGGTTTGTCTGGTCAAACACAGTAGTTTGGAAATGCTGAACAAGCAAAGATGTAGGAAACTAAGGTAATCTGTGCTATGAAGGAAGCTACTGGAAATGGTGGAAGCTTCTAAGAGCTACGGGTGATTGGACTGATAAAATATATTTCCTCTCTTGTTGATTATCAAGGCATGGGATATGAATTTCATCCTTTGTTGCTTGCCCTGTATCAGCATTAACACAATCTTTCAGCTTTCCTTCTCATCATCTCTATATCCTTCTGAATAACATACTGAGATCAACTAATTAGTACATCTATACACTGCCCTTTCTCTATGGGTTCTGGGGGGACCTAAAGATCAAGCTTTCTATCACTTCATTTTTATATTTGTTGTGGTTTAACCCCAGCCAGCAGTCAATTACCTCTCACTCACTCCTCCACCAGCAGGACTGAGGAGAGAATCAGAGGATAAAAGCTAGAAAACCCATGGGTTGAGATAAAGACTGTTTAATTGGGAAAGCAAAAGCTGTGCATAAAAGCAAAGCAAAACAAGGAATTAATTCACTGCTTCCCATGGGCAGGCAGGTGTTCAGCCATCTCCAGGAGAGCAAGGCATTTGGGAAGACAAATGGCATCACTCCAAAAACCCCCTCTTTTCCTTCTCCCCCCACCCTTTATATACTGAGCATGGTGTCATATGGTCTGGAATATCCCTTTGGTCAGTTGGGGTCACCTGTCCCAGCTGTGTCTCCTCCCAGCCTCCCAGGCACCCCCACCTTCCTCCCCAGCATGGCAATAAGAAAAGCTGAAGAGGCATTGGCTCTGTGTAAGCCCTGCTCAGCAATAACAAAAACAGCTCTGCATTATCAACCCTGCGCTCAGCACAAATCCAAAATACGGCCACTCTATGCCAGCCAAAACCAGCACAACGTTGAAGATGTTCAGACTGCTAGGCAGTGTGTAACGGTGCATAATCTGAAGATAAATATGGCCTGTGCTCATGTTTCTGAAAAACAGCTTGTTTGTATCATGGTAGACGCATCAGCAAGGCTGAACGCGTATTTTAACACACGGACACCTTTTCCATTTATGTTCTCAGAAAGAGGGACAGGATACACATCAGGCAGGGACCATGCATCCTCAGTTCCAACTGGAGGACACTGAGGCAGAACAAAAGCTTCTTTCTTCTGGGAAAGATCAAGCACGGCCACACTATTCATTCTCAAAAGCCCACATTTTCTCAATTTGATGACTTCTAGATGCTGGCACAATACATGGGGTACACCACTCCTCCCACACTTGCTGTGGTCCTACACCTCAGCACTTTCACCAGTCCTCTGCCATGTGCTGACTGTATTTCATTTTGAAAAGAATTAGCAGAAGGGGAAAAGTTCTTATGATTAAAAATTAAGCACACTTTACCATTCTTGAAGGAAGCAAGCATGGAACTTGCTTTATCATTTTGATGTTAGACTTTCCATCTCTGTGTTCTCTTTTACGACACCAGCTCTTCTGTTACTCAGTTCAATAACAGAATTGGAGCAGCCAACTTTCTAGAAAAAGAAAAGTGCTAATTATTTTTTCAAAGTGTATTTATGTGATTATTTTCATAGTAGTAGTGGATAAATTTCTGGCTAAGACTAAAATGAAGACCATTAAAATGCTAGTATATGAAATTATCCTGAATAAATGTCTTATTTTCTGTTACCAAATTTTTTTTTTTGCTGTTGTCTTTAAGTTGTGCTATAGTCAGAATTGCCTTTGAATTGGTAGCACCAATAGGGCTGTTAAAATATTGAGTGTTGCAGACTGATTGGGTGTGACTCCACCAGGAAATATGATCTTCTGTGGCTTAACTGTACTCCAAATCCTCTTGATTGCTTGAGATTTTTGCAGAGCTTAGGGAAACTGAATGATGTTGGTGACATGCCACAAGATATCATAATGCAAAGCCAAGAGGAATTATCAAAGATTATGCAAACTTGATTTTTTTTTTTAACTGCATTTTCTCAGAAATGAAATGTCATTATATTGGTCCTGGAATAGAAACAACATTATTAACCCAAATTTTAAGATATTCCCCTGGTCTACAGGTCCCAGAGTTTTATTAATAACTATGGTCTTGGAAAAATTTTCCTGAAACAGTAAAGAATATTCTTTCTTGTTCTCTGTTTTCCTTTCTCAGGTGTCTACTTATAACCTGCACAGTGATAAAGCTACTAGTCAAGAGAATTTGCAGGTGAGAATCCATATGCAGTTGGCAGCTGTAAAAGATTTTAATTTCTTTCTTTGAAATCATGACTGTGGAAGTACTTAGAAGACTATTCATTATTAAAAAAGAACAGAAACTTGAAATTATCAGGAAAATATTCTAATTTCTAAGGGTAGAAGGATTAAATATATTTAGCTGCTGCTGAAGATAATAGACTCTCACTAGAGAAAATTTTGCATTAACACAATAACTACATGTTTCAATCCAAAATCAAATAATTTTATCTATTTTGGTGTAATTCAATGAGTTACCTTAAGAAATAGGTTTAAAAATACTTAGAGGGTTTTTTTTTTGTTGTTGTTGTTGGCTTTTTTTTGTTGTTGTTGTTTTTTTGGGGTTTTTTTTGTTTGTTTTTTCCCACATGCTTATGTGAGAAAGGTTTTCAGCCATTGTGGTATCTGGGACAGAACAGAGATATAAATTGCACATTGGCAGTATTTGGAGACTGAGTGCTTTTGGCAACAGCTTGCTTGCTGATGCATGACATTATGGGCTCCAGGAAACTAACAAGTGTCATCACATTAGGGAAAGGTAGAATATACCAGTAATCTTTTAGTAATCCTGTTCCATGTACTGCTGTGTGCTGCTCTTCAGCAGTGATGGGCAAAGAGGGAGGTAGGTGATTGCTAAGAAATTTTCTCTTTAGGGACCGTGAGGACAGGTTGGACAAACACCTGTCAGGAGTGACTCTTCTTATGATCTCTTCCAGTTCTGGGATACTGAAATGTACAATAATTTGAGGAAAAAAACCCTAAAATAGCCTATGGATATATATAAGTAATGCCTTGAAGTTTAATCATATTATTGTAGTGGAAAAAGTGCATGGTTCAGACTCATCTTTCATTTTGACAGTTGTAAACTGTGATGTCATAAAAATAAATTGCAAGAGGGCAAACATAACGTAAGATTCATCAATAAGCTCAAGCATTAATTATTTTTGGGAGGAGAGTTTAATAACATTAATGAAATTGAGTGGCATTAGAAATAAAAAGAAACCAATTACAAGTTTCATAATTACAAGGGGTAAATTCAGTTGAAAAAAGTTCATCTTAAAAGCGGGTATCAAACTGGATGTTGCAAACTGTAAAAACAGATAGGTGTTTTCAAATTTTTAATGCCTATTATGAGTTTAATAATGCTATTCTGATGAGGCAGTAGAATGCCTTTGCCATACAAAGGCAGTTCCAAGGGAAAGCCTAAAGTTTTTGGGGTCAGATCTCATTCCTTTAGTAGCAAAAGGCATCCCATTCCTGAATTAATGCACAATATTCATTTGGAATATTAGTTAGCTAACTGAAATAGAATTAAAAAAAAAACCCAACTATTCTTGTTACCCAGGCATGTACATGAAATATATGGAGAAATTAATAGTCAAGTCTTCCTTAGAGGAAACAACCAGAGAAAATAAAATATTTTATAAAGAGGTGTAAATAGAAGATTATTTTATGTTGATATATGTGATGATTGCAAAATCATTATTATATGAGCAATTAAATTACAATTTAAGCTATTATACTATGACTGGTATATTAAAGCTGAGATCTGAACGTCAGACTGAGAGGTGGTAATTGAGACATCTTTCCATAATTTTCTCCCTTTAAATTTTAATAATATGAAAAGTTTCTTCTCTTACTCTGGTTTACTTATTTGGTTTTAAGATAAATCATGCTATTCTGATATAGTTGTGATTAGGTGATTGACTTTTCTAATGTCTTTAATATAGCCATTTTTATTAATTCTTCAGCTGATAAAATGTATTCCTATCTGCAAGCTTAATAAATTTGGGACCTATAAAATAGTTTCAATAAATGTATTGACATATTTTCACTTCCCATGTAAATAACCACCTAAAATTATTTTTTAAAAAATACCTGCCCTATGAAGACTTCCATAGCTGAGGCTTTTTGCTCCAAGAGTTGTGGCAGTTGGACTCTTGTCAAACACCCCAAGACATTAAGCAGAACAATTCTCAGGGATGTATTATGTAAAGTAACCCATTCTTCATATACATGAGAGTATGTGAGGACTAAAGGCTTGCAAAAGAGTGGTTTTAACTGTGAAATAAGATACTATAAAAATCACATTCAACCTATTTTAAGAAAAAACTATTCTCTGTGGATCATCATATTATTCAGGTATTATTTTTTTAATAGCATGGTCTGCAGCTGTGCAAAAAAAAAAAAAACAAAAAACAAAAAACCAAAACCAAAACCAAAACCAAAATCACCCCACGAGATCTGGGTAGGTTTAGGCTGAGACATGGCCAGATTCTGACAGGTGTAAACTGGCATAGCTTTGTGGAAGACTGGCTCAGAAGGAGTCTCTGGCTTGCGCTATGCATAATGGAACATACAGACATCATGACTATTTGATTGAACCTTGGTTAATGCATCTGAGCCTGCAGTATTGCTTAGGGGAACAAAATAAATGGCTTTGGATATAACCATTAGCTTTTTTCTTTCTGATTACTCCATTATGTTTGAGCTTTGACTGAGCTCATTTTTTTCTGCCCAGAAGCTTCAAAACATGAATTGGGAATGACATTTCACTAAGGAAAAGAGTACAGATGAGTAAAAAGCACATGGATATATTAACCTTTCATAAGTTTCTTTGATAAAAAGACATTAAAATGCTAGAAGATAACATGATAATTACACCTTATCTGTTCAGAAATATCTAGAATAGCTGCAGAAAATACCCTGGTTAGTCATTGCATGGAGGTGACATAGTGGCACAGTATTTTACTGACAGAACCAGTACAACTTTTTTATAGCAGAGATGCCAGGCTGAGTTCTGACTTGCATTTTTGTAACCTTAGGGAAAATATTCTGGGATCTGCTGATGCAGAGAGAAAAAAAACACCCACATTTTCCAACATAGCAAGTACTATGACTAGCTTTTGAAGGATTCAGCTCCTTTTTTTTCTTTTTTTGTCTTAGGAGAGTTATGAAGGAAATTGGGATATGCCTCATATTCATTTGACAAAGCATGTTGTCAATCTTTGATTAATAAAATATACATGAGTTCGACGGAACACACATTCTAGACAAGGCTCCATTTAGTCTTCTATTTTTTGGAGGGAAGGGGAAGACAAAAGGAGAAAGAAATACATTGTTTGGAAAATTTTATTTTTGAGATTGACATATATAATATCAGAGTTTTCCTTCATTTCCTTTGCTTTTTCCTCTTGGCAAAAAAAAAAATTCTTGTACTTGTGAAATATAAAAGTTATATTCTGTGGGATGTGGACAATTGGCCTTGGACAGGCTCAAGAGGAACAGAATTACAGAAGAATTAAAAGCAGAAGAGAAAAATTAATCTTTTACTTTTCATAAATGGAAGCTTATCTTTCGTTTGTATTATATATAAACTAGTAACTTCCATACTTCCTTTCTGAAAAGTAGAGAGATGATGGGTTAAGCTAATTGAAATTTTATAGTTGTTTTTGCTGAGAAAGTTGACTCCTTGATCTAATATTTTGCTGACAGCTTTTGTTCCTCCTAACAAATAGGAGATTTGAAGTCTTAGTTTTCAATTCCAATTTTTTTTGTTTTCCTCTTTTTACTGATGAATTTTAAAAAAAGAAAATAAAAAGGAAAAAAAAGAGAAAGAAAAACCCCAAAATAATTGGTTGTCTCCAATTCTTCTTTGTTATATTCATGTTCATTAGACAAGGGTGTAATCACAAGCACCTTCCCCAGGGAATAGTATGGAACATATGCTGACTTTTATTAACACAAAGTGATGATAAAATTAGCACAAATAAATCAACTATTCACACAGAAAATCAAGAATAGGAAAATGCTAATATAGAAAGTAAATTCTCATTACATCAAACATACATGAGGAAAAAAGGCAAGTTTATTATTTCTCAAAACAAAATGTGCCTTTCTCCCATCTCCCTACAGTTGACATACACAGACTATAAGTATGTTTTGCTCTAACATTTTCCCTGGAATGGTCTTTGGAACTTTACCAAACTGGACATAAACCAGAGCAATAGCATGTGGCAAGAAAATAACAGACGTACTTGACTTAGGTCAACTTGTAGTTCTATCTTTCCCTTTTAATAGAAGATACGTTATCAAGAAAGAAGATAAATTACTTCCCGCCTTCCTTTTTTTCTTTCTTTTCTGGAGTAGCTAGATAAATTTACTCTGAGAATTCAGTAAAAAGAATGTGCAGAATGACCAGCTTTTTTTCTTTGCACACAAAATAGTATATTGGAGGTAAAATGCTCCATTTACTGTATCAGAATTTTGGAGATTTTTGGCAGAGCCTGGAAATTGTGAGGCAAGTTTCTCCTTGAACATTTACTTTGGCTTTTTGTGATTGATTTTATTAAAGGGCCCTTCAAAATGGGTATTTTGCACCTTAGTTGGGACGATGCCTCATTCTTAAGACTTTTCAAGACTCAAAGGAAAAGGACAAATGGTAGCTATCAATCATGCAGATTGACCTTACAAATATTGACAGTAAGGACCAGGGTGAGAATATGTCTGGGGAAAAGAAAGAGAAAATGACATAGATGGGCAGACATCTGGGTGGGACAGGAGAAAAAGGGAAGAGTGGGTCAATTTATTCTTTGCATATTTTGTCCCCATCAATTTATGCTGCAATTTACAGTGTTTTTAAGGCATTAATGCCCTCATTGTTCTCCACCAGCAGCCAGAAGACTTTTCTTCTTCAAGAGTCTTCTAAGAAATTAGTGTCCTTGAAGACAGCTTCCCCTTCTGTCACTGGGCATTCACTTGATCCACCTGAGGCCTCTTCCAACCTCCTGACACTCCCATAAATTATTACTCTCTCATGCTGATTGTAATAATGGAAACCTGCATCTGTAGTTGATAACCAACAACAATGATAGCATCAAAATGGTGGATTTGCTGCACATTTGCATCCACACGTGTCCCAGTCTCTCTGCTTTTTTTAGACATTTTTTTCTCCTTAAACTTTTAAGTCTCTTCTTTGAAGTGGATTCCTTTCTGCAAACTTCTTGTAATTATGGCTCACCTTTCTATGGGTTGTGAAAAGACAGAAGAGACTTTTTGCAGCATAATCCTTTAAGGCTCTGTCAACACTTAACTCACTGAGAGTCCTGCCTGAAGGGTCTGGCCTCTCTACTGCCTTAAGTGGAACTTGGAAATTCCTGTTCATGAGCCCTAAACACAACTGAATGAGAATTATATGTGACTCAGACATCTAATGCAATTGTTTTGGAATTTTTTTTGCAATTACTCTGGAATTTTTTGCAACTGCTCTGGATTTTTTTTCTACTACCACAGCAGACATCCTGTCAAGGCAAAATGTTTTCAAACTAGATCTATACCATGTGGGTGAAGGATGGGGGCAGTGTGCAAAATCCTGCACTTTGCAGGCCAGGACCCAGCCCTAATTTCCTGGTTTCGTTGGCTGAGTTGTGGGTACTGGAACTTAGTACTGAGTTTTCTTTAATTAAATGCCTCATTCCCATGTTCTTGGCATCTAATGACCTCTGGGGAAGAACGAGGCCTATTATTTGAAGCCACTGTCAATGGTTCTGTCACTAGGCTTAGACTGCCAGTTACTACTTTCTAAAAGTATCCAAAAATAAAATCAGTTTAAAAAGTTTTGGAAGGTAAGTATGGCTTCATACTTAAGGGCAATATTCAACCTCTAACTATGGGATATTAAAATAAAACTTTCCCAGGACAAAGGGTATTTTGTAACAGGGTATTCAGAGGTTTTTTGCTTCTACGACTGAAACAACAGGTACCAAACACTGTTGATGATGGAGAGCTTGTATACCTGTCTGCTCCTCCAGTGTGAGACATTTTTATCTCTGGGAAGGAAAAATTGTATAGGCACTTATATCTACAAATGATTTAATCTTTATCTAGAATTGAATATTCCAGACTTTGTTGGGATTCACTTAAATGCTTTTTGGTGGTTGGCATGGATTGGTTTAGCCTCTGTCAGCCAATAAACAGGTATCATTATGACCCAGATGGTAAAGACAAATTATTACTCAGTCTGAAATGGCAAATAGCATCAATCATCATATTAAATTCTACATAGAAATATCCTTGGATAGATCAGTACTTATGGTCCTGTATCATTCTGTGTAAATACTTTCAGTGAGCTGTTGAAAGCAGCTGCTATTTAGTATAGAGAATTCAGCTAGTGTGCTGGACAACTGGTTGAGTGTTTCTTGCAAGAGCTTTGGATTTCCACAAGAAGGACCTGATGTCTGTGGATTGGAAAGGTTGAGCTGAATAGAAAAGCATGAAGTTGTCTGTAACTGAAATGTTGTAGCACCTATTCATTTCAAGAGTTTGGAGCCCAAGAAATGTCCTGGTTCAGCTCCGCTAAAATAGAGGAATGGATGGGTAATCATTCAGAGGCAGTGACCAGAAGGTTTTGTTTTCTTGTGCATTTGCCAACACATGGCCCCTGCCAGGAAAAA
>VZTI01001042.1:520760-546043 GCA_013397865.1 Struthidea cinerea | reverse complement strand
GGGAAAAAAAAAAAAAAGAAAAAAAAAAAAAAAAAGAGATTATGTAATTTGCCTCCATATTTGATTATTAATTGGTTTTCATAGAATTACATGTTATATCACCTCAGGTTATGTCTCTTCCAGGCTGTGTGCCCTCACTAACCTAAGCTACATTCAGTGGTGAGATCCAGGTGTGCACAAGCACAATATAAATACACATACACAAACACACACATCTTCATGCACATGCACAGATAGATATATATATATATATATAAACTATATATACACCAATAAATACCCCATATGTGTGTGAGATCCTGTACAGAGCAAATTCAAACACATGCCTCCAGTGGGAGCAAAGACACACTCCATGAAGGCTGGCAAGCAAGATGGCTTGAGGGAAAAGCCCAAAAATATGCTGTGGTAAGTATCAAAAGAGGAATTCTGCATACAGCTACAAAAATTGATCATAGAGCAATACATGAATGCATTTGTGAAGGACTAGGTGGCAGTTCTTGCTATACGTATGACACCAATACTCTGATGCGTGCTGACTGGTTACTGAATTATGAGTAAAACTTAAGAAATTGTTTCTGAGAGTTAAAGCCCTTCGTGACACTCACTTGGCCCAAACACTGTTGACATCTTCTGACAGTGGATCAGATCTCCTCTCTGAGTGCAGACACTCGCCTGTACAAGAGTGGGCTTCCAGGTGTGTTCTTTCAGTAAGGAGCCTTAAACAAAGAAATTCACTTCCATACACTTCCTCTAAGTATCAGAGTAATTTCCTGCCCCACTTAGATACATGATTCCAGAATTTCTTCCAATTTATATTTAGGAAGAAGAAAACAGATATAATTGCCAGAGTAGTTAACTCAGTTCTCTGTGAAGTGAAAAACTCAACACCCATTCGTATAAGAGATGGGTAATTCCTATTTTTCTATGTTTGTTCTCATAATTGTGAGACTAGTGTTTCTTAACAGCACTAGTCTTTTTATTTTCTGGGAGGTGAATTTAAATTTTCTTTTTCATTTTGTATGTATTTTCTGATTAAAAAACCTCCCGGGTATGCCTTGATATAATTTTATTTTAGAAATATAAAAGGACCAGGTTTAGAAAGTTCACATAAGAAATTAATTATTGTACTCTGTATGTAGTTTAGCACTTTTTCTATATGATTTCAAGACTGATAACACACTGCAGTTAAGTAACTACACTCTGTTTTTCATACAGTCAGATGCACCCGATCAATATATTTGTAAAAAAGCCTTCATAATAATTTTCCACTTAATTTTGTATAAAGATAAGTGACTATGGTCTGAAAACCAATAATTAATGTATCCTCTCTACTGATCTGAGCACTAGATATAAAAATATTTTGCATTAAAGACCATTAGTAAGAAATTTTTCTTTTTTTACCCTTCATCATCATGTAAATTCCATTTTATGTCACTCATTTTGAAATTTCCCACCTATACAACAACTTTCTTACACAATCTGGACATGGAAAGGGATAAAAGAAAGACAGTAGCCACTTGTTTTCAGGTTGAGGTTGGATATTTGACATTTAAGATCAGAGCACAAGCAAACATACTTGTCTAGTTCAAGTGACATCAATGAGAATTTCAACAGGACCTGATTTGGAAAGAAAATACTAGGCTCAAGAATGAACTGTTAAAGCTAGGATGAGTACTAAAATATACAACTTTGGAAAAGAAGGTGAAAAGAATAAAATTAGTTAGCGGAGATAAGTCTGTAATGAAATGAAACAGACACTGTATGGTGGCATCCGACTCACCTTGTTTCAGTTCAGTAAGATTTCACAAAGCCTCCTGAATAACTCTAAAACTGAAACAAGAACATTTTCTTGAAGCAACTTCAGTATTACACCCCAGGAGGTCTGTAAACTTGTTAAAATATTAAGAAAGACATAGCTCTTAAAACAGCAGTTCTTAAATCAGCTCCCAGGTGGAATATGAAAAAAAGTTCCTAACGTTTCAAAGTAACACTGCTGCATTGAAAGCTGATGTTGCTCAGTTCATTTAGAAAATACTATAAACTACTTTACTATGGGAAATTGGTAAAGGAATCTTTCATTAATAGGAAAGATTGGACTGTGCAATGCAAATAAAGCGATGTTTACATAATTTTGAAAGATCTTTCAAAGAGTCAATATCCTTCTGCTGTGGCTTACTGTAAGCACCATACTAAACTTGCCATTTTTAATAACATGAAAATGTCATAATTAAGCAATTACATCGTGGGGAAAATGCTTGCACTTTGGACAGATACACAATTAGATTTTTTAGTCATTCCTGAGTTTTTTGTTATAAACAAAAGCTTTTGTAGTAAAACACAGCTCCAAGGGGTACTTGTCAGCATGTGTCACACTTAGTCTGAGACCAAATTCGGTGAAGTTTATAAAACCTAAAATTTTAGGGTAGCTAAAGAATTTGTTTAATTGCAAACAAAACTCCTCCTGTTCATTTAAGCCTGACTAATTTCGTATTAGGATACAATATGAATAGTCCTTTTCAAGGTTCAGTTGTCAAAAGAAATTTAAAATAAATTATATTTACCTTTGTCACAATTCATTCAAGAATAGGTCAAATAGATTTCCTGACCATTCCCTCCATTGTTTGATTGGTTGCTGTTTTCTTTGCAGAAACACTGTTGAACTGAGTTCCACTGTTCCACAGCTAGGACAACAGGTGAGACACACAGACTTTAGTGCACACCTTGGTTTTGTACTGAGCCCTTAATTTCAGAGGGTTTGGCTGTCGGTTATGCCTTTCATGTTAGTTTTGAGATGAGAGTGGAAATAACTCAAACCTTCATGAAGTACACAAAGGGAAACACAGATCCTCGAAGACCTTGTTGCCCCATGAGATTTTGTCAGAGATCCTGAATAGAAGTGTGCATGATGAGGTGTGTGGGCTTGTTGAGTGTAGCCATTGCCCGGACAGCTAGCACAGCCCGTCTGACACAACTGGAAAAAACATCAGTTTATATGCAATGCTGTAGAAATGCAGACAGATGTATTTTATATCAGACCTTGTTAAAATTCAATATTTAAATTTAGATATGTAATGCAAATATAAGGTATGTACAAGTATTTCCAGATAGGCTTGGTAGTTTGGATTTCGTAGAGGTTTCTGGTTTATTTTAAATACATGAAAATGAAGAGTTTGCAAGATAAAAATATGTGAATTTCTAATGGAATTAAAATTATTATTTTTATCTAGCTGTGGTAGTTAGTCTTGATTGACTACAACAAAACAAAACTCTGGAGACGGCAGAACAAATCTGGTTGGGAGAAAGGAAGAAAGGAGGGAGAAAATTTCAGAGAAGAAAGATGAAGGAGGTATATACACCTGAATGTAAACAGTAATGGCTCTTACATTTTAACTTCATTAATGGAAATTTAAGATTCATTATGACTATTTTTCATAGAGCTTTTAAGAGAACATCCTTTGTGCAGCATCACATAACAGTGTAATGAATAAATAAATTAACTAGATACATCAGAAATTGATTTAAAACAACATTTATGGCCAGTCTAAACTCTTTTTAGTGTCTTAATTTAATATAGTATATGGGAATTTCTATATATTTAGGATACACAGAGTAGCCTTGTTGACTTGTGTTGAGTAGAAAAAAAAATTACAAAATGTTTTTCTAATTTGAATGAATAGACATCTAAGGTTTCTTGCTTTTGAAGGTTTTGTACTGTTTAACAAAATCAAGAGAACAGAATTTGTCTTGAAATTTTGATATACACCTCACAATACAAGGGCTGCAGCTCATAAAGAAATCCTGATTGAAAGATTTATCTTCTGGAAGAAATCCATGTGGATAAAGTGGCTAGATAAGAGAGGATGGAATAGCATACAGTAGAAATAAGTTCTTAGGCTTTTTGCAAATGGCATTCTTTTGTTCATTGTGTAAAATATTCCAATAGAAAGGTTCAGTGTACATATTAAGTGATGAGATTTAGAAGCACCAGATATGAAGCCCACACACATTACCTCTGGCTCAGAAATCAAGTTTAATGGAGTATAACAAAATAATAATATAAAGCTTGCTTTCTGGGTCATCTGAAAAACACCTGGACAGCAGTCAATTGGGAATATGTGTAGAAAAATAACAGGCTTGCCTCTGCAGGGTGTTGTCCCAACAGGTAGCACATTAGGAAGTAAGTTTGTTGCATAAGAAAAGCAGGATTGGGTCCCATTGTTATTTTTTATACTTACAGCAATAGTTTGGTTACTATATTAATTAAAGAGCAGTTTGGCTTTTGGGCAAGGAAGCCTGAACAATTAATCTAATAAAATCCTTTATTTCTTCCTACAAATCTTACTCACAGTCATGAAAACATTTTTTTCTGTTAAAACATAGCATGGACTTGGTTCAGGAAAATGCTGAAATTTGCACTGAAATCTGTCCCTTTCAGATTAACACCTAATGTCATAACTGACTTTAAGCACATGCTTATTATATTAATTGATTTCACAAGGAGAAACACTCACTTCAAATTAAGCATCTGCTTCAGTGCTGTCCTGCAGAGAGATGCTTTTCAGGACTGGAGTAATAATAATCACAATTAGATCAAGCTGAGCATGGCTATCTTACACATAAATTCCTTTATCACTTCATCTCTCTTATTACCAATATTCCTAAAAAGTATAGCCAGTTTTTTTTCGGTTTGACCTGTATTTCACACATACAGAAAGCTTGCCATGGCAGTCTTGACAATTCTTTTTACAGTCCGTGACAGATTTCTCTTTTGAAAGTCGGAGTAAACATAAATTTGGTTAGTACAGGAAGGATAGGAAGGGTTTACATGGTCTGTAATTGTGGTCATCTGTATCCAGCCAAAGGGAAACCTCTAATTTTCTAGCTTATGTAATTGAATTTTTAACTGGTGCACAGTGAAAAGTCTATTTTTTATTTTTTATGAGAGAAACAAATTAGAATTATAATTTATGAAGACTTCAACATTTAAATAAGCAAATAGTGGTCTATTCTTGACATTTCCTCTTCTGAAAACAAACAAGCAAATCCCCAAAAAACGGAACAAAACCAGACACACACATACACACACTCTGAAACCTGGAGGAAAGACTTGAATGTTTTACAAATTAATTACTTCCTATAATCAAAATTTCCTTGCTATTTAGTCAAGGAATTTGGGTCTAGCAGGAATACTAATGATTTTAAAAGACAACCAGAGGCATGTTTCATTTTATACTTTCTACATTTTTTCTCATTTCAGTAACAGCATAAAACCAGTTAGGGACTAGCAAGTATCTGAGAAACTGAAAAGCAATAGCAGCCTTGGCTTGGAATACTGCCATGGAAAAGAAGTGACCCAGATACACTGTCTTGTCTTAAACTACACCTTGCTGATGAGTCTCATTTAAAACAAAGGAAAAAGAAAAACTATTTGTGGTAACATCTATAAAGTATTAAGATCTCTCTGGAAACGGACACGTCAGTGAATTATGCTTCCAAAACTCTGAAAACTGAAGTCAACCACAGTTAAAGAAAAATGGTAGAAGGAACAAAAAAGGTTTGGGGGTTAGTTCTTGTTCAGAGCTACATATAAGCAACTGTTCTAGAGCAAGCAACTTCAATAAGAAATTATATTTTACTTCTAATGTTAAAAATGAAGCAAAAATTCTTTCATCTAAGGAAATATAGTCACTATAATGTGAATTGAAGGATAGGAGACATATTTCCAGGCTTTACACATTTGCATAGGGTGCTTTATTATGGACTGATTTCACAGTACCCAGACCTACTGTCCCTCAAATTCTGTGTAGGAGGTATCATCAAAAGCAAGGAGCCCTCCCAGGGCTCCTAAGGGCCTTCTCCATTGATCTTTCAGGTCTTTGTTCCAGAGAGAGTCGGGCTGTTATGAGATGCTTTCTGTTGCAGCAGTAATGTACAGAATGAGCCTCGTGGGCATCAGTTAAAATGTGATTTAGGGATTGGGATGTAAATACCACTGGCTGTGCTCTTCTTCAAGCACAGTCTGGTTCAATATGAACTTTTGCAATTAGTAAACCTCAGTCAACCTGATGGGGAAAGGCATGGCACAGATATATTGCTTGCCCCCCTCTCTGTGTCCTGCCGTTCCTAGGTGTACTCCATACCCAGCTTACCCACTGACACTAGTGGAGAGAACCACTGGGATCTTGTTTTGGGTCATAAGTGTTTGGACTTGTGGAGAAAGAAAAGGACCATTTTGTTTGCGCTCTCTCTTTACATGCTTTTGCAAATTTTCTCAGCAAAGCTGCATTCAATGAAGCCAGAAGGTTTCTTTCCAACAACACGCAGAATGATGCCATGAGGGGTGAATGAGATTATCAAGTGCATAGAACCATAAATTGGTCTCCCATAAATGGTGTAGGGAACAAAAGAACAATAGCCATCTAGACCTAACTTACAGTAGAGAAAGTCTGATAAAATTATTTGAACCATAGAGTCTAAAATGTCACAGTATTCAATTTCAATACATCAAACATAGGCATATTATCTTCCTGCAAATAAGGTGAATGTATCTGGATGCTTATCTCTATTTTGTTATGCACTGATATGATGTCTCCTGCAATTCACATGGGGATTGATCTGAAGTTTGCTAAAATCAAAAGGAGTCTTTGTACAGCATTCGTTGATTCATGAATCAGACCTCCAAGGAACAATAATGAGCTGAATTTTTAAAGTTCTGAACTGTGTCTCATTTTAGGCAAACATTTAAAGGAAGAAACAAAGCCTGCTCTTTTGTGATTTCTAGAAATCATTTTAAGTTCCTGCAAGAAACAGTTTGGGATTCAGTTCATTTTCATTCTGCCTGGACTGACCTGTATCACAGAGCCTATCATTATTCTGTTTCTTATAGAATTTCTGTTTACAGGTTATCAAACGTCCAATTCGAATTATCCTGGGCTCACTGGAAAATTTCTCAAGCATTTGATAAGCCTGACCCTGTGGGAATATCTATCAAGTCTTTTGAATAATTTACTGAAAAATAACCAGTACCATTTGCATCCTCAGGCTAATTTGCCTGCTATTATAGATGAGAAAGTTTCTGCCATGTATTGATCAGGAAACAAGGAACTAGGAATAGTAAATGCATAAAAAGGAATAGAAATGACAAGGTAATTATGAAAATATAGAAATGGAAAATGGTATGCTTTGACCTAGAGAACTAATGTAATTGCGAGACACTCTTAAAGAGAAAATATTATTTAAAATAATCAGGTATAAATGGGAACTGTGCATTAGGTCTGCAGAGATACTTTAGCATCTAATTCAACTGCCCTGTAGTCTTTACCTACATATTTGTCTAAAATGTGTAATTTTTCCACTGATGTGCAGGTATAGTAGGATAATTGGGCTCCCCAAAGCCCAGAACTCTACCTTAAGCAGTCTCACTGATTCTGAGGCAACCTTCTTACAAAAAATGAAGTTTAACCAACTGCAACCTTTACAAAGTCCTATAAAAAGCTTACAGATCTGTACAGTTCGGGTTCATTGCATGCTTTCTAACCTTTCTTCTGGGATGAGGAAGGAAGGAAGGAAGGAAGGAAGGCTGAGGATCAGATCCATGCTTCTTCTCAAGGCTCTGATGTGACCTCCGTCTCATCCCACATAGACCATTCTAGGTTCTGGACAGTTGTCCAAGTTTGGATTAAATATTCCACATAGTGTACATTTCAAAATGCACATTGGCACCTATGTCTCATAAATCAGCTGCTAAACCATCAAGTCCACACCCCTTTCTTCTCCATTTCATCATGCTTAGCTGCTATTGGGCTATTTAACAGATGTCTAACCTCCACTAGTACTGTTAGAGGAGATCCTGGGAATATAATAAGGTCCACAATCTGACAGCAGGACCCTTGAGACTTAGCTATTGAAATGTCTACATGCTTTGAAGGAGCTCATCTGTGTGAATCTGTTACTTGAGATAATCATTTGGGGGAAAAAAATACAAAATCACCAGAAAGATTTCTCTCTTCAAAAAGATACTAAGATATGAAATTGTTCAGCCATAAGGAAGGAAAACATTGAGAGTTTACAGAACGCATAGCTCCAATCTCTGCTGCAGAAAACCAAGACAAATAAAACATAGTCTTAAAAAGGCTGGATAAACACCACTTGTTCTAATACATTTAGTGGTATTAACAGACAGAAATTAGATCATGAAGGTCCTTGTTAGTTTATCACTTGAGTTAGTAGGGTAAAATCCAGCAGGAAGTAATTTCGAAATTTCCTGAGCAAAATCTGAGTGAGAAATGAGTAAAACATGCTGAACAACTTTATAGAAGTAGACTATAACTTACAACTGGAGGTCACAGTGACCTAAGCTGGAAGAAATCTATTTAATACAGGAAGATCATATTTGTGTAGCAAGATCTAGAACATACAGCTGGATACCAGAAAGAAGTTGCATCTGCACATACACCACCTTGTATGAATGATAGATCTGTGGAAGCCATCATCGTTGCCATCCTGCTTTGTCTCGTGGTGGCTACTGCCAGAGGCAGGGTGCTAAAGGAGAGTTTGCTTCCCTAAAACATGACCCAATAGCTGTTGGGTTTGGGTGCCTAAAGCATGCTTTTATTCCCTATCTTCTAAGCCAAAGTGTTATGTTAGTTAGCAGCACATTTCTGTGGTAAACAGTTCTAATCAGTATGATAAATTTAGTGGTAAAATTGGAAGCAGAAGGGGAAAAACTGGTGATACTGAAAGGCCGTTTCCACTTAGAACTATATTTCAGAATTCAACATCAAAAGTCATGGATGGCCTCAGATTTAGCATTGTCCGTGCTGTGAACACCATTTAGGAAGTATTTGGCTAGAGGAAGTGTTTAACCCCTTACACTATTACACAGAGCTATTTTTTGATTGAGTGCATGCTTATTTTCGTAAAGAAAAAATCTGCTGTTGAAATGAAAGCATATTATCAAATTTTCATTGAAGGAACTGGCAATTCAGGAAAAAAGAAAAAAAAAAGAAAAAAAAGAAAAGGAGCATTAGTGCTGTGTTTTGTCCAGGCAGCAGCAAGAGGAAGCTGTGTCAAAAGCGTAACTGTCAAACCCACCTAATGAATGATCTGACTGAAAACAAAAGGGTTGCACCAGGTAAGGTTCTGTCTTCCTATGCCTCTGACAAATGTCTCTGTCTGAGATTGTGCTGCTTCTGCTGACTGCAGTTACTGCTGAGACTCCAGCAGTATTATGTTATATACCAAATGTGGGACTTCTTTCACCGCACTGTTGGAATTTCTCTGATTTCCAGCTTCTATTATAAAATAAGGTGCACTGATCAGCACTGTGTACCTGTTTATCTTAACACCCTGAAGGAGATAAATAAATAAATAGAAGGAAAGAAAAAAAGCTGCTACTTTATCTTTGAAGTGGCTAGGCTGCAAGGGGAAGTAGTTAATTCCCCATGGGTAGGCACAAACATTCCTTCACTTGTGACAAGTGTAAAGGTTGCTGTTCGGAGCAGACTCTTTTCAGGACCCATTTCTTCTGGGCACTTACATTTCTAAACCCCTCAAGAGGGCTGTACTTCTCAAAAAGAGAGTGGAAGCTCTGGTGTTCTGGGCTAAGATTACACCAGCATTTTTGTGAACAAACTTTGGATCAATCCAGAGTTGGAAGTGAACATGAAAAGTGTCAGTAACTCTTTTTAAAAAAAGTCTTTTTGTGGTGCATCTGATTGACCCGCATTACGATGTACAATAGCATGAAAGAGTGTTAGTAATCAGTGCTAATGAATACATGTACCTACCTGATTCATATCCTGGGCATTACCCCTCACTAATGCTTTTGTTTTGCATTCATTAAAATTCCCATCATGACACAAAATGCTGAACATTTACTATAACAAAAACAAAAGCAAACAAAAAAATGAGACACATTTATTGCAAATTTCAGTCAAAAAAGATACAAATAAGGAAATACCATAGCACAGAGACATTGTCTCAATCCTACTTTACTTCAGTTCACTAATTGTTTTTAGAAAAGGTATTTACAGTGAGACCTCAGGCGAATACTTAGAGAGAACTTGCAGCACAATCCTTCTCTGTCCCTCCTCCTCCTTTCCCTTCCCCCACCTGCAAAGGAGACTGGTTATTCCTTTCTTTTTCTTTTCTCTTTAGAGTCCAGGAAGGACTTAGAGAAATTGTCTTTATGGTTTAGATTTATGTTAGCTTTTCATCAATCTCCTACAACACATTTACTGAGAAGGAAGGGAGAAAAAGGGTTCATTTTGGGAAGGCACTGTGATATCACAAAAAGGATTGGAGAACATGAAATAGGCTTGTACAGTGACAAGACAAAAAGGCTTCTCTGCATGTAAGACACCATCACAAAGAAGGCTAAAAAATTGGTTTTCTTCACCTTTCTTTTTCTCTGCCACTTACTGCCAAGAAGATACGCTTGATGTGATTATTTGTAGCAGGTCAGGAATGGAGAAACTTGGTGTATAAAGAGAGGTGGATGGCCAGCTATGCCCAGAAGGATGATTGTGCAGCTACAAGTCTCTCACAAGCCTGAACTTCCAACTACAGGTACAGTTTTCCAACCTGATAGGGAAAACCAGGGATTTTTTTTTTTTTCTCGCTGGAAAATTAAGAAAAAAGAAAAGAACACACATTCTACTCTTCTGCTATGAGAACACTGGCACTTGAGCTAGCATGTTTAGGGTAAAGTAAAACATAGAGGAGCTCTTTGCTCAGATATCATGAGCTTTATTTGCTGATGTGAAGTCTATCAAACTGAGTCCTCCAGGGCTTTAGGTAAAAAAATTATTAGTTTGAGGATTAATCTGAGGATTCCTCATGGACATAGGTATAGGAGCTGTGCTGCTCACACCTTCCAAGACAGCAGCTATTGCAGAGGTGCACGAAAGTGGGTATAAATTTACTAAAGACACAAATATTAAACATAAAGAGTCCTAAAGCATGAAGGACCAGTTTCTTCAGCATGGACTCCAAAATCGGGCGTACATTTCCCTTCAGGAAATTAGGCGGTGGTGTCATTCAGGTACCACTTCTATTTCTTATCTTCAGTAGTGACACAGACAAAGGTATCGAGGGCACCCTCAGCAAATTTGCAGGTGACACCAAGCTGAGTGGTCCAGATGACACACCTGAAGGATGGGATGCCATCCAGAGGGACCTGGACAAGCTTGAGAAGCCTGGGAATGTCATGAGGTTTAACGAGACCAAGTGTGTCGCGGTGGTATTGGATGGTATAGTGCCGCGACCTTCCCAAAAGCGCCTCCAAGGAGGAAGCCGCTCGGCACAGCCACCACACTTGCACACACACGTACACACACACACCGGATAGCTGGCAAAAACAGTTTGACAATGAAGGAGCAGGAAGGGTCTTCGCAGGGGTTCTACGGGAGAGATTTATTCCACCCACACTCGTGCAAGGTTCCAGAGAAGTAGAGGGAGAACAATGGGGGTTCCAGGGTTATGTAGGGGAGCAGAGAGAGCATCAGAGACCAATGAGCTGAGGGCAAGGGACGGTGTAAAGGCGGGACTAGGGAATGGGAGCCAATGGGGATGTTCTGGGGGCATGTAGGGTAACAAGCCAACCAGGGAAGCAGAACTGGGGTACCTTAACGTAACAGAACAGAGCATTCTGTGGGCCGCTTTTTAAGTCACCCTAAGCTGGAAAGGAACCTAGGACTTGTCCTACCATAGAACTCTCCTTATTCCTTGTCCAGCAGGCCCACCGGCCCCCACACAGGTGCAAGGTTCTGCACTTGTGTTGGGGCAATCTACGTTGTTGATACAAGCTGGGGAATGAACAGTTCTTCCAAGAAGGGCTTGGGGCTGCTGGTGGATGAGAGGCTGGACATGACCCAGCAATGTGCACTCACAGCCCAGAGAGCCAAACGTGTCCTGGGCTGCATCCAAAGCACCGTGGGCAGCAGGGCCAGGGAGGGGATTCTGCCTCTCTGCTCTGCTCTGGTGAGACCCCACCTGGAACACTGCATCCAGCTCTGGGGTCCCCAGCACAGGAAGGACATGGATCTATTGGAGAGAGTATGGAGCACCTCTCGTATGAGGAAAGGCTGAGGGAATTGGGATTGTTCAGTTTGGAAAAGAGGTGGCCCTGGGGTGACATAATTGCAGCCTTCCAGTACCTGAAGACAGCCTACAGAAAAGATGGAGAGAGAAAATTTACAGGCATGTAGTGATGAGACACAGGCAAATGGATCCAAACTGAAAGAGAGTGGGTTTATATTAGATATAAGGAAGAAATTATTTTCTGTGAGGGTGGTGAGGCATTGCAACAAGTTACCCAGAGAAGCTGTGGATGCCCTGCACTTTTAAGTGTTCAAGGCCGGGTTGTATGGGGCCCTGAGCAGCCTGGTCTAGTGAAAGCTGTCTGCTTACGGCAGGAAGTTTAGAACTACATGATTTTAAGGTCCCTTACAATCCACACCATTCTGTGATGATTCTATGAGGTAAATGTGGTTTTCCTCACTGATTACAGATGTGAAATCCAAAAATTCTGCTTTACCTATAGAAAGTTCCACAGTTTAACTAAAACCGTAATGTTTTTCATCTAGGTTATACTGGAATCTCCTCAATGCTCCTGTATGCAGTTTCTTAGCTCATGAGATGAGAGTCCTCTGACTGGGATTTTTTTCTATAATGATTATTCCCATTCAGTCAACATAATTAATTCTACTCAAATGTCATTTTCCAGACAGTTCACTACCATTAAAAGCAACTTGTGTTTGTTTCTTTGAAGGGAGGGGGGTTTAGACTTTCTCTGTAATTCATAAAATCAGCCCTCTGATTCTAGCACTGTATGAGGCTCATGCAGCCGAGTAAGACATCCTGGTTTGTATAATTCAGCTGCAATCCTATTTGGCTGTGTCATTACATGTTAATCAGTATTTCAGCTGTGCTTTTATGCTTCTCTCGTGGTGGTATGAATTTTTGCAACTCATTGTAGTCCTTCAGATTCCCCCATTTCATAGGTGGCGAAAGTGAAGTGCAGAAAGCAAAGCTTTCAGTTAGTGAGAGAAGGGAAGTGTATAGAAGATTTTTGTCAGATTTCCTAAAGCACAGTAGTGGAGTAATCGCCTACTACTGAGTGCAACCTAATTCCAGATAAACACCTAACAATATATTTTATTATATACCTTTTCTAGAAGTACAAATATTGGATTCTGTTGTTCCAGCAGTAGTCAGATGGAGTATTGGTGTCAAACCATGGCTGTCATTCAGGCTTTGCCATCATTCTGTACAACTGAGGTTTCTTTGATGCTGCAAAAGAAGGAAATCAAACAGAAACTCCAAACCAAGAAACCCCAAACAAACAAAGAAAAAGTTTCTTTCCTGCAAAAGAGCAAAAATAGACTGCAGCCAATCCCCACTAATTGCCCTTGTTGAAAGTTTGGCTTTTTAAAGATGCTTAAAAAAATAACTTTGCTGAGGGCAAACTCTATCACATTCTGAGTGACAATGGGGAAGCTCAGATTTAGGCATGCTGTATTTTGGACCTCACCCAAATGATCTGTTTTTCATCCTAATTTACTTCACTTCATGATATGACTCAACTCATTAAACATTTCAGACTCAACTTAGGTCCAAGAGAAAGTGTTTCCATCCTGCCAAGGAATTCTGAGATGGGGTTCTATAATCCATCACACTACTAAACAGGGAATTCCTCCTACTCAATTATGAGTAATAATTTGGAAGTGAGACCTTGGTATTCCCTCTGAATGACTGCCCTGTGGTTCAGGATGAATCGCTTGTGCAGTAGGTACATTATGGAGAGGGCAAACTCTGCTGTAATTGATTCTTTTTTTGTAGCTGGAGTAGATATTTTTCACTCAGTTCATTTGCTTCATCAGCATCAATTCAGCCTTCCAGCAAACCACACCCTTTTCAAAAATTATTGCAGGAAGAGGAGGCTGAGCAAGCATGGCCACTCATTTCCCTCTGGGCAAATTGCCTCATATCATCCTTCAGGGGATGCTCTCATAAAGAAAACTAGAGATCTTGTAATTTTTTATTCCTTAGTGATAAAGTCACTGCACCTGCTGTGTCGTGGCAGTCACACCAAGTTCCTGTAGTTTCTAACATCCTCCAAGCAATGTTTTCACAGACCTTCTTTGGAACTCTTCCTTTTGCCTCTCCTGGATTCTCTCTGTTTCCAGATGGAAGATTAGTAGCTCGTGAGATCGATAACCTGGAAAAAACAGTAGCCCAGGCTTCATTTCAAAATTAAATTGTTCAAATTAAACTAGCTCAGAGCTGGTTGACATTCTTTCTGAACACAATTTCCCCTATAAAGGCTGAACTGACTTTGGAACATACCTTCAAAGGCTTCATTACAAAGTCTTATTACATCCTTTCTGTATTGCAAGGGCCATAGAGCCAGGATTAGGGCCATAGAGCAAGGATTTGGGCCAAAAACTATACTCATAAAATCTCTTTAAATAATGTATCTGGTAACATAAATTATAACAGGACTGGGTCTGGAAAGAAATCAATCACCATTGTCAAAAACCAGACACCTTTTCCCCTGTGAACAGTTTGATTGTGCATATTTCACACATTTATTGGCTTACTCAGACAAAAAAAAGTGATGGCCACAATATTTACAAGTAGACAAGAGCAACTGAAAGCCGGTTCATAAGAGGCAATCAAGACTTTTAAAGGTTCAAACCTCTGGAAGCTGTCACAAATGGAAGAAAAATTAAAAAAAAAAGAAAAGAAACAGCTCATATTTAAATGTCCATGTATGTATCTAAGTCCAGAAACAAACAGGGATTTACAAATTGTGACGTTGAACATAGTGATGCCTACAAGATTCAAGGACGTAACTGAAATCACTGAACTAAGAGCCATGATCAGCAGAGAGTGAGGCTCCTAGAAATAGGACTTAGATTGATTATTTCTTCAAATGGTAAAACATCTTCCATGAGCAGGAACAGGTAATAGGGCGTGTCTGAAACTGTAGAAGGAAACTTTAAGAACTCATGGAGTTTACACTGACCAAAAATAAACATTCTGCAAGAGGTAATTCAGAGCATCTGAATTTGGATTTTCAGGCAATTGGCTCCCTTTTTTCCTATGAACATATGGGTGAAAGAGGCAAAACCCTGTCTCTCAGAGCCATGAAATGAACCCAAGAACACAAACTATGAACCCACTGAGTGTATCTACATTGCTAAATGAAAGAGGGTCAGGGAGAAGGTTGCTCATTGAAACTGATTTTGCAATGTTTAATTACTATCTGTCTCTCTCTGGCTCTGTGCTAGACTTCTCCATCTAGATTTTTTTCAATATCTATCTGCCTGAAGGAGTCTAGCTCTTGGCGGAAAGCCAGCACCTTGGCATTCTCTTTTATTTACCAGTGGAGCTGATGTCATTAGTGTAAGCTGTTGTTTTAAGTGAAAGAAATCACTTCTGAAGGATTTGTGTATATGCTCCACTGACTTTTATCAGAGCTCAGATAAGCATCTGACTTAAAAAAAAAATTAGTTCATCTCTTCCTCATCAGAGCTAGATGCCTAAAATATTTAAATATGCCTGAATGTTATTTTGTCACACTATGTGCTAGATTTAAATACTTATTTTCTATTTTACACACTGAGCACACATGAGTGAAAACAAAATAATAACAGCAGGCAAAAGGGATCTGTATGCAATTGATATAGGATCACTGAAGGTAGGACAGTAAGAAACTGGAGAAAGAGGAACATATATCAGTGGTCTAAATCTATGAAGGAAAAGTTTTCCAGAGAGGTCCCCATACCTTGGATCCCCTGGAGGTGATAGATGTGAGATTGAGCACTGAAACAGAACTGAAGCACTGAGAGAGTCCTGCCCTGGAAGGCCTGAGGCCAGCTTTGTTCCAGCTCTGCAGACTGGCTACAGGGAGGTATATTCACAGCTTAGTTCCACCCCTGCCTAGAGGAGATGATAATGTTACCTTTATCTGCTCTGCACAATTGTTTAGAGCAGAGTCTAATGCCTGTGAACCAAGGTGCAGAGATGAATGCACTATGTTTCAGGTCCTCTAAAGAAAATTAGTTTTCCAGCAAAAACTTGTCAATACAGCAGCACATATTTCTTCATTCAGAGTCTGTATCTGCAAGGCAAGTGAAGATGATCCTCTTTTCCCCTGTGCCTGCTACCAAGAATGAAAACTTGAGGGTGTGCGGAGCTTTGAGGCAGTGTCTGATAATTTGAAAGTTACATCTTGTACCCTTTTTGCAGAAGACTTTTCATGGTAAATGTGATTGTAGCTACCAAACTCACAGTGTTCGCATGTTCTTGTCAAGAATATGCAGTAACAGGTGCCAGTAGAGTTCCTGTTTCTTATGCTGATGCCAGTTGAAGCTGAAGGCTGCCGTGTACCACCAAAATGTGTGCAAAGCTACACAGAAAACTTCCTTTGACTGTGGTACCTCTTATTCATGGGAATCTTTCCAGGGTAAGAAGGGAAACATTTTTCTACTCTATCTTAGTTTGCTCAAGGAGCTGAAATCATCCATTACTGAGTCACATGCCATTTGCAGAGCCCCTGACTACGGCAGAGCAAATTCTAAGAAATCCTTTATTCAGAGTGTCCTGTGGTTCGGCAAGGCCCTGGAATTTTTGTGACCACAGGAAGCAGTTGAGAGGTTTTCCAGCCTGACCATATCAGCCGTCTCACCACAAGAACTTCCTATTTTGGCTGAATCCCTTCAATCAATTTGAGGCTGCTCTGTATGATCAATAGGAGGGAGTTTAAGGACGGCTTGTTTGCCTTATGTTTGTGAAGTGGTTCTTGTTCCCTGGTTTCTCTATCATATGGCAGAGCTACTACTGTTTGCTTTAAGGCTTTAAATCACTGCTAATTTTTACAAAGAAAACCAAAGGGTAAAAAGCATATATTTTATACTAAATCTCTTTAAAAGTTAACAGTAAAATAAACAACATGAAAGAGAACCAGAAAAGACTTGGGATAAATTACATAGCAAGTATAAGGTAGAGGGTGACTTTACTGGTAAACTGAACGTAAACAATAACATAACATGTAATATCCAAAATACATATATTAAAAATATTTGTGAACTCTATTGAAATAGAAGTGAAAAATTCAACTGTAAAACTTATAACACAGGCAGTTTATATAAATATGATAGAAAATGTGTAGAAATGGAATAATAAACCACTAAGTACTCTTTACTTTCATGTAACCCTTGAAAAGTTTCATAATCTTAGGGAGAAAACAACAGTCACAGTACAAAGCCATTAGTGTCTCATGAAAATAAGCTAGTGAAAGCTACTTCAGTATGTGAAAGACATTTGCATTCAGAGTTTTCTAGAGGTGTGGGTAAATGAATGATTTCTGTTACTGGAAAATAATATTTGCATTAGATAGCTTAACATTTGAATAGGGCAAAAGGAGTGCATCTTATCTGTATCAGATCACTACATCCTATCTCAAAAGGAACTATGAGTTTGTTGTTTTTCTTTCACAGAGAAGCTCTTCTTTTTCAAGAAGGGATGTGGTAGAACAAATGTTTAATTGTTTTCGTAGTCCCTGATCTTTTAATCTCAAACTCGGCACAGAAACATAACACTACTTAGTGGGGGAAAACAGAGATTTATTTGATTGAAGTAAATGTTTGGTCCCTAACAGGACATATAGACTACCTGGAATACAGTGACTATCTTGTTCAAAAGTTATGCAAATTATAGTATAGGGCAATTTGGTTGATTTGGAAGATTTTTGAGGTAGGAACTTTCTCTCTTAGGTGCTGCTCTTTAGGAAATCAAGCACTAAAAAGCTTCAATACAAAACTGGTGAAAAATAAATTTTATTTCTTTTTTTTTTTTTTACATTAGAGAAGGTCATTAAACCATGACAACTAATATCCTTCAGGCACAGAGGAAGGATATTAACATGGAGGATCAGTGTTGGTTTAGTTCTTTTAATATACACACCCACATGTACAGTACTGGAAATGAAAATAAATTCCTTCCTTCCTTCCTTGGTGACTGGTTTCTAAAATCTGGAATGAAGATTGCTGTCCATGAAGGGATAATTGTTCAGAGGGTGTTCAGCTGATTACGGTATAGGAACTAAAGCCTGCTCCATTAGACTCATCTAATTCCTAATAAGGCCCAGAGGCAAAATCTATAGCTAAGGGAATCCTAGTATGCTACTTGATATGAAAAAAGAGACTTCCCAAATCTAAGAAGGGTGAAGAACAGAAGCAACCTTCAAGCTTAGCTTCCTGGTTTCACACTCACCAGGAGCCTGAACAATACTGATTTCAAAAATATCATAAAACGTAATATATCATAGACCATAAGAGTTACTCTGAAATATATAATTTCATCTTAAAAGCAACAGTGGTGAACAGTGGACACTTCTTTATTGATTAAGGTTCCAAAGTAGTTCAACCCTCTTCCACTACTATACTTGTGCAAAGTTCAGCTGTGAAATTTCACATGTACTCAAATGAAATATGCAGGAGTAAGAGAATTTTCAAGGGGTGGTAAGATGTCTAAAAAGTACCTTAATGGTTTTTTTTTTCTTTCTGTTTCACTCTCAGGTGTGCTAATATCCCTTTGCTCAGTGTTCATTGTATGCAGAAGCTTTGAAATATATGTATGAATAGTCCCATGGTAATAATTCCAAAAGGAGATCCTCCTTGTACAACAAAAAGCTACATTAAGAGGTATTTTCTTGTTCTGCTCCTCTCATAGATCTTTCAAAACTGGTGGAACAAGAGCTGTGTTCTGTTATTCCCAGGACACACCTTGCTAGACAGCTTACTGCTCTCTCATGTGGCTCTCAGCATCCGCTTTTCCTTCAGGCCGGCCCTCTGGCACAACTCTTTTGACTTCAATACTTTTGTCCAACAAAAATTAAACTGATTTGCAGGTTTCAGGCCAAACCCTTTTGAAGCTTTGGCAAGTGAAAAGAGAGAAAACAGAAAAAAAATCCTAATGTAAGATCACTTGAGTTTGAACCCTTGCATTGACAGAAATGCTTTGCTTGATTTGCCTCAAACTTGACCAGATAATTTTTGTTCTGGCATGTGATCACACCTGTGGCATTCCAGAAGGATTTGCTTAGGTATGATGATGTTACCACAGGTCAAAATCTGACTTATAAAAGGAAGCTGAAAGAGAAAACTCTGGAGTAACTATTCTGTTTCCCATAATTCAAAAAATTAGTTGGACATGACATTTTTAAATGATACTGACAGAAATTTGTTGCACTATAGAAATGGGCCCTGGATTGGTATTTTGCCCAAGGTGAAGCTGCAAAATTTATTCTTCAAATATTTTTGTTAATCTGCTATCAAACTTTATTAAAGTTCACAATTGCCTTACACATCACGGCTTACTATGGCTCCCTGAAACAAGGTCATTATGTCTTAACTGGTTAACACTCCTTAATAGGTGCACTCACTATTCCATGGGAAATACTTGGCTGTCCCTTGCAGCTTTGCATAGCTGTCAGGAAGGAAGGCTTTCCCTACAGTTTAATCACACTTTTCTCACTTACACTTCAAGACTTCCTCGTGCTGCTATAACATTTCCAGCTAAAATCAGACATATAGAATCCTCCTGTCTCCTGCAGAGAACAAAACCCTCTCCCAGGGTGTTTCTAGTATTATGGCTGCATTCCATTATTTTAATGGACCACAGCCAAGAAACAAAATTATACCAAAGTCCCTGCATTGCCGCCAGATCATCTAAGCCAATGACTGAAATACAATTAAAATTAATTCTCCTTCTTTCTGTGGAACTGCAGTGGACATGGAGTGCAGCTGTTGTGATCCAGTTCATGTGCTGTCATTCCCACCTCACTTAACTCTTGGTGGTGCATTTTCAAAGGGAAATAGTAGACCTTCTTTCCGCCTGTTTGATGGAAGATTTCACATAATAATTTTCCTTCTTTATAGAGTGTCTCAATTATTCAGAGCTCTTTTCAAAATAAGTAAAAAATAAGGTGTCTGGCTTCTGCACATCATTATGCTGGTGTGAATCTGTAATGGTTCTCCTGATTTCACAGGGAGGAGATTGGGTAAGAATCCAGATAAGAAAACAAAATCTAAACTGATATCCAGTCATCATTCACACTTTGTCAGACTGTGTGAGAGGCCTGATTACACATATATATATGTCCTATATAAATACTTCCTGCAGATCCTACACATTTGTACTTCATGGATTTTCTGTTGGTGTTTCTGTGGGCCTTCTTATAGGTACACTGCAGTTATTTTGCCAAGGTGCTGTTACAGTGTGACAAATGAGGGCAGATCCTTTGTTCTTCCAATTACACCTGTACAATACCTGAACAAAAGTTGATAGAAAAATAAACAATTTGAACCAAAATTCTGTCCCCTAGTAGTGACACATGGAGACCTGGATATAACATTTCCTCAACAATTGTTTTTTATGGTAAAAAAATTCTGAATCACCCTCATCACTGGAGGAGTCATGTAGTAAATATAAGATGCTTGTCCTGTATAATTTTTTTCCTATTAATGATTTCACAGATTTCCTCACAGAAAAGTTTGTTTACATAGAATAGAATAAAAAAAGAAATTTCTGATAGAAGTGTTAAAATTCAAATGAATAAGATAATGAATTATTCCCCCAGGCCTGGACACTCAGTGATTTTGTATCTGCATATGCACTATATTATGTTTGTTATGTATGTTCTATGTAAATCAATCCCTATGTCAGTTTAGGGACTATAAATTGTACATGTATAAATAGATGACACAATGAGGTCTGCCTTCAGTTAAGGACATGAAGATGTATTATGGAAGGAACATTCGTGAGTATATTAATTTACATTGGTATTTCAAACAATGTTTTTGGTTTACTATTTTTCTTAAAATGAGGTTCCAGATCTGATTTTATCCTGATTAATATCTTGTTTAGTCAAAATTAATCACGCAGGTTGGTTATCATTATATATTGGACCCTAGGTCTCAGTCATATACAATAGTATCATACTTACTGATTGTTCATGTGAATTTTAAGAACACTTCCAAGATAAGAAACTATGTACATAAGCAGAGACACATAAAATGTATTTTGTTCTGTATCCTGTCACACAAAACCCTGGGTGAACACAAAAAATTAATGTTGCATATGTATAATTCTGCAAAATAATGTCTGTATAATGACTCAAGTGACTAAGCATAAATTGAAATTATTGTCCCATGTAAGCTTCCAACCTTGGGGTTTTTTGTCATTTTGTTTATTCTAATGGAAAAATAGAAAAAATTTAAAATATTTTTCAACAGCTTGGAATTTCATACTTTTCAAGTTTTTTAATCTATGAGTAATTTTGAGGATAAATTTTTATCAATATGCATGCTGAAGGACACTCTCTTTTTTATGGAAGAATCTGCCTTTACAAGTCTGTTAACACAGGTAATTCATTTTGTATTTTGGAGTTGCAAATCAGAAATTAGTTCTGTTCAGCTCTGAATTCTCTCCATTTGTTAACATTAGTGCCCTAAATAGAAAGGATCCAGGTAGACTTTAGTAGAATTTAGACTTCTATCATGCTTGTATTTAAAGAACTCTGTGAAGTTGTTTTCAAACAGTTAAAGGCCTTGCTACAATATCTCTAGAACTTGACAAAGATGTCTTCAAGGAGAGCTCCTGCCCATTGCCAAAGGACTTGCTTCTCTCCACGCTTTAGATGAGTTTTATAGTAAAATCCTTGTCCATACTTGTTTAAACAGCACCAGAAAATTTTCCTAGGCTGTGAAAGTAATTTATCCTGTTAAGTATTTGAAGTCTGAGTTGTGCTAAGAGAAGTCTCCCAAACTCTGCACATTGGGAGTTTGTACAGTTGTAGTACAGTATAAAATCCCCTCCACTTAGCAGTCTACAGATATGGCACAGTGAATCACAGTCACAGGATTACAGGACGGGTCAGGTTGGAAGAGACCACAGTGGGTCATCTAGTCCAACCTCCCTGCCCAAGCATCCTAAAGCACATGGCACAGGACTGTGTCCAGATGGTTCTGGAATATCTCCAGTGAGGGAGATTCCACAGCCTCTCCAGACAATCTGTTGCAGTGCTTGGTCACCTGCACAGTAAAGAAGTTCTTTACTTTATTCCACCTTTATTCAGGTGGAACTTCCTGTGTATCAGTCTCTGCCCTTTACCCCTTGTCCTATGGCTTGGCACGACTGAGAAGAGCCTGGATTCATCCTCTTGGCAACCCCACTTTAGATAATTATATACATAAGTGAAGTCATGTTCTAGATTCAAAATACAGTTCAAATAACTCCTGGTAAGAGCAACAAAAGTTTTCCCAACAATATTAAATGTTTACCTACAGGAAACTTATGTTTTCTGTTGTTCAGAACTAAATAATATGAATTCCAACAGTACAGGGGTTAAACACAGTCTTGATTCATTCTGGAGTTGAAGTATATTTGTAGTTGTCATTTCAGTGATTGGATTGATATTCTGGCTCAATGAAATATATGGCTTTTTGGATAGATTCGGGAGAGTACAGAAGGTTACAGCCGTGCAGCAGTAGATGCAGAAAGTAATTCAGCACAGTTAGTAAAACTGGACAGGTTAATGAACCTATGTGGAACTCTGCTAACTTAATGTAACTGTTTTAACTTCTGTAGCAAGTTAATCCTGCTCCAACAACTTGACTAAAGACTGTAAAAATATCTTTGTCAGGAAAGGGTATCAACATTTTAATCTACTTTGTGCTGATGAAGAGAGGGAGAAGGGAGGAGTACATTTTCATGGAATAAGATGGAGGTGAAACAAAAAAACTCTTTGTCTTGAGAAATATTGCACCTGCATTAAGTTCCCTGCTGATTCCTTAGTAGAAATTTGATTTTTTCCCTCTCCTCCCTCCCTTCATTATTTTCAGCTCTGAGGAATGTGAGGCATGTAAGCCATCCTTCTTGTCACTGACAAAATTCTTTCTTCAACTGCAAAAAAGAATAGATCTTCCTCACCTAAGTTACCATCAGCAAGTCATCTCAGCAACACACCTGTACTGTGTAACACTATATTATACTTTCCATGGCTTCATATTTGTGTGACAGACTTGAGAGATCCATTTCCTGGTCATCTAAAACCTATGGTCAGGAATTCTATTGTGACTAGGAAGGTCTTTTAGGAATGTATAGTGATTTCCAAGTAATGGAGAAATAATTAGTTCTTTATTTGATACAAAACTTTTTTTTTCATGAAAGGTGCAACTTCCATTACACCTCCCCCTTCCCCAAATGAACGTATAGCACCTTCAACACACTGCATAGAAACTAGTTTTTCTTGGATGTCCTCTTCTCATTAACTTTACACTTTAATACTCCAGGTTCATAGAGGGTATGATCAGCTCAGACAGAAATCTGAGGTCTTCCCAGAGGCCTTGGTCGCTGTGGAAACCTACAAAAATGGAGGATGTGTCTAGGCTGGTCTGATAGCCCTAAAATCATCACGAATTATGTAGGCAGGCAAGCATACAGAGAAAGCCTCTATACAGGCTCTGTGATTATGAGGACTCAGTAGATTACGCAACCTTGTAATAGATAATCGCATACTCCAACATTCCCCAGTTTTTATCAGACCAGTTGGGCAGGCCTTCACTGAGCAATCCCTAGGGTGGCAACAGTCGGGGAAGATTTATCTCCCAGTACCACCCTCTGCTGATGTACCAACCTGATACTGAAAGCAGCAGAGCAATGTAAGTGAGGCTAGTTTTTTTTCAAATTGGATCTAGTCCAGTCAATCAGGAGAGGGAGAATCTGTGTGTCTTGCTTCAAAGAATGGTTATCAATGCGTTCATCTCAAATTTGCAACGTATTCCAAATAGGATTACCTAAAATTCTACCCTGAGCCTGGATTTATTAATTCTGAGCCATAACAACCTCAGTTGCAGAATGGAATTTATATTGATGGCATTTGCAGATAACAGCAAGGCCACAGAGGCTGTATAAATTTAAGAGTCTGTGATCAGAATTTAAAATAAATTAGTTAACACTGAGAAGATGTTCAAATTGAACAAGATGGAATATTGAAAAGACTGGTGCCATGTGTAGGAATCAGAAAGCAAGTTCTTTCTTTTGGGAAGCAAAAATCTCAAAATACTGCCTGGCAGGTTATACCAGTAAAAGAAAATTTAAAAGGAAGTCCTTAAGATTAAAAACAAGCTCATTATGGACCAAAATAATTTATGTACTTTGCGTAAAATGCTAGAAATAATAATTCCAGTTCTACTTTGCCCTAATATATTCAGATGGGATTCCTGTGACTTTCAACCTCCTTCTTAAAAGAAAGGTATTACTGGCCTGAATAGAGACCAGAAGAAAACAGCCCAGACAACAGCAACATCAAATATGAGAAAAATGAATTAAAAATTACATAGTGTCAAAGACACTTGTATTCTTTAACACAGGAAGGACAAGTATGAGGAGGAACCTTGTCTCAGCATGTTGTAAGACAGCATTGATCAGTTCAGCAAATCTACTGGCATAATGACAGAAAAAATCCATTTGACTGCTAACAAGATTTGAGCCACTTATTCGAGAACTGGCATGTGGTTCTACAGAAGTGGAAACGCTTAAGGATTATAGTATCTCTCAAATCTAAAGTTGGAGGAGAAACTTCTACAGATAGATTGTGTTTGGTCCTGCAGCAATGTAGAATTAGATAAGGTTGGTTTCATGCTTTCTCAAACTTGTTTTCTCAATTTAAATAGCATGGCATGAGTCTAATATTTTATTCCCCAAAAATCTGTTACAATTGTCACTACTGGTAGTAGCCTCTCTTAATTTTTTTTTGTTGGTGAAATCTTGTATCTACTCTTTCCTATATTGACATGTTAGCTATTGGTATCTAATATTTTCCTTTTTTAGTATTTTGAAAAAATAATAGCTTTCTGCAGCCCTTTGTTATTTCCAATTTTCCAAGACTTCTTTGAAAAGAAGAACTTCTCACTGAAGTTCTAATGAGAGATCCTCTTCCAGGTGTTTTAAATATCTAAGGTATGAATTTTCTACTCTTATGATTTAAAGTGTCTAACTTTCGAGCTTGCTGTTTAACATCCTGATGAAATGGAAATAATTTCATAGTTGTCTTTAGTGACAGGAACATATTACCTGTCTTTTCCTTATATCTTTTTTTTTCCTTTCCCTCCCATTTTTACTTCTAATTCTTCTTCTTCTTGTAAGGTGGGACATGTGTGTAAGAGTGTGTTTAACCAAACTGAAAACTGAATGTTTAATTAAAAAAACAA